>BLSH010512594.1:79700-93270 GCA_018402905.1 Glandirana rugosa | reverse complement strand
CCCCCCGTCAGGAGAGCAGCCGATCGGCTCTCCGCTGCTCAGGTCTGCAGACCTGAGCAGAGGAAAAGCCGATAAAAGGCTCTTCCTATTTACACTGTGATCAACCGTGATTGGTCACGGCTGATCACATGGTAAAAGGCTTCGGATCGAAGCCTTTTACCTTGGTTGGTAATGTGGTGGGTCAGACTGACCCAAGGCACCACTGATCGCCCCCAGGGGCACGGTCGCGGATTATTCTGAGGACGTCAATAGACGTCCAGTCAGGATAATGAGCCACCCGCCCAGACGTGCTTTGTCAATGCGCCGGGCGGGAAGTGGTTAAACAGTATTTGAGAGTTATCGGACCCGTAACCGTGAAGAAGTGTCCTATGCGAAACAACCCCTTGTTTAGCCACCATTGGAAGGCTTTGATATTTAGCCCCGGGGGAAAGTCCGGGTTGTTGAAGAGATGTGCTAGTGGTTTAACTGAGGAAACCAGGGAGGAAGTATGTCTAATTTTGTCCCATACAGCCAACTCGTTAGAGAGTGTAGGGACCAAAATTGGAGGTCTATCTTTCGGGAACACCATAGAAGAAAGTCTAGCGTGTGCCTCGGAGTAGCCTGTCTTTCTATCCGTACCCAGACCGGCCCATCCCGCCTCAAATATATAGAAGACAGTTGTGCAAACCTGGCTGCTTGAAAATATATCACTAGGTGGGGTAATTCCCGTCCCCCCTGCGTCTATGGTGGAATAGGGTTTGTTTAGGAATCCTATATCCCTAGCTTCCCCAAATGAATTTAAGGATTTTACTTTGAAAGGCGGAGATGTGATCTCTCCAGATGGGGATTGGCAAAGAGCGAAAAAGGTAGAGGAGTCTAGGTAGCAAAGTCATTTTCACTGAGTTAACCCTCCCAAGCCACGAAATCTCCTGCTTAGACCAAAGCTTAAGATCATCTTCAAGTTTTCTAAACATCGGGGGATAGTTACTGCTATATAAGGTTTCATATTTAGATGTGAGGTTGATACCTAGATATTTAATTGATGTATCGCTCCACCTAAACTTGAAATCTGTTTTAAGCTTGGAGATTATCTCTGGAGGTAAAGAGACATTTAAAGCTTGAGATTTAGTGTAATTAACCTGGAGCCCTGAAACCATGGAGAAGTCGACCAATATATTGTTTATGACATCCACATTCAAGGAGATAAACCACAAACCCATTGGAGGGGTACCAACAAAATCAGAGAAATCTCTAAACAAGAAATGTTTTGGCTTTATGAGCTTAAGTTCTACTTTCTGCATGGCCACAATGTAGATTGGGACATCAACTGTTTTATAGATACTGGGTGAGGTCCTGATCACATTGTGAATACGCATATATACACAGATGTTTACATTTTTTCCTCTCAACTGCTCCTCTCTCTCATATTACTGTGAATTGATCTGTATCCATATTTTATTTTCTATTTTAACTTGATTTTATTCATGTATTTGTATTTTATCATTCACTTGTATTTATTCCTTGGATTGCACAATTCCCTGCACGTGTAGATTGTTCATTGCTGGTTTTCTTCACATTATAATTGTGGTAGTTTTCTTTCTGGCCACTATCGTCTGGCTGGCGTTGTCTGCAGTTCCTATCTAGGTCATTATCTGCAGTATTATGGTGCTGGTCTCTGGAAATGATGTCATTGGTACATCCTGTATACATGATTATTGTGGCAGTTTTCTTTTTGGCCACTATTATATGGCTGGCGCTGTTCTGCAGCTTTTACTATAGTCAGCTTCTGCATAAATATGGCTCTGGTCTCCAGAAATGACATCATTGGACTTCAAGAAAATGGTGCCGACACAGGAAATGATGTAACCATCATGGACCTGGAACAGGAAGTGCTTGTATTCACTTCCTGTATGGCAAAATGCTGGCTCCAGGTGATCATTTTCAGCATTTTACAAGAAGATATATATGCAGAGGAATACCTGTGCACTGTAATAACCCTTTGAGAATGGGCTTTGCGCCCGAAATGCGGCAGATTATTTTTTAATGACTTTTTATACTTTATAAGGTCCGCACTTGTGTTTATATATGTTATCTTTTTACCTTTATGGATTGTATGGATTTTAACTTTAATTAAAAATACGGTATCAAGCTATGAGCATCTTTTTCTTTACTCATTATGCTGACATATATGATACAAAATTATGCTGACATATATGTGACTCACACATCCCCGGCACCAATCGGGAATATCCTAGTGGGATTCGATCATATGCTAGAAGGATTGCCTTTTTCCTGGGTCCCATTTGATGTGATGTGATGTGATGTGCGTAACACCCTTTTATGTCTGG
This sequence comes from Glandirana rugosa, assembly GCA_018402905.1. Taxonomy (NCBI): domain Eukaryota; kingdom Metazoa; phylum Chordata; class Amphibia; order Anura; family Ranidae; genus Glandirana; species Glandirana rugosa. Next base: position 90,943 of record BLSH010512594.1, on the reverse strand, counting down.
TGAGTTGTTAGGACAGTCAGTGGTTGGGGTTGGATAAGTCATCATGGTGCCTATTCATTACTAGTGCGACCTAATTGATATGATAGTGCCTTATACTCACAGATATCTGGTGAGTTGTTAGCACATATGGTGGCTGAACTAGTTGTTTCATGGTGTTCTTTCTTTAATTACTAGTGCACTTATATAGTGGTGATGGTTCTCTCTACTTGATATAGAGTATGAGCATACTGCACTATTATTTTCTTTATATTTTTTACAAATACCACAGACAAACGGAGGGGAGAGACGGGCATTAGAAGGTCTGGTTCCATTCATCATAATTCATGCGTGTTTTGCTGTCCTCTTAAGTGAGGCAGCAACTGGATCTGGTGAGTTGCCACCTTGACCTTTCCGTGTACATTTCAGTTTTAAGAAACGTTGCATACAGAGTTTGGACATTTTTTCTGGAACTCACTATTTATACACTGGAGAACTTTGGACTATATAGATATTGTGGCACTTTTTCAGTACCTTATGTATAGTTTGATTTAATCTTTTGAGCGCTGCACTTTTTTTTCAAGATTGTCACTAGTGAGGACTAGGGATGGGCCCGATGTTCGAGTCAAATGTAAGTTTGACACAAACATCGGGCGTCTGCCCGTTCACCTAATTTAGAACATTATGGGGCTTTCGCAGCAAATTTGAGTGCAGCTGAATGCCCCATAATACAGTGAGAGACCCATAATGCAGTGCGAGATTGCGGGAAAATGACACCCACTGATTGGTCATGTGCATGCTTTGGCCAATCACAGCGTGCTCTGCTGTGAGAGCCATGATTGGCCAAAGGCAGGGTGCCTTTGGCCAATTATGGCTCAGGGGTCTCAGTCCACGTCCCACACTATATAAGGCCGCTTGAACAGTAGCCGTATGTAGTGTGTGAAAGTGGAGCTAACAGCTAGTTTAACTAGGTTAGTTAGTGGAGGAGAACCCCACACCAAAATTTAAAAATAAAATGGCATGGGGGTCCCCCCAAAATCCCTACTAGGGCCTCTTTCCTACAACCCTTGCTGGTGGTTGTGGGGATCTGCTAGTGAGGGGCTTATCAGAATCTGAAAGCCCCCTTTAAAAGGGGGCCCCCAGATCCTGCCCCCATGTGAATGAGTATCGGGTGCATTGTACCCCTACTCTTTCACCAAAAAAGTGTCAAAGAAAAAAAACACAGGATATAATAAGGGAGAAGTCCTTTATTAAAAAAGAAAGAAAAGTGTCCCTCGATGTACATCCATGTCAATCATGGCACGCGACAGACGAAAAAAAAAACATGAAAAAGCTCCTCCTCAATGGGAGGCTCCCAACGACTGCTGACTTTTTCCATTTGACAGCTCTTATAAAGGCTAGGGTGGGGCCACCCGGTGATGTAAGCCAGTGACTCAGCCCCTTCTGATGTCAGAGGGGGCGGGGTCACTCAGTTATGTCACCGGGTGGCCCCGCCCTTAAATATAAATAAACTGTCAAAGCAAAAATATGTCAGTCTGCGGGAGCCGTCCGTGTTTCGTTTTTTTTTCTTATTTTTCTTGTCGCACACCGTGGTTGATGCTGGATTACATCGGGGATACTTTTTCTTTAATAAAGGACTTGTCCCTAATTGTCTCCTGTGTTTTATTATTTTTTGGTGAATGAGTAGGGGTACAATGTACCCGATACTCATTCACATGGGGGGGCGGAATATAAGGGTCCCCTTGTTAATCATCCCTAGACCCTGACAACCACAGCCCAGGTTTGTCAGGACAAGGTGTTTTGGCATGGGGGAGCAGAGCCCCCTTCCCCAAAGCACCCACCCCCCATGTTGAGGACATGTTGCCTGGTACGGGTCAGGAGGGGGAGGCACTCGCCCACCCCCCCAACCTGCCCGGCCAGGTTGCATGCTTGGATAAGGGTCTGATATGGATTTTGGGGGGCCCCACCTCAATTTTTTTTAATTTTGGAATGGAGTTCCCCTTAAGATCCATACCGGACCCAAAGGGCTTGGTGTGAACTGGGGGGACCCCATGCAATTTTTTTCAGTGATTTTTATCTATATTGCAGGGAGGCGGCAATACATTACAGCCGCAAGCGATTTTAAATGACAATTTTTCCTTTAGAAATGTCATTTTGAGGCAGCACTGTTCTAAACATCACACGGATGCGCCACTTTACAGGGAGACTAAGGGGACCCCCAGGCATGATATTTAAAGGAATATTTTATTTTTAATTTTTCACTTTAATCATTAAAATCACTGCTCCTGAAAAAACAATCGATTTAAAAACTTTTTTTGCATTGTTACATGTCTCCAAGGACAGTACCCAGGACTCCATAAACTTTTTATGGCAATACCTTGCATATAAGGCTTAGCACTTTTGATTTTTCATGTTCCTGTCCCATGGACTTTAATAGGGTTCGAATGTTCACACACATTTTTTGCCTGTTTGCAAGGCCTGCTGCAAACCTGTCACGATCCAGGTGGTGTCTGGCTTATGCAGGGAACAAACACTCTTGCGCGATCCAGGGACCCCTGGTAGAGCAGACAGGAAGTCCAAGAGTGCAGGATGGCACGAGGGCTGGATGGTCACTGATGGGGAAGTGAGATCTCAGGCGGTCGTGCAAATCAGAGGAGTGTTGGTACAGGCTGGTTCAGCAACTGGCTGGCTGTGCTATACAAAGGGGTCAGGCAAGAGAATGATCAAGTCCAGGCAAAGTTCGTAATCGGGCTGGCAGCAGAAGTACAGAAGGATCAGACAATCGGGTGGTCGTGGATAAAGTTGAGTGAACCTGAACTGTAAAGTTCAACTTTGGGATGTCCGTCACCCAAACCCAGACATTTGAAAAAAAGTTTGGGTTCGAGTTCTGGGTTCGGGTATTTGATCACGCATGTTGAATGGCTGCAGGGCAGCCAATCAACAAGCATTTCACTGGTTTGCCCTTAGAAGCCATCACAGCCATGCCTACTAATGGCATGGCTGTGATTGGCCAGTGCATCATGTGACCCAGGCATGTCACATGCTCTCTGGGTAGTGTAGGGAGAGGATGCTGCCGGCGCTGTGAGGGACAGATTGCAGATATAATAACATCTCATCCTGCATTACAGAAAGATCTGATTGTAGACTAGGTAGAGATTACTACTACTACTGCTTTTAGGGACAGATTGCAGATCTAATAACATCTCATCCTGCTTTACAGAACGATCTGACTGGACTAGGTAGAGTCTACTGCTTAGAGGGACAGATTATTGTTCTAAAATCATCTTCTATTTCTATAGGGTTAGGTTCCTGCTGTTGCTGTAAGGGACAGATTATTGTTCTAAAATCATCGCCTACTCCTATAGGGTCAGGTTCCTGCTGTTGCTGTAAGGGACAGATTATTGTTCTAAAATCATTTTACTTCCTTTTGCAGCCCTCTAGCACTTTCCAGGACTTTTTTTGTCGTTTCAAATCTTTTTATTGAAAACATTTTTAAGTTCAACAAAAGAGACGAATATATAAAGCTAGAGTCTGTTAAACTTATACTCTCATACAAAATGCACAAAGAAAAACAAGTAAATGCCTATAATATGGGATATTGTTAGAGAGATACAATATCTATTGTACAACTGTAGGTAACCGTTTAGGGATATAAGGAAAAAGCATAAAGCAAAGTAAAATAAGATATCAAAATGAGAAAATAGCTCCCGGGCAGGAGAGGCCCTGCCTTCCCCCCGGTCACCCCATCTGGGAACAAACTGTAACCGGGAGGACAGACACTAACCCCCTCCGCACCAGGGAACATTACAAAATAAGAGGCTTTTGTGGGCATGCCCTCTGCTGTATCAAAATGAACTAAAGTTAACCTAACAGTCATACCCCGTTTTTATAGACCACTTAGAGAGAGTTTCTATTACCCTCCTCCAACCAGATGGTTGGGAAGGGGTGGAACAACCCATGTAACATACTGTCCCCAGCAAACAAAATAAGCAACATAATCGCAACAAGATGGAAAGGAAAGCAGTCATAGAAAAAAGGAAGAGAGGGAGAAACTAAGGAGAGGAAGAAAGAAAATAGATACCAGGGAAGCTATCTGAAAGAGTAAAAGAAAGAGGGTCACACCGGGAGTTTAATATAGTTCTTCCAGGGTTCCCAAAGAAGATCAAATTTAGGGGAAGTATCAAGGATAATATTGGCCAGCTTTTCCTGAACCATGATCCAGGATATTTTCCCTTTTTGCCTCGGTGAAAGACACCAAAGGACGCTTCCAAGTCCTGGCTATTGTGATCTTGGCACCCAGTAAGATGAATTGGATGAGTTTAAATAATGGTTTGGACAGTCCATCAGGTTTCGAGTTGAGTAGGGCTATTTCTGGACACAGAGGAACCGGGAAGCCCGAGATCTTACGGATTAGGTGGAAAATATTGTTCCAAAATCCCCTAAGGTGAGGGCATTCCCACCACGTGTGGAGTAAGGTGCCCGCATGTTAGCATCCCCTGAAGCAGAAGTTGGAGGAGTTAGGGAACATAACTGCTAACCGGGATGGTACCAAATACCACCTGATAAAAACCTTTAAATTGGCTTCCTTCAAGGAAATATTTGCGATCCCCTTAAAGCATCTCAAAAACAACGAGGTCCATTTGTCCACATCCCACTCCACGTCTAGATCCCTTTCCCATTTTTACACAAACGGTGGTTTGGTTGAGTCCTCCATTAGTGAAGCATAAATCAAAGAGATACCACCTCTTAGATCCACAGTTACCGAACACCATTGTTCAAATGGAGTAATGCCTGTATGATCATTCCTGGATTTCCACCAGGAGGTCAGGAAATGATGTATTTGCAAGAAACAAAATTTTTCAGAGAGTGGCATATCTAGCTTGTTAATGCAATGTGATAAAGACAGAGGGCCAGCCAACGTTAGAAAATGGCCTATACGATATAAACCTTTGTCCGTCCACCACTTAAAAGCCCTGATGTCTAAACCGGGTGGAAACTAGGGGTTATGAAAGAGATGAGTGAGAGGGCGGAGATTTGAGATTATATTGGGGGATTTGAAAACAGAATCGCAAAGGGCTATAGAGTGGGACAGAGTAGGGGAAAGTATCGGGGGTCTCAATTTATGGGGGGCTCCCACCAGGAAATCAATAGTATTGAGAGGAACTGCCTGTCTTTCTATTTTGACCCAATCCGGTGTATTCCCTCTGTAGAAGACGGTTGAGAACTGAGCTAATTGAGCTGCCTGATAATATTTAAAGAGGTGTGGGAGTCCTAGTACCCCCTGGTTACATCTCCTATAAAGCACCTTAGCTGAACATCTAAAACCTCTACGGGCCCAAATTAATTTCAAGATTAGGGATTGCAGTTTTTGCAAGTTAGACTTTCTAACTGGAATGGGGAGAGCCCTGAAGAAATAAAGAATCCTAGGGAGGAGGGTCATTTTGACCATGTGTATCCTACCCATCAAGAAAGGCCCTCCTGGTCCCATCTAGAGAGATCCTGTGCTAATTTATTAAGTAAGGGGGGTAATTGGCTTCAAATAGTTTGTTGATGTTAGCTGTCAGATTGATCCCCAGGTAAGGAATCTGGGAAAAATCCCAAATTAACTTATATTGATCTTTTAGTCGGAGTATAATTTGTTCTGGTATAGATATATTCAAAGCTGCGGATTTAGACCAGTTTACGCATAGACCTGAAATTTCTCCAAATTTTTGGAGTAGCTGAATAACCCGGGGAGTAGATGAGAAGGGGGAGGAGATGAACAGGAGCAAATCATCTGCGAATAGCGCGCATTTCTGCGAGCAAGAACCACATTCTATCCCCTGCATATCTGGGTTCTCCCTAATGGCAATGGCCAATGACTCCATCGCTATCGCGAAAATTAATGGGGACAGAGGGCATCCTTGTCTAGTGCCACGAAAGATAGGGAAAGGTTCAGAGTAAAAGTTATGCAATTTGACCTGGGCGCTAGGGTTTGAGTATAGGGCCTTTAGGGTTTGGATAAATCTAGGGCCAAAACCCCCATCTATCCAAGACTTCAAAGAGATAAGACCAATCTACCGTGTCAAAGGCTTTTTGCAAGTCGACAGATAAGATATATCCCTCCTGAGTAGAGCCCCATCCCAATTCGAGTTAAGTAGAGACACAATATCAACTGCTCTGCAGATCTGGTCAGGGCCTTGCCTGCCCGGGATAAAGCCTACTTGGTCTTTATGAATATATTGGCCTATAAATTTAGACAGTCTATTAGCTGAAACTTTAGTCGTAATTTTGAGGTCATTATTTATCAAAGAGATGGGTCTGTAGTTGCTAACATCAGATTGGTCCTTTCCAGGTTTGGGGATAACCGACACAAATGCTCTATTAGCATCGCTTTGTAGGACTGTACTGGTCCTTAATGAATTGAAGACTTTTGTTAGGTAAGGAGCAATAACTGGACCAAAGGTTTTGTAGTAGCCTGTGGAAAAGCCATCTGGGCCAGGGGCCGAGCCTTTCTTAAGGTTTATAATCACCTCCAATACCTTCGCGTCATTAAAGGGTGATTCTAGAGAGGCTTCAAGGGAAGGGTAGGAGGCCGCTTGACCTGCGTCATAAAGTTTGGCATAGAAATTTTGAAAGGTGGACATAAACCGCTTCGGGTTTTGAGTGAGAACGCCCGAATGATCCCTGATCTTAAGAAAGGAGTAGGAACGACACCTGGGGGACAATCTGGCAGCCAACCTGGGGCCTATGTGATCTCTTTGCAAATACAAGTGATCGCTAGACCATTGAATTTGTTTCTCAGCTTTGGTGGTAAGAGCGAGATTTAAGGCTACTTTCCCCGCTTCCAGTTGAGTCAATGAGTGGTGGGTCGGATTCTTCTTATGGGTTCTAGCAAGCTCTCGAAAGTCTCGTTCCAGATTCTCTATATCCCCTCTCCCTTTTTAACCTGGCTGATAATTGGATGAGCTTTCCCCTCATAACCCCTTTATGGGCTGCCCACAATATTGGGGGAGAGACTTCCCCATTATCATTCCTGAGAAAATAGTCCTTGAGTTCCTTCTCTAACATTACACAATATACTGGGTTATTCAGGAGGGATTCATTTAAGCGTCATTGGAGGTTCCTCACTCCACCTGGCTCAACTTTGATAGGTATTATTACCAGAGAGTGATCCGACATGGGAGAGTCCTTAATAGAGGATTTGAGGATCAAAGGGGATATAGCGGCTGGGACAAAAATATTAGTTCCCTCCAGATATCTATGAAACCTAATGAGAAAAGTAGTCTAGCGAGCTTAAGGCTATATTTCCGAGGCCGAATTAGGCGAGGTGCTCCTGAGCCCGACTTATCAATCATGGGGTCAAAGGCCAGGTTAGAGTCCCCTCTTAATATAACATTCCCCTCGAGATGGGGTAGGATATGATTAAATAACCCATGGAGAAATTTAGCTTGACCGAGATTTGGAGCGTAGTATGATAAGAGAGAATATGTCACCCCCCCCTAAGGTTCCTATCAATAGAATAAATCTCCCCTCTGGGTCTTTAACTTCTTTCATGAGGGTAAAGGCTAGGTGCTTAGCGAAAAAGATACCCACACCTCTCTTCTTATCTGGATCGTTTGCCAGAAAGAATTGTGGATAACTGGAGTGTATGTATTTAGGAACATAATGCTCTGGGAAGTGGGTTTCTTGAAGCATGAGTATGTCAAGATGATGGGAACGGGCTAAACTAAAGTATTTTTTCAGTTTTATGGGGGAATTAAGGCCCTGTACGTTATGCGACGCCACTCTCAAAAAAGATGGCGAATTAGCGGACATGGTAACTGTGCGAGGATCGATCTACATGCCACACTGACCAAGGACTCACCTGACCCGGACAAGGACGAAGGAAGGACCTGTCAAACCAAACAAATAGGGGATGATCCATGAGGGCCCTCTACGAAGGAGACTTCCCTAGTGTCTGAAAAGAGAAAATAGAAGCAGAGAGGTAACAAGAGGATGGAACAGAAGAGATTGATAAGATACAAAAAAAACAAACAAAGGAGGGGAGCGGCAAAGACTATCCATGAACCCCCCCCAGATTCCTGGGAGTAAAGGGACTAGAAGACCCCCTCACCAGCAGGAAACAGAACTTAGGTGTCTGCCAAAACAGCAGAGCTACATCTGACAAAGGAAATACAATCAAAAATATCCCAAAGTCAGAGGGAGGAGCATGGCCTCCTTCCCGGCCACTCCCTCGGAGCCAAAACGAGAATAGAACTGATGGCTTACCCTGAAGAAGCAGAATTATCTATTATTAATAATACAACTACAAACCCCCCTGGAAGCCCACGACTGGATAGGCCGGGGTCACCAGAATGGACCCTTCAGGACCCACAAGAGGTTCTCCTCCGGTTCCCTGACTTGAGGATCAATCAAATTCAGGGGGATTTATCAAAACAATTAAAACTCAACCCAGTAAACCTGCAACAAGGTGTGCGGGGCAAAAAAGGGACAGCCTGCAGTTGGCCTCCAACCCCCCAGAGAGGAACAAGCCCGGGAGGAGGCGAGGAGGGAAGCCCACCCCAGACCACCCATCCAAAATGTAAAAAAGGATTTACGCATTTAAGGGATATTAGTCAACCAAACAGTAGCGATCTTCAGTGAGGAGCACTAGGATTTGAAAGTCCATGAAAAAAATTGAAGACCTAATGAGAAGGAAAAAGATCAAAAATCAGGGAGGATGGGAGTCTTTGGCTCTCTTCTGTTGTTGCTTCCGCCACATTGGAAGAACGTGACTCTGAGGTGAGGGTCTCTTAGAGGGACCCACGTTCTTGAGGTGTGAAGATGAAGTAGAATCCAAGGAGATGAGATTGAGTTTGATCAACAACTGTTCCCCTTCTTGGAATGAAGAGAAGCCAAATTTCTTGCTTTTGAAAATAAAAGCCAAACGAAAAGGGAATGACCACCAGTATTTGATGGATGACTTAGTGAGAATTTCTAGAAGGGGCTTCAGAGATCTTCTTTTCTGTATAGTAGTGGGTGATAAGTCAGCGAAGACCTGGATAGAGTGACCTTGGATAGAGAGGTTGGGAGTGGATCTGGAGGCCTTCATGATCTCCTCATTTACTCCATAAAAGTGGGGTTTTACCACAATGTCTCTAGGAAGTCCATCAGACCCCGGGGGCAGAAGAGCTCTGTGAGCCCTGTCTAGTTCCAGGTGGTGTCCCAGGATGCCTGGGATGATTTCTTTAATAAAGTCTCTCACGACCGCATGTACGTCTGTATCCCCCGGATTCGGAAATGATAGCGTCTAGAGCGATTTTCCAGATTGTCTATTTTAGAAAGAGCCGATTCCAGTTGGTCCTGAAGATCCTGAATATGTGCTGTGTTTTAATTGATTCTGGAAACAGATTGGTCCGTCTTCTGCTCTATAGCGTCTATCCTAGTCCCCAAGCCATGAAGGTCACCCTGGATAACAGAAGTAATTTGAGAGGCTGTTTGGGCCAGGCCCTTAGAGAGCATTTTTAGAAAAAACCTCCATCATCATCTGAAAGTCTGAGTGAGGTATCAGGGCCTGGGGGCTCGACGGGTCCAATTGTGGGTTAACAGGACTGTGCTCTTTAAAAGGTGTTGTAATGAGTTCATCTAATGTCCGCTCCAATAGTGATATTGTAGGATCTGGGCCAAAGGTTGAGTTCCCTGGGGAGGCCCCGGGGAAGGTAGTACGTGTGAGCCCCCTTCTGACCCGGCATCCATCTCCTCGGGGACCCCTGAGGTTGAGAGGGGACCTTTAGACCCCTGTGGGCCTTTCAGGGCTGGGGTATCAAAACCTGGTTGACGGGAGAGGTCCCGTCTGACTGCTCATGATTGCATGATCCTAGGAGTAGAGGGTTTTCTAATAGGGGTAGCTGGGAGTGACCCCCACTTCAAAAAGAACCAAATAGGGTGAGATGGAGCAACCGTGAAAGCAAGTTTGTAGACGAATGAGAAAACAATCAAAATAATACTGTAGGTAAAGGAGAGTCAATTACTAATGAAATAGGATGTGACCCAGCAGTTTCTGTATATAAGCAAGTGATTTTATGGATATCCAAGAGTCAGTCTCTGTATGATAGTTGCAAAAATAGGCCTGAGCCTCAGGCTCAATTATTGGGTCCTGCCCCAGATGTCACTCATCAAACCCAGTCTGGCTAGGTAATCCTGATATTTCAGGTGGTATCCCAAATGCTATGAATGCCACTAGTGTCCCCTTTTGTGATCCCCCGCAGCCTCTAATGATTCAGCCCTCCTGCTGTGTAAGGGCGACACAAGCTGCTGGATGATTAGGCCCAAGCTGCGGCCTCGATTAGGTAGGCGAGGCCAGGTGCGGGTATCGCATTAAAGCTCAAAGCATTGCGTTGTTCCGGGACTGCCCCCAATGTTGTCCCCCGCTCCCCTACCTCTTGAGCGGGTCAGCCAAGCCCCACTGCATGCGAAAAAGGCTCCGAAGGGCTGGGAAGGAACGAAGCTCCTGGCTTACACAGCCGCCATGGACGCTCCGCGCATGCGCACTCCTTCCAGGACTTTACAGTCATTTTTGTGCCGAAAAGTTCGGGTCCCCATTGACTTCAATGGGGTTCGGGGTAAAGTTCGAGTCAAGTTCGGTATTGAACCCAGACATTTTCCCGAAGTTCGGCCGAACCCACCGAACCCAAACATCCAATTGTTTGCTCAACTCTAGTCGTGGACTGGGGGTCGGTGCAGGCAGATATCAGCAGGTCAGATCAAGCCAGGTCAAACAGGAAGGATCACAGGCACAGGTAAACAGGAGCAGAGCTGGGGCTCACAGGTACTCAGATGCTGTAGAAGGGACAGCAGTGGCTGCAGGGCGCTGGGGGTTTAAATAGTGTCATCTGCAGGGTCGGATTAACATAGGGCGGATGGAGCTGCAGCTCCAGGCCCTTCCCTCAAAACAGGCCCGCCCAGCCAGCAATATAAATCCGATTCTCCTGCCCATAAACCTCTATGGGACAGGTGTGCCGAGGGAGCGAGTGACGTACCTGGAGTCTCACACGTCCTTGTGCCTCCCTCTCCCCGCCCCCTTCCGTTTCGTCTGGTAAACTCACACCCCCCCCCGACACATGACACTGTGACATTAATGGTGTGACTCGGTTGTGTCCACGTCAGTCTGTGGGGATGTAAATGTGTGTCGAAGAGGACAGGGTATCTCCAAATACCCGTCCTCTTAGCCTAAATATAACGACCGACCCGCCCGGACAAAACTCCCTTCCCGGACCTCGACGTCGAGGTAGGCGGGATACAATTAG
>BLSH010512594.1:58936-71799 GCA_018402905.1 Glandirana rugosa | reverse complement strand
CGGTCCTTCCCTGCTGCACTTTACGCCCGATCGTTCTGGACGTGGCACAGTAAGGTGAACCAGGGGGAAACAAACTCATCCATAACACACCCATCCAGGAGCCTGTCTTGGGTCCCCCTCGCAGCCCCGCGGGCACGCATAGAGACCCGGGAGTTGGTAAGCGGTGGCGGCTGCCTAATTGAGACTGCGGCCTGGGCCCGCTCCACGTTTCAGGAGAAACTATATCTTACATAAAGGGAAACACACCTATCTTTAGACTTTACTCTGACAGCAATACAACTCAGTAAAATCTCCCATCAGGGCTACCCGCCCCACCAGACATTGCCTTGCCCTCTTTATTTAGGCATCTGAGAACCAAGGCCCCTGATCAAGGGCCGCACTGATACCACTAGAAGGGGTTGATAACAGGCCCAATTCCATCCAATTAATGCCCGGATCACACCACAAAAAGGGAGCACACCGTCAACTCCTCTTTGGGGACCAACGTTCAAAGCACTGCACAATGACAACTACAGCAGCTATTGAGGACTCCATTGCTGACCCCCCTTCGCCACAATCGTGCTCAAATAACGCACAGAATCCCCCCATGGATTCTTTAGCAAACCAGTTGCTTTCCCCAGTCTCCACCAAATCTTTATTGGGGAGAACATCGGAATACATCCTGAACTCCCCCCTAGGGAACTCTCCCCCGGGCCAGTCTTCCACTCTCAGTACCCCTAACGACCTCCCCATGATACCTCAAATCACTCCTACTTCTCAACAGAGCCAACCTGAATTAAACTTACTGCTTCATAAATTTTCGGAGATGCTGGCTTCTGGCCTTGCTCAAACTGCAGCCCAGATAACCTCCTCCATCAAAGCAGACCTGCAGAGCTTAGGAGCACTAATGGACACTATAGAACAGGCGGTTGACAACACAATGGCCCGCGCTAACCAAAACACGACCTGTATCCAAACATTGCAAGACCAACTAGACTCTGCCCTTGCGAAACTTGACGACCTTGAAAATAGGAGTCGAAGAGAAAACTTCCGCATCAGAGGCCTCCCAGAGTCGGTCACAGATGTGCATGGAGCAGTGACCACACTTATCAAGCATCTAATACCTGATATCACAACTCAAAAGCTTGATCTAGACAGAGCTCATAGAGCCCTAGGCCCTCCCCGTCAAGATGGCTTGCCCAGGGATATTATTGCTAAACCCCATCATTATGGGGTCAAAGAGGAAATTATGAGGAAGTCTCGCAATGCTGAAGCTATCAATATCTATGGTCATCCTGTGCAAATATTTGGGGACATCTCCCCAACCACAATACAGAGGAGACGAGCCCTCAAACCCCTCTCAACGGTCCTCACTCAGAAGAACGTGAAATACTGGTGGGCCTTCCCCTTCCGCTTATCCTTCCAATATAAGAACAAAACCTTCCATTTTTCCAGCCTTTCAGAGGGAGAGAGACTCTTTCTACAGTTGGGGCTTATATCCCAAGAACTGCCCCCTCCGCCCTCAGGCTCCCGACAAGGGTCATCAAAAAGACCGCCACCAGGGAGCCCCTTAACTCCTGTGTGGCAAAAACAAAAACCAAAGAGGGTCCGAGACTCTGTTCCCCCCTGAACAAATACCAAAGACACCCCATCCTGGGGTCCTTTATACCTTTTTTCTTCACTTTATTCCATTCTCTAAGCTGTCCCCGACATCACTGACTGTTGGCTCCCGTGGGACAGAGGAACTCGCCTGGTGGGACACCTTCGAAATACTACCGTTCATCTGTTGAACTTTGGGGCGATTGGCCCTCCTGTTTTCCTAACCGTTTTTCTATCTGAAGTTGTTATTATGATCATAATTTATATTTCATTAAGTCATTTGCCTCGTTTGAGGGTTGCGAGGAGAAGGGGGGGAGGGGAATTTTCTGTTTCCCCACTCCCTCCCCCTCGATACTCTTTGTCTTTGATTCAACCCATTTCACTCACAGTTACTATGTTACGCAGGTTGATTGGGTATAAATACTGGGAAATATTATAATGCATCTATCCCTTCTAGGTCTACTGAACCCATTTCCCTTATTTGGGAGGAGACAATTTAGACCCTCCAAAGTATAATAAATGGGTCCTTCCGGTCGAAGGGGGACAATGCGACACTCCTGCTGCAGGATCTGGGGGCAGATTTAGCCTTCGGAGACTCAGTCAAGGCACTCGTATCTGAGCTGCCTACCTGTGGGGACCTGGCTTATCTGGGTCCCCGGGTAAGGGTTAGACTGGCTCTACCCTTCCCGCAGGGACATTGGGACATTTTCGTCCTGATGCCCCTTCTCCTTTCTGCCCTTCTCTTCTCCTCTCTCTCCTACATGTTATCTAAGCTTCATGTACATCTAACACCTTCTCTTTTACAGGCTCCTCCAGGCTCCCCGACCCCCGGTTGCATCTCATCAATTCGGACACCAAGGCAATATATATAGGTCTCAAGGTCTCGCTTCCAACAGCAGGGGTAAGTCACAAGTTTCCAATAGCGGGACTATTTCCTCTATACCATGGCTGAAGACACCCACACCTATACATCCTTTAAGCTCGCCTCCCATAATGTCCAGGGGATGAATTCACCATCCAAACGCCACAAAGCTTTCGATCACTATAACCGTAAAGGATATGATATCCTCTTCTTACAGGAAACCCACTTCCCTAAAAGTTACAATCCGAACTATCTCCACCATAGATATCCCACCTTTTATTTGGCTAGTGCCGAGGTAAAGAAAAGGGGAGTGGCGATCTGTCTATCTAAAAAGACTACTTTTACCCACAATATGACGATCAGGGACAACGACGGGAGGTATATTTTGATCAAGGGACATATTAATGGGTCGCCTCAATGTTAAACCACTTGGCCCCTCATATGGAAGGGAGAATTATAATGGGGGGGACTCTAATATTATGTTTGATCAAACTATGGATAGGACCAAGAAAGGACGCCCTAGGCTTAGAAAACCTCCTAAACAGAGTCTGAGAATAGCCAGACTCCTTCACTCTTTAGGACTGATTGACACCTGGAGGGAACTTAATCCGTCCGCCCTGGACTATACTCATTTCTCCGCGCCTCATGGGACGCAAGCTAGAATAGATCATATATTTATCCCCACATCCTCCATTCATCTAGTTAAACGAGCAAATATCCAAGCTGTACCCTGGGCCGATCATTCCTTGGTCATACTTAATCTTGAGGGAGGCCCCCTCCTTCGAGGCCCGCAACCCTGGAGACTTAATGAGTCCATCCTCTCAAACCCGGTCCACTGTACGCTCCTTGAAAAAGAGCTACATGCATACTTCTCACTAAACGATATAGAAGGGACCACTCCGGAAATTTTATGGGGGGTCCACAAAGCGGTCATGAGAGGAAGGATCATTCAACTCTCCTCCCGACTAAAGAGGGAACGCCAAGCTAACATATCAACCTTGGAAAAAGAATTCCAGTTAGCCAGTAAACAGCATAAAAGAAACCCCTCCGGCCAATCCCTGGAAACATTGGAAGCTGCCAGATTGTCATTAAACTTAGCCCTCACCGCAAACACCGAAAAACACATGGCGTGGATGAGAGGTAAGAACTACCTCACTGCTAACCAAATAGGAACCTCTTTGGCTCATAAATTATCCCCCAAGACACGCACATACTCCATGCCCAAGATTAAAACTTCCTCCGGACAGTTATCTCAAAACCCCCAAAAAATCTTAGAAACCTTTACGGAGTTCTATAAGGGACTCTACTCTAGTAATGCCCCAAATCACCCGTCCACCATAGATGATTTCCTCCTTAAAACCACTTCTGCTACCTTTTCCAATGAACATCGAGAAGCCTTAGAAGCCCCTTTCACGGAAACTGAGGTTAATGAAGTCATCCGAGGCTTGAGGAATGGCTCAGCCCCTGGCCCAGACGGGTTCTCCTCCCTGTACTTTAAAACTTTCCGGGGGGTCCTCTCTCCTTACCTGGCCCGGCTCTTTAATTACCTGCAGGGCGGGAAGCCCATTGACGCAAATGCCAACCTTGCATTCATATCAGTCATCCCAAAACCTGGGAAAGACCCCAGTGAAGTTAGCAATTTTAGACCTATTTCCCTCATAAACGTAGACCTTAAGATTATGACAAAGATCCTATCTCACAGACTCGCCAGATTCATAGGTTTATACATACATAAAGATCAGGTTGGTTTTATCCCGGGTAGGCAGGGACCGGACCAGGTCAGGAGGGCAACCAATGTCATCTCCCTAATGAAATCAGGCTGGGATGGAGGGTCTTCCCAGGAGGGCCTATTGCTCTCTCTAGACCTTCAAAAGGCCTTCGATACGGTTTCCTGGCCATTTCTCCTTGCAGTCTTAACCAAATGGGGCATTGGACCTAAATTTCTAAACATTCTAAAATCTTTGTACTCCTCCCCAACCGCCAGGATAAAGCTTTGCGGTCATTATTCCGAGCCCTTCCCGATAGCGAGAGGAACAAGACAAGGCTGCCCATTATCCCCCTTGTTATTTGCGCTGGTGATTGAGATGCTGGCTATAAGGATTAGGGAAGACCCTAACATACACGGAGTAAGGTGTGGCCCAATCACCCACAAATGCGCGTTATTTGCGGACGATGTCCTCCTTTTTGTTACCTCACCCCTGATAGCGATCCCAAACACTTTTAATCTCCTCTCGGTGTTCGGAGAGGCCTCTGGTCTCCAGGTAAATATGTCCAAGACCCTAGCATTAAACATAACGACTCCCCAAGGGGAGACGGACTGCCTTAAGAAATGATTCCACTTTGGCTGGAAGACCAACTACATTCCCTATCTAGGAATCAATCTGCCCTCATCCCATGACTTGCTCTACAAATACAACTATCCACCCCCCCACAGGCAATTAACCTCTGATCTCCGCCACTGGGCCCAATTCAGAATGTCCTGGCTGGGACGCATCAATGCTGTCAAGATGACGGTCCTCCCACGCATTCTGTACTTATTCCGTTCCCTGCCCATCCCAGTACTGAAAAGCCAACTGTCCAAACTTCAATCAGAAATCAACAGATTCATATGGGGGAAAACAGGACACCGCTTTTCCAAAAATACCCTCTACAGACCCAGAACCAAAGGAGGTTTGGGGCTTCCTAATTTATGGCATTATTACATTGCAGCCCAGTTAACACAAATCTCCATAATCTACTCCCCGGGAGCTAAACCGGATTGGCTAAATATGGAAAGGCAATCTATTCCTAAACACACTATCAATTACCTGATCTGGAGACCCTCCAAATCTAGACCGCCAGTCCTGTCGCCTTCCCTCTCCCATTCACTGACCTTATGCGATTCACTACGCAAAATGAGCAACTTAATATCCCCTTGGCTTCCCCTCTCTCACCTCTTCCATAATCCTCTCTTCCCTCCAGGGATGAACATTGAAGCCTTTAAGTGGTGGACTCAAAAGGGGTTATACCGACTCGGACATTTTTTCAATGCGGGCGGGCCTATCTCACTTCAGCATTGTCTGAAGACACTTGAGATGCCTCCCGAGGAACGGTTTCGCTATATGCAGATCTCACACTTCCTAAACTCCATTAAGACATCCTACTCAACACCCCTGACGGTCTCACCTTATGAACAATGGTGTTCCTCAGCCATGGATACTAGAGGTGGGATCTCACTCATATATTCTTTACTCTCGGAACCGAATGAAAAGGCCCCCTTTATGGCAAGCTGGGAGCGAGACCTCGATATAACTTGGGATCTAGAGACCTGGCACTTCAATATGGAACGTTCCTGCAGGGGCATCCACAACACATCACTCAAGGAAGCTAACTTAAAGATTATGACACGCTGGTACTTAGTTCCTGCTCGCCTCGCCAAATTTTACCCTCAGACATCCCCTCTTTGTTTCAGGGGATGCGAACACTTGGGTTCCATTTTCCATATTTTCTGGACATGTCCAAAAATCAGAAATTTTTGGAATAAAATTTTCCGAATGATTCGCAGGGTCACGGGAATCCAGGTCTCACAAGACCCGGCGATAACACTCCTAAACCAAACGATCCCGGGGTGCCCCAGGGTAACTGGAATCCTTATACTCTTCATTCTCATAGGAGCTAAAATAACAATCGCAGGGGCTTGGAAAACTTCTAAAGTTTCTTTTCACCTAGCCAAGCAGAAAATATCTTGGATCATGGCCCAAGAAAAGATCTCTCATATGATATTAAATACCCCATCAAGGTTTGACAAGATCTGGGATCCCTGGGCCCACTACATTGGGGCAACGCTGGCCAAAAAGGGACGACCTCGCACCTTATCCCAGGCGGGGAATCCTAAATAAACTTAAAGGGTGTCCAAGACGGGAGCTAAAAGTGGGGGGGAGTTCTCTGGTGAAGCCTGTAAACTTTCTCTCATATCCCCTTTCCTTTCCTTTTCCCTTCTGCTTTCCTATCCTATTCTCTTACCTCTACCCTGTTGTTAAAGTCTATATAGGCTTGGGCAACCTGTCTTAGGTTACCAAATGGCGCTAAGGTTACCCCATAAGACTACTATGATAGCTCACTAGGGCTAGTTTATCTTTTCTACCTAACTGAATATGGGCGGGGGCTTGAGGCTGGTCAGGGCTGGAAGTGGAGGGCTGAGGTCACAGATTGGTCCCACTTGGGGTGGCCTCGGTTTCCTCTAACCCCCGGGCCCTGGTCATTTACTCCTCGCCTAGCCCTGGGTTCAATCTGGGCGAGACCTCACTCAGATATCCCACCTTCAGAAATGAGTAAACTTATGCATAAGTTGTTGACAAATATCCCTAGTACCTCAAGTATTCTACCCACAGTTAATTGGGATTTTGAACATCATATTTCTTTTTTTTCTTAGCTTATAGTAGTCACTACTATTGTAAAGGCTTAAGCTAATGGAAAGATAGGGATACTCCTCAGACCAGCGGTTCACCTGATACCTATTGGACCCCATTTAGGCCGTCTGGACTCATCTGGTCTGACAACAGTCAAATCAATATGGAATCTCTTCATAAGATTCCCCCTATTTTAAGCAGACTCTAGATTAACGTATATATTGCACCAAGCCCAACTTTCTGTACGTCAAATGTTAAATGATTATTGTGATTTGACCGTTACATTTGCTGACATGTTTATGTTGTTTAACCTAATAAAAACAATTGAAATAGAAAAATAAATAAATAAATAAACAAACGAAATAAAAGTGCAAGACCAATAAAAAAAACTTATAAAAATAATTCAATTATAAAGTGCAATTAACCACTTCAGCCCCGGAAGGATTTCCCCCTTTATGACCAGAGCGTCGCTTGAACTGACAATTGCGCGGTCGTGCGCCACTGTACCCAAACAAAATTGATGTTCCTTTTTTCCCACAAATAGAGCTTTCTTTTCGTGGTATTTGATCATCTCTGCGTCACTTCTGATCACCGATATAAACAAAAAGTGTGATTTTTTTAAAAAAAACAATATTTCTTGCTTTTTAGTAAAATACATATAAAAAATATATAAAAAACTCATTTATTCATCAGTTTAGGCCGATATATATTCTTCCTAATATTTTTGGTAAAAAAAAAAAAATCACAATCGGCATATATTGATTGGTTTGCGCAAACGTGTTTACAAACTATGAAAATTCATTTTTGTGGTTTTTATTATTTTTTTATTGTTTACTAGTAATGGCGGCAATCTTTTTAGTGGGACTGCAACATTGCAGCGGACATGTCAGACACTTTTGACACTTTTTTGGGACCATTGACACTTGTACAGTAATCAGTGCTATGAAAATGCACTGATTATTGTGTAAATGTCACTGGCAGGGAAGGGGTTAACACTAGGGGAGGTGTTCCCTGGGATGTGTTACTAACTGTGTGGGGGCTGGGCTGACTGGGGAAGGAGAGTGATTGCTGCTCCCATATACAGGAAACATACGATCACACTCCTCTCCCCTGTCAGAACGGAGATTCATGTGTTTACACAAACGGATCCCCTTTCTGTCACTGAGGGGGAGCGATCGCGGGTAGCATCAAGTCCCCCCTACCCGCTCCCTGACTCCCCCGCTACACGATCCGCGATCTCGCAGCCATCATCAGGTGACGACGATATGCGATATAGAGCCAAATTGCCACCATCAATCCGCGGCGGGCGGTCAGCAACTGGTTAATAAACATATCAATAGTTAATGAATAATATTAAAGTGCAATATTTTATATAGAGTCCATATAAAACTGCAATATTTCCATTTGTAAATGTCTGCGCAAACAATGAACCACCCAGAAGCAAAGGGTGACTAAGAAATCCTCCACCAAAAGGGACACTGGTTACACACCCTACTCACCAGACATCCAGGATCTCCGTTACAGAGATCATATGCACATTGGATAGATGGTATTGGACAGCAGGACTGATCCCTATGAGTTTAGAAAGAAGCTCCAGATTCCAGATATGTGCAAAAAGAATAGGAGGTTTCCATAGTGAAATTCGCTAGGTACTAAAAATCGGCAACAATTAAGCCAATAAAACCAACTAGGAACCAGGGGACGCCAATGCGCTTCTCCTGCGTTCCAATGAGCGGAAGCGACGCGCCTAGTGTCATGCTACCCGAAGGGTTCATTGTTTGCACGCGCTTTAACAAATGGAAATATTGCACTTTTATATGGACTCTATATAAAATATTGCACATTAATATTATTCATGAATTATTGATATGTTTATTAATTGCATATTATATTTGGATTATGTTTATACGTTTTTTTATTGGCCTTGCACTGTTATTTCATTTGTTTGATATTTATGCACTATTGCACTTTATTATATGAGCGCTGTTTAATTAATTTTCATATATTCACTTGAACTAATTGTCTTTACTAGAGATGGGCCCCCGGTTCGAGACGAAAGCATGTTTGACTTGAACATCGGGAGTTCGCCTGTTTGGCGCATCCCGAACATTATGGGGCATTCGCGGGAAATTGGAGCCAATATTCCAATTGCGGGGAAATGCCACCCACTGATTGGCCAAAGCATGCACATGACCTGCATGCTTTGGCCAATCACAGAGCACTCTGCTGTAAGAGCTATGATTGGCCAAAGGCAGGGTGCCTTTAACCAATCACTGTAGTGTGCCCAAAAGTGTCAATATTTTGTGTGGCCACCATTATTTTCCAGCACTGCCTTAACCCTCTTGGGCATAGAGTTCACCAGAGCTTCACAGGTTGCCACTGGAGTCCTCTTCCACTCCTCCATGATGACACCACAGAGCTGGTGGATGTTAGAGACCTGGCGCTCCCCCACCTTCCTTTTGAGGTTGCTCAATAGGGTTTAGGTCTGGAGACATGCTTGGTTAGTCCATAACCTTTACCCTCAGCTTCTTTAGCAAGGCAATGGTCATCTTGGAGGTGTGTTTGGGGTCTTTATCATGTTGGAATACTGCCCTGTGTCCCAGTCTCCCAGTATATAGTCTACACTAAAGGCATTGCAATATATATATATATATATATATATATATATATATAAAATAAAATGTCGGGACACACTTCTCCTTATGCAAATTTCTTTACTTGACATCTTCAAATTACAAGCAGTTTTTCAAGTGACTGTACAGTTTTGGACATAACCTGTCCTTCATCAAGCTGTGTGTAAATCTCATTATCCCATGTTCTCCTTATATCCCACACTCCAAGGGGAAAGCCACACAGGTGCACCACATCAATCCGTAAAATGTTTCAGCAATTTAACCCCTATATACCTCTGGCTTTAACTTCCACGGATTTACTCAAAAAACACCCAGAAGAAACCAAAATCAAAAATAAAAAAAAAACATGATTAAACATGATCAACATGAATTAACCCTAGATTATAGGGGATCCATAAACCTTCATTTTCTTTTTAACCACTTCAGCCCCGGAAGGATTTCCAGCTTTAGGACCGGAGCCCTTTTTGCGATTCGGCGCTGCGTCACTTTAACTGACAATTGCGCGGTCGTGCGGCGTTGTACCCAAACAAAATTTGCATCCTTTTTTTCCCACAAATAGAGCTTTCTTTTGGTGGTATTTGATCACCGCGCGCGCTCACTAAGCTCGATCCCGCAGCCGGCGTCGTATGACGGCGTTTTGCGGGAAAGAGCCACCTTGTCGCCGTCAATTGCCGGCCAGCGGTCGGCAAGCGGTTAAAGATTTGTTTTATCCTTCTTTTTCTTTCTCTTCTATAGTTTCTCTTCTTTTGCTTTCTTTATACCTTCTCTCTATAAATATAGATGTAGCAATCATGTTGTATCCAATTTCAATCAACCTCTCTATAAAAATAAATGTAAGTCATAATCCCTGTTTAACCCATCGGGAAATAGCATTTGTAACCTATTTACCCACCATACTTCCCTCTGTTTTAATCTTAAAATCCTATCACCACCCCTTCCATCTTTGCCAACCTGTTCCAGAACCTTTAAATTGTAAATCTGAATCTTTATGTTCCATCTCTTGAAAATGTCGTGGGACTGGCAATCCTGGTTGCTTACCCCTGATTGAACTACGGTGTTGAGCTATCCTGTCTTTGATTTTTGTGTAGTTCCCCCTATGTATAACAAGCCACAGGGACATATCAGGACGTAAACTACATATGATGACTGACGTGTGAAATCCTCTAATGCGTATCCTACATCCATCCGTAGGGGGAACAAAACTTTCACCTTTTGTAATTAATCTGCATTGTATGCAACTAAGGCATAGAAAACATCCATTTCTCTTTCTGCCTAAAAATGTATCCTCCACATTTTCTTTTTGTTTTTTTTTCTATTCAGATCGTACCAATGTATCTCTAATTGTCTTGTTTCTATAATACGCTTTAATTGGAACCTCCTGAAACATTTCAATCTGTGGGTATGCTCTCTTCAATATAGGCCAATGCCTCCTAATTATTCAGAAAATATCCTCACTGTAATGATGAAACTGCATAGAAAATGGCATTCTCTTCAACTCTTTTGTCTTCCTATATACCCTCACCTGTTTTTTCTCTTGATCTATTTTATGCCTTTCTTGTCTGATTTTTTCTGGGCAACACCGCTCTCAAAATTTTTGGCACATTTCAGTAACCCTACTCTCCTTTATCCTTTCCTCACTAACAATGCGTTTTACTCTAAGTAATTGGCTTCGGACTATTGATTTAAATACATGCATTGGATGGAAGCTATCAAACAAAGTAATTGATTTCTGTCAGTAGCTTTCATGTATAAGTCTGATTCTATTTTCATATCCTTAGGGTCCTTTCACACCAGCAGAGCCCATTTTGACGGGCTCTGCTGCTCAGCGAGGATCCGTCCCTTTATCCCTGCAGAGCTGGAGGATGACTGGACAGTCTCTGCACTCAGCGCAGAGACTGTCCTGTCACAGCTCCATTCTCCTCTATGGAGAGTCGGATGAACACGGACCGTAGGGTTTCCATCTGTCTATTTTTGGCGGATCGGGTGTCAGCGGACATTTAACCGCTGACATCCGTCGCTCCATAGAGAGCAATGGAGCGTCCGCTCGGGTCCGCCTGATCCACCCGTGTGAAAGGGGCCTTGATGTATATTCTGGTATCCAAAAAGGACACTGACTTCCCACCAATGCACATACTGAACTGAATGTCCGAGCAAAACAGATTCAACATCTCATCAAACCTTTTCAAAGATTCAATGACACACAGCTTGATGAAGGACAGGTTATGTCCGAAGCTGTACAGTCGTTTGAAAAACTGCTTGTAATTTGAAGATATCAAATAAAGAAATTTGCATAAGGAGAAGTGTGTCCTGACGTTTCATTTTATACATATTGGTGGTGGAAAATAGGAGCCCACCGTGACACATCTCCTGGAAGTGTCTGAATGTTCAAGAGGGGTGACTCACCCAATTGTCTGATATATATATACACACACAGTATCTCACAATTTTGTGAATATTTTATTAAATCTTTTAATGTGACAACACTGAAGAGATGGCACTTTGCTATAATGTAAAGTAGTGAGTGTACAGCATGTAAAACAGTGTAAATTTGCTGTCCCCTCAAAATAACTTAACACACAGCCATTAATGTCCAAACTGCTGGCAACAAAAGTGAGTACAATAAGTGAAAATTTCCAAATTGGGGCCAAAGTGTCAATATTTTGTGTGGCCACCATTATTTTCCAGCACTGTCTTAACCCTCTTAGGCATGGAGTTCACCAGAGCTTCACAGGTTGCCACTGGAGTCTTCTTTGACTCCTCCATGACGACATCACGGAGCTGGTGGATGTTAGAGACTTTGCTCTCCTCCACCTTCCATTTGAGCATGCCCCACAGATGCTCAATAGGGTTTACATCCAGAGACATGCTTGGCCAGTCCATCACCTTTTTTTTTTAACCATCGATTTTTATTGAAAAAATTTTTTGTAGATTTACAATAACATTGCGCATTATGTTCGTTGCATAGTAGTACAATTCTTATACATAAAGGAAGAGTAAAGGAAATAAAGGACAGAGAAGTCAAATAGGTAAACAACTTAAATTTCCCATTCTCCTGTGCACTAATGAGGGATATCCCCACCGCCAATGAGGTCTCGTATGCCTTCATGTCTCCTCTTCGACCTGCCTAAATTGGGGCTATCCCATTGAGTTGACTTAATCACGTGTCCTCTTACCCTTTAAATTCAACAAATGGATAAACTGAAGAGACAGGAAATAAAGGAAATGAGAAGGAAATACATATTCTTAACATGATGATACGTTGCTTGTATTACGCGTTACAATAACATTTAGATGTTTTTTAAAAAAGTTATTTTTAGCTACCAATTTTTTTTTTCCACTACCTGACCGGTTCGTACAGAGACCTACATTTGGGATAACTCGTAGACACCCCGTACGAGTTTA
>BLSH010512594.1:47624-58926 GCA_018402905.1 Glandirana rugosa | reverse complement strand
TTTTATTCTCCATGTGGGTGACTCTGTTTTCCAAGACAGCAATGCTTTTGTTAGCAGCGCGCATACTAGCATTAATGTCTTGCTGAAGAGCTCCTCGCAGTGTCAGGAGCATATCTTTCATTGTAATGTCTGTGATGGGGCTGCCTGTTGTGGGGAATGTATCTAGCTTTTTGCTTTCTTCTGAAGCGTGTTCCATGTCCTCCCCCTCCAGATTATCCTCCCCCTCATCTTCTCCTGTATGTGTCAGCTTCCTTCTTTGTTTTATAGGACTATTATCCACTGAGGGTGGGTTGCTTTTGCCTGTACTAGGCGACTCACCGCTCCCTTGTAGATCCGAAGCGCGGTCTGTGTGAGGAGCCGCGCGGCTGCTTCTTCCGGCGCCATCTTGGCTGGGCCCAGGCAGCGCTGTGGAGTAGAAGTCAGTCAGTTTTCTCGGCGGGTCTCTGCCTTTTCGTTTGCCCATGACAACCCTCCAACTCTCCTCTCTGTGGTGTGCCAGGATCTGGGTGTTGTGAGGCTTTTAGGTCGCTTCGAGTAGCTATGAAGCAGTAAGTGTGTCGGAGCTTCTCCTTCACACCACCATCCGCTCCGGCCGCCGGCTCCGCCCCCCCAGTCCATCACCTTTACCCTCAGCTTCTTTAGGAAGGCAATGGTCATCTTGGAGGTGTGTTTGGGGTCATTATCTTGTTGGAATACTGCCCTGTGGCCCAGTCTCTGAAGAGAGGGAATTATGCCCACTCCCTCGCTTGCTATTGGTATACCTGTGTCCTTTAACAAAGCCTTATCCATACTTCCTCCGTATGGATTAGCGGTCCATCTGCAAAAACGGCGAAACCGGAAGTGACGTGATGCATTGGTCTGGTGTCAGCTGACGCGTTTCGTCCAATGACGTCTTCTGAGGTGTTACCAGACCATCACAAGCACCTTGGTTAAATAGCTGACTCGGGGGGTGGGCCCACAGTATACGAATTTGGTTGGCTTAAAGCTAAACTAGGAAAAACTAGGGGCATATTGAACAAAAAAGAGGCCAATTATTTAGTGCCAGAAGCTACAAAAACACCAGTCATTTATTATGTCCCCAAGATACATAAAAGAATGCTTAAACCACCAGGATGACCCATTATTAATGGAAATGATTCCATTTTTGCCAGACTGGAGGAGTATTTAGATCAATTCCTGAAACCTTTAGTCAAGATGGGACGTTCATATCTGAGGGAGAGCCTACAACTAATTAATGAATTATGCACAATAGGAGAATTAAAGGATTGTTTTCTAGCTACAATAGATGTCAACTCCCTCTATAAGAGTATAAAACAAACAGATGGTCTAAAATGAATAGAAAAAGCCCTGCATGAAAGGACAGGAATGAAGCAAACACAAATTGACTTCATACTAGAAGGACTACAACTATGTATGGAATCAAACTACTTCTGGCATGAAAGAGAATACTATACCCAAACCAAGGGAGTAGCCATGGGATCGCGGTATGCACCAAGCGTAGCAAACCTATTTATGGACTTGTGGGAGGAGGAACATGTATACAATAATCTACCCCTAGCCTTAAAATATTATAGAAGGTACATAGATGATATAATTATCATCTGGAAAGGGGATGAGGAATCATTAAAATTGTTTATGGGGAATATGAACAAAAACAAATATGGCCTAAGTTTCACAGGGAAAAGTGACAGATATCAAGTGGACTATCTAGATCTAAAAATAGAAATTATTGATGACATATTATCCACCAAGACGTATATTAAACCCACGTATAAAAATGGATACATACCGACATCCAGTTGCCACCATCCAAAATGGAAAACAACATCCCAAAGGGACAAATGATGCGACTTAGACGAAATTGCAACAGACTGGAGGTTTTCCAGAACCAGGCTGACCTTTTAATTTAAAAATTTGTGGAAAAGAGCTACCAAGAAGACTCATTGCAGAAAATCAAATCAGAAGTTGCACACATGGACAGAGGAAATTTACTGGAAACAAAGAAGAAACGGGAATCCAAGCATACCAACCAAACCCCTGCCTTCATCACAGGGTTTAATAAAGACTATAAAAAGGTGGAGAAAATCGTCAAAAAATACTGGCCTATTTTAAAAACGGATAAATTCTTGAACAAAATACTTCCAAAAAAACCAAGGTTCATATACAGAAAAGCACCAACACTAAGGAATTATTTAGTGCATAACGCCATCAATCCTCCCAAAGAAGTAAAATTGTTTCAGGATATGAAAGGATTTTACAGATGCCGAAAATGCCTACCGTGTCGTACTGTTAGAAATCAAGCCAGGAAAAAGGAATTTTTTTAGATCATCTAATAATGGAAAGCAATATAAGATACAGCAATTAATTACATGTAATAGCACACATGTTACATATATAATCAAATGCCCATGCCGGTTATTATATGTGGGAAGAACTACCAGACCCCTACATTAAAGGATCAGGGAGCATATTAATAACATAAAAAAAGGATTCCCTAAACATAGCCTCTCCAGGCACTTCAAAGAAGTACACAACAAAGACCCCACAGTGCTGACATTTTATGGGATTGATATGATTAAAGATCACT
Source organism: Glandirana rugosa (assembly GCA_018402905.1). NCBI lineage: Eukaryota > Metazoa > Chordata > Amphibia > Anura > Ranidae > Glandirana > Glandirana rugosa. Next base: position 56,339 of record BLSH010512594.1, on the reverse strand, counting down.
GGAGAGGAGGGAACAAAAAGATAAAAATATCCCAAAATGAGATGTGGATATATCGTTTGGGGAGCCTGGCCCCTGGGGGGCTTAACATAGACATTGAACTAAACTGCTTCATATCCAATTTCTAATAATACTGAGGACATACAAAAGGTATTAACAAATTAAACATTTTACAATTAATCCCTCCCCCCCCTCACTTCCTCATAATACTAAACATAGCTCCCAACAAAAGGTTTTTTATATATACTACCAACTAAAAGCCCCCAAATCCTTCCTTTTTTATATAGACTACTAATTAAAAACTCCCAAATCATGTTTATATTTACTTACAGTCACTTATATATATATATATCTGTTACTTATCTTAACCTTCACTAAAAAAGTTTCAAAAAGTTTTTTATATATATATATATATATATCGCTGACGAAGGAATGACGAAACGCGTCAGGGCGTGACCACACGGTTGTCAATCTCCACAGGCAGTGTGTAGCTCCGTGAGCGAGGAGAGCGGTGAGCCTGCGTTCAAACACACAGTGGAAATTTTTACATTGCTGTCATTTATTTTATACTGTGTAAGTGTACATCTGTAGGGGTGGGCTGTTTTGACTCAAAGTTTTTATTTAATAAAAATACATGGATCATGCACTATGTGAGCGCTGTTTTCTAAGGTAATCCCGCACGGCAATCATCAGCTGGTTCCCATACACTTAAAGATCATCTGAAATCGAAGTGGATCTGATTGCAGGGCATTTATTGGCCGGCATTTGATTACATAAGGCGCTGACGTTGCTTACCTTTGGTGAGTCTTTCCACATTGGGGGGTCTTTACCTCCCGGTTTATTCACGTGGTGTGGTGAAGGATAAAGGCTGTGACGTGATCCTGTTCCCCAGAACAGAAGTATTTAATGGACTATCGCTGGTTCCATTGGGAGCACTACACATATGCAATAGAAAGACTTTGTACATTCATAAGTCATATATGAGCGCTGCTGGGACCATTTATTCTGGGGTTTCTTGACTCATTGATTTCATGGTGCTATTTTAAATATATATATATATATATATATATATATATATATATATATATGAAAAAAAATGTTTTTTTCCTCAACAAGTAAAGTATAAAATTTCCCCCGTTTGCAGTTAATAGAGTAAACTGGTAAGATTGTACGTAATAGAGTCTATCAATGAAAAGCGGATCAATTTTAAAATATGGATATGTTTTAAACTATGGATTTTCTATATATGAATTGTGTTATTTTTATATGATAGGTCTGTACACAATATGAATTGTGTTATTTTTATATGATAGGTCCGTAGCAAGGTTTTATTTACTACACAAGGTTTTATATACTATAATTGTTTTATGATATGTATCAGTTTTTTATCTATAAGCGTCAGTGGCACCAGACCAACGCATCGCGTCACTTCCGGTTTCGCCGTTTTTGCAGCTGGAACGCTAATCCATACGGAGGAAGTGTGGATAAGGCTTTGTTAAAGGACACAGGTATACCAGCAGCAAGCGAGGGAGTGATTTGGATTAAAGTGACCGGCTTTCCTTTACTATATAACTAAGGATCTTGATGAACGTTTGTTTTAAAAAACTTTTCACAATAAATATTGTTTTTTTGACGGATATACACTATGGAGATATTCCCTTTCTTTTTCCAACTTGGTTAATAACATTACTTGCGGAGGAATTCGGGAAACCTCACTGGGGATCGAAATACACACCTGAAGGACAGGACCGGTCATCTGGAAGCAGGATCCACCCAAGGACCCCGTACTACCTGCCTAGACAGGCGCCTCTGCGCTTTACCCCTGTGTGGGGTGGCGCTGTCCAGTAAGCAGGGTGGTCATAGGGGAGCACGTGTGATTCCCAAAAGAAAACTAATGGATTTCACTCAAAGAACACTTGTGGACTGTTGATTTTACCACCATTTTTTTCAGCTGTGATAACATATTTATTTATTTTCATTTATGCTATTTTGCACAGGACTGGGAAGCACAAGATTTAATTTCTGATTTTTATAATAATATTTTACTGCTTGTCATTATTAAGTACTACACACCAGGGCACTTTATATTTATATTTATACATACAATTTTCTACTTGAATTTAATATTTATTCTTTAATACCAAACTTCTTAGCTGAGTTTGTTAGCACCTAGGTGTGAATAAAGCACATTTTATTTAAATTATTTAAATTATTTAAACACAAGATAATTGCCCTATTCTGATACATATACCCAGGGCAGCGCCAATCCAGCTCCTAAATTAAATTGCTTTAAAACTTCCTTTACTAGGAAGTCAACACTGGGGGCAGCAAACCCTTATATCAAACCCAAGAGATCCTGAGCGCAATACTTATACCTACTAGTGGCGCTGTACGTCATTTCTGGTTTTGCATTGGCTCCTTGCAGTTCTTGGTCAACTTGGCATGGCACATCTCCCATTTTGCATTGGCATCTATGGAAAATCTTGGTCAGCTTGGCATGGTTGTGCCATGTCAAGCTGACCAAGATTGCACTGCACTGCACTTGCGTCTGATTGGCAGGTGCATGCCGGGTAGTCAGCATCCATGGAATCCAGGAAGAAGGACACTGCAACTCCTGATGCCCAAACTGGAGCTGGACACGCTGTGTAGAAACTTCACAAAGTAAAAAAACAATGCTGCACAAATGGAAAATTGGGCATATTTTACAGCATACCTTTGTTACATTGCATGAGGCATGAGTATTCTAGGGGTATTTTTATTTTAAGTCATGTTTCGGCCAGAACTTACAACCATATGCAGTAGAGCTGGGTCTGCAGGTCTGCCCCCGTATCCAGATGTTATTTCTGCAATTGTGGTTTTCTGCATCATCAAATTGTAAACATAAACAGTACATGGTCTGGAGCTGGTTTGCATAAGAGACTTCCAGGGCAGACAAGCGAGTGTACATCTCATCTCTGGTGGATTCCAAGGCTGTCACTCGAGAGGTAGTCTGTCCGGCATCCTTCCTGAGCTTCTCCTATTGCCTCTTCAAGGCACTTTCAAGTCCAGGTTAACCCTGAACAAGTTAAGCATGTGCTGGAGCTCTGTGTTAGAAATAGTATTAGAGTCAAGGTGCCAGGCTGCTAATGCTGAAGCAGAGGTATCACTACTCTCACTATGACTGCCAAAAGATGAGTGCCTCTCCTGGGCAGACTCAGCAGGGCCAGCAGCAGTAGACTCTTTAGTAGCAGGAGGGATCAACATCAAATCCGCACAGCTCAGATCTCAGGTGTGTCCCTGTGCTCTCTTACCCCTCAACATAAGAGTGGAGAGAGGGTGCCTGCCAGCTGATATAATGGGGATCGGGCATGGAGCTTACTGAAAGTGTGGCTTCACAGCGTAATGATCAAGCCACGCCTCCCAGACTAATTACTTAAACAAGAAGTCACTGTCTTTCAGATTAGCCTCTTATGCTAAATTTGAAAAACAATGGCAGCCCTGGGTAAACTGGTCTACCAACCGATTACTGTATTATTACTACTCTACATGACTATTGCAGTATTGCTTACTTGTGCACCATACTAGACATGTGCATAACGAAAACATTATTATTAATTTTAGGAATCCATTATGTTTATTGGTTTTCAAATTTGAATAGTTTTCCAATTTCCAAAGAGAATAAAATAGAATATACCAAATGCCTCAACTCTCCAAAAAAAAGAAAATAGAGACACTAGCAGCACTGCAAAAGTTCAGTTAAATTAGTCCATGTATTATTATTAATCGCACATATGAGTCCTGAGTCCTTCTGAACTAAGGTCGATTGAATAATACTATTGGTAATCTGGGTCTGTTAATTTAAATCCCATCACCACACCTTATGGGGCTCCACACCCTGTGGATATTCAACTCACCAGATAAAACTGTGCCTTCAATATCCTACCAAAGTAGTTTAAATAGGAGACTCCTACCATCGGCAGATCCACAGCCGGACTTCGCCTTAAGTAAAGTTCCTTCTTCTCAGTAAACACTCACAATGGGGGTGTACCCCTCATCAGCAGTGATATACATATAAAGGAAATGGACTCATAGCGTGATTTTGCTTAATACATTTATTCAGAAAAAACACCCCTCCCAAAAGTATTGCACTTATAAAAAATAAAATTATTAAAAGCATGTAAACAATTGCTCATCAGACTGAGTGTATCACTCTCACTGCTCCTTGATTGTGTCAGTCATGGTGATACCTGGTTGAGCTCCACACTGGTACATGGAGCTCAACCCAGATATCACGGTGACTGACACAATCGAGGAGGGTGAGAGTGCAAATGTTTACATGCTTTTAGGGCCAGTTCACACCACATGTAGTCCAGTGCATTTTTTTCTGCATCAAAAACGCATGGAAAGTAGGTTGTATGGTTTCCATTGGCATAGTTCACAACACGCCGTCATTTAAAAGGGTTTTTCAACTCCAGAAAAAAAGTAGAACATGTTGCATAATAGATAATGTTAGGCCGGGTAAAATGATACCCAACATGTCTGCTTCAAAATTGTGCCCGCTCGTGGAATGGCGACAAACTTTGGCACTTAAAAATCTCCATCTGCGACTTTCTACAGAGGACTTCCGGTTCCAGCACCGCATGACCGAGGAGTGAAGGGAAGCAGCTCAATATGGCATCAAGCCCCTCCAATCCCATCAGGCAGCCACGGACGGTCTCCCCTACATATGGATTGATACCTCACCAGCTCCCGCTCCGGCTCACCTTCTCCAGCCCGCTCGTCCCCACAGGCTTCTCCGGCCGAGAGCACCAAGATAGCCGCCGCTCCCAGCATGGAAACACACAGCGAGGAGATGCAGATACCAGAATCCCAGGAGTACTTCCAGCAAGACTCCTACAACAAAATAGTGCAAGCAGTGGCAGCGCTGCTCCTGCCTACCATCACCCAGGCACAGGACACAGCAGTTCAAACCTGTATGTCACAGATATGCAAAGACTTCACAGAGCATGTTCACAGGCTCTCAGCTGCTGAAGCAAAACTATCAGACCTAGATGATGAGATATATCAGGTCAATGGCACACTAGAACAACACTCAAAAATACACGCTGTGATCCACGAAAAACTCAAAGACCTCGAAAATAGGTCCCAAAGGAACAACATATGGATTATAGGCCTACCGTAAAAGCTGTCACAATAGCACCCTTCTACACATCTTGCCTCACGCATACCTGAAGCCCTGGGCCTCCCAGCACCCTACATAGTAGAGAGGGCACACAGGATAGGGGCATCCGACACCAATCGCAAATCTCCCAGGCCAGTCATAGTAAAATATCTAAACTATGCAGACAGACTCGCTATACTCCAAAGCTTCCACAAAACGCATAGTCTCAAACCGGAGGGAGTAGATCTACAGTACTTCTCTTCACTGAATATTCAGCAGACGTGTCGAAAAAGCACAAGGAATTCCAACCAATATACGCAGAGCTGTACAAACAGGGCATCAGGTTCTCTCTAGCTTTCCCAGCAATACTCAGATTCCAAGCCCCAAATGGGGACCAACTCTCATTCCAAAATCCGGAAGCAGCAGAGTCCTACCTTCACCCCCGGCTACCAAGATCAGGCAGCCTCTCATCAGGAATTGAGGACCTCCCCCACAACATCAAGGGAACAACGCAGCCCTAGGAAGGACCCACCAAAGCACCTACGACCGAACAACCCCAAAGCGGATATTCCAAGCTATTGATCAGGCATTGCAGGTACCTCCAGCTTTCACTGCCAGCCAGATCTCAAGTAACACTAAGCTACTGTATCTTCGACTATTACCCTCTAACATGCACCCCAAACATTACCCATGCTAGATATGTTCAAGGGTTGGAGCCGGACCACTTTTAATGATTATACCCGGGTTAGCAGAATCGCAGAGTACCTGGTAGAGAGTGCATACTGAAAAAAGTGAAGTTGATATTGACTGTTATGCCTCCTTTTGCATTAAGTTTATGTTTAACCTCTTACTGTTGTCTTTCCCCCCCACCCCTCTCCTTCTCCTCTGCAGGAATCTCCCAATGATCATCACACCATAAAGAAACCCATCACCCGTCTAAACCGTGAGTCTTTTTATTTCCACTTACTCCTAAATTCAGATTTAAATAATGCTCATGACACCCAACCCCTAAAATTATGCGGATAGTCTCTTGGAACGTCAATGGTCTGCACTCTCCTTCGAAATGCACAAAAGTCCTCAGACACCTAAAACGCCTCCATACAGACATCACACTCCTCCAGGAGACACACCTACCAGACGCAGATTTCCATCGCCTACAAAAACTTTGGGTAGGCAAGGTTGTGGGTTCAGCAGGAGTACGGAAAAAGGCCGGAGTAGTTATCCTCATCTAAAAGCGACTGTCGTGCGATCTCCTTGAGGTGAAAAGCGATAACACCGGCCGTAAAGTTACTATCCACATCAAATTCCAATCTAAAGAATTATTTCATACAAGTGTTTATTGAAGAGTTTACACATAATTACAAGGTTCAAAGCATTTTGACACATACATAGAAGATGGGGTATGACCCCTCCGTTAACAGAGTAGAGCATCCATAACGATGGTTCATTTTGTACATCCAAAATAAAGGAAAAGTGCCAGCAGGTACTAGACCATGCAATCCAATAAGATACTTATGGAAAAAAAGGTAAGCTTATACTTTACGGATCAGCCAAATTATTGAGTCCATACATATATTAAGTATAGCATGCTGTTCATCTTGAACCAAAAGAAAGGACAAAAAAGAGAACTACCAACAACAAAATAAAATAAAATAGAAAGCATACCAACAGGTATGGGAAACCAATATGTGGATTCCTGCAATATAATCAAGCAAGACAGTAAAATCTCTATCCTACTAATCTTTGGTCTTTTGTAATGATATCTTACAATTTAGTTAGTTGAGAAGCTGTCGTATGGGGTCCAGATGTCCCATTTGTTGTAATAAATGTGCATGGTGTCATAAATGGAATGGTGAATGCGTTCCATCAGTTTGATGGCCTCCATCCTCTGTAGAACCTGTTGCCATAGGACCTGTGGTGTACGCCAATTCAAAGCCTCATCTCAGAGATCGGAATATCCGGGAAAGGGGCAAATAATAGGCATATAGGTGCGGTGAGGTTAATCCCTACTCCCGTGAGCTGTGCCTATTTTGATGATGCCTTTCTCCATATGGCTGTGATCTTTGGGCAACTCCAAAATGTATGAAGCAATGTTCCTACACTCTGTCACACTCTGAAGCAGGTTCCAGGGACTTTTGAGTAGAATTTATGGATTCTTTCTGGAGTGAGGTACCATCTAGTGTGTAATTTGATTACTGTTTCCTTAATGGCCATCAATTTAGAGCATTTATGTATGTTTGATAGCATTTCAGTCCATTCATCAGTCTCTAGCTCCATTCCTAAGTCTGCCTCCCAATGGGTCATGGCGGAAGACTTTTCAGGCTTATTCAAGTTATTAACATAACTATATAATTCTGAAATAAGGCCACTTTCTCTTGAGCGGTTCTGGCAGATAGAAATTGATTCGAAATTGGCAAAAACTGGGTTCGCATTTAAGGTGTACATGGATTCAAAAAAGTGTCTTATTTGAAGGTATCTGTATAACTCTGTTCCAGGGGCTCCAAACTTATTTTGCAGATATGTAGCTTTTGCGAAGGCTTGGGGGTAATTGGCGTTGTATAGAGCTTTCAGCGATGAGGCCAAATTAATTCCCAGGTATTGCAGTCTATCATTAATAGTGAAGCCAAAGGCTTCCTTTAAATCTCTAATTTCAGTTGGGGACATGTTAATAGGCATTGCCGAGCACTTGGGGAGGTTCACTCCCAGGCCAGAAAATCGATGGAATGTTTGTAGTGTGGTGACTAAATTAGGGAGGGAAACCGTGGGCTCTGGTAGAAACAATAAAACATCATCAGTAGAGTTGAGCGAACCTGAACTGTAAAGTTTGGGCTCGTACCGGACTTCAGGGTGTCCGTGTCCTGAACCCGGACATTTAAGAAAAGGTCTGGGTTCGGTTCCGAGTTTGGGTAATTTTTCACGCCTTTTGAATAGCTGCAGGGCAGCCAATCAACAAGCGTTTCACTGGTTTGCCCTTAGAAGCCATCACAGCCATACCTACTAATGGCATGGCTGTGATTGGCCAGTGCATCATGTGCCCCAGCCTCTGTATAAGCTGGAGTCACATAGTGCTGCATGTCACATGCTCTCAGGCTAGTGTAGGGAGAGGATGCGGCCGGCGCTGTGAGGGGCAGATTGCAGATATAATAATATCTCATCCTGCATTACAGAACAATCTGATTCTGGACTAGGTAGAGATTACTACTACTGCTTTGAGGGACAGATTGCAGATCTCATCCTGCTCGTCCTTGGACTGGGATATCTTAATCCTCTACTAAAATCTTGTTATTAGACGGGGAGTTTCGTCACCTGAGATGAATCAGGTCTTAGTCTAACAAGACATTACGTCCTACTCTAGACATTAGACAGGGAGTTTCGTCATCATCATCATTAGAGATGGATCAGGTCTTAGTCTAGCAAGACATTACGTCCTACTCTAGACGTTAGACAGGGAGTTTCGTCATCATCATTAGAGATGGATCAGGTCTTAGTCTAACAAGACATTACGTCCTACTCTATAATAATATAGACGTTAGACGGGGAGTGTCGCGGCCGGCGTAGGAGAGGGATGTGATCGGACT
>BLSH010512594.1:35246-47614 GCA_018402905.1 Glandirana rugosa | reverse complement strand
AAGCCAAAGGCTTCCTTTAAATCTCTAATTTCAGTTGGGGACATGTTAATAGGCATTGCCGAGCACTTGGGGAGGTTCACTCCCAGGCCAGAAAATCGATGGAATGTTTGTAGTGTGGTGACTAAATTAGGGAGGGAAACCGTGGGCTCTGGTAGAAACAATAAAACATCATCAGTAGAGTTGAGCGAACCTGAACTGTAAAGTTTGGGCTCGTACCGGACTTCAGGGTGTCCGTGTCCTGAACCCGGACATTTAAGAAAAGGTCTGGGTTCGGTTCCGAGTTTGGGTAATTTTTCACGCCTTTTGAATAGCTGCAGGGCAGCCAATCAACAAGCGTTTCACTGGTTTGCCCTTAGAAGCCATCACAGCCATACCTACTAATGGCATGGCTGTGATTGGCCAGTGCATCATGTGACCCAGCCTCTATATAAGCTGGAGTCAAGTAGTGCTGCATGTCACATCTCATACTACTGTAGGGAGAGGATCCTGCTGCTGTGAGGGACAGATTAGCTTTATAAAATCATCTCATACTAGTGTAGGGAGAGGATGCTGCTGCTGGTGTGAGGGACAGATTAGCTTTAGAAAATCATCTCATACTAGTGTAGGGAGAGGATGCTGCTGCTGGCGTGAGGGACAGATTAGCTTTAGAAAATCTGTTATACACAGTGATTTATTGGTGGGTGGGTGCTAGAGGAGATTTTTGTTTGCTAGAGTACATTTTGTTTGCTAAGCAAAGTGCCTCATATAAAACCTAAGCAATTTTTCTGTTTGTTAGGTGGGCGTTTGCAGCCATTTTTGCAAGTGCAGTGCACTTGAAACTGCTTGTGTGTCAGGGACACTACTTTAATTGTGTTCTGTTAGTTCAGTTGGCAACATTTTGGCATATTTAAATACTGTTTTTACATTGCAGTTAGACAAATTAATTTTTTTTTTGGTGTGTAAAATATTACATTTTCAGCCAGCGGGGCATTTCTTGCACAAAATTAAAAAGTGTGTCTACATTGCTGGTTTAAAAAAAAAAAGAATAATAATTATTCAATTTTTTTTTTTATTATTATTAATAAATAGTGCTACATAGTACATTTGCATCTTGCTGTGCATTTCTTGCACAAAATTAAAAAGTTCGTCCACATTGCTGGTTTAAAAAAAAAAAAGAATAATAATTTTTTTTTTTTTTTATTATTAATAAATAGTGCTACATAGCACCTTGCAGTGCATTTCTTGCACAAAATTGCACATTGCCGGTTTAAAAAATAATATAAATTTGCGCTAAATAGTACATTTGGGTCCAGAGTGAGGAGAGCATCAAATAAGGGACGTGGTCGTGTTGCTGCTGGTGTTGGTGGTGTTGGTGAAGCTCCTGTTGCAAGGAGAGGACGTGGTCGATCTGTGCCAGCTACACGCACAAGTGAAACACCTTCCTCAGGTGCGAGTAGCCGAAAGAACCTTTAACGCTATATGGTAGGCCTGAATGCCGCTCAACGAATGGTGAGGCCAGAACAAGTACAGGTGATAGTAGATTGGGTGGCTGACAATGCCTCCAGTTCCTTCACATTGTCTCCCACCCAGTCCCTTGCTGAAAGCTCAGAGTTGGCTACCTCCTCCACCGCCACTTCTACCTACACCGCCACAGTCACCGCCTCCTCAACCTCCTACTCCACATTCACCTTCTCCTCCATTTTTTTTTTAATGTGATTTTAAGTTATTTCCCTATCCACATTTGTTTGCAGGGCACTTGTCCTACTCTTACCCCCCCTCCCATTTTGCTTCCTTTTGCAGCCCTCTAGCCCTTTCCAGGATTCTTTTTAGAGCCATTTTAGTGCCCAAAAGTTCGGGTCACCATTGACTTCAATGGGGTTTGGGGTTGGGGGTCAAGTTCGCTGCCGAACTCAAACTTTTTTGCGAAGTTCGGCCGAACCCGCCAAACCCAAACATCCAGGTGTCCGCTCAACTCTAATCATCAGAATACATGCTAATTTTAAATGTCCTAGGGCCCTTCACATACCCCCTAATATTTGGGTTGTTAATAATTGCCCTGGCCAGGGGCTCAATGGCCAGGGCAAAGAGCAGGGGTGAGGGAGGACACCCTTGTCTCGTCCCCCTGCCCAGTGAGAAAAAGTCCAAGTAGCACCCGGGGAGCTTTATGCGTGTATGAGGGTTATGATACAGGGCCTTATAGCCTTGCACAAACTCCCCTTGGAATCCAAGCTTCACCAACACAGTGTCCATATACGGCCAAAGGACACTGTCGAAGGCCTTATGGATATCCAGCCCAAGCATCAGAACCTTTTTGGAGAAAAGATCAGCGTCCTGTATAATATTAGTTGCTGACCTAATATTATCAGTGATTTGTCTGGATGGGATGAATCCCGTCTGCTCGGGGCCTACCAGTGATGGGATAATCTGAGCTAATCTATCTGCCAGAACCCTGCCCAGTATTTTAATATCACAGTTTATAACCCAAATGGGTCTGTAATTTGAGGGTAGGGAGTGGTCCTTGCCCGGTTTGGGTATTAGGGTCATATTACAGTCCAGCATTTCCTCAGGGAATTTAATTCCCTTAAGTATAAAATTGATAAGTTTGGCCAACCTAGGGGAAAGAATGTCATTAAACTTTTTGTAATAGGAGGCCATGAAGCAATCCAGCCCTAGCGCCTTGGATGGCTTAAGGGAAGCTATTATTGAGGAAACCTCCTGAACTGTGCATGGTGCGTTTAAGGAACTCCGTTGGGACCCTGACAGTGTAGGGAGAGACCATGTATCCAACCATTGATCTAAGCCGTCTTGCTTCACCGAGCTAGGGTGTGAATGCAGAGATTTGTAAAAGGTGGAAAATATCTCTAGTACCTCTGTCGGGTGAGAACTTAATTCGCCCTCCCTATTCTTCAGCTTGTACACATGTGTCGGCTGGAGGGACTGATGCAGCTTCCTTGTGAACATTCCTGAGGCTGCATTGCTGTGGAGGAAGAATCGAGCTCTAGCCCATCTGATACTTTTTTCAGTTTGTTCCAACAGGATAGCATCCAGGGCAGCTCTTTTTTGATTAATTTGGATCAATATATCTGGTGTTTGCATTTGTGGCTAACCCAGGGTCCCAAGCTAAAAAGGATGAAGGGGCACCCAAGGATACCGGTCGCGCTTTAGGGATTTTGGGTGATAATCCACTGAGGACTAATGCAAGAGAGACTTTTAATAACACAGCAGACATTGAAACAGGGTCTGTGCGGCTGCTGTTTCGCAAATTGGAGCGGAGCATGTTCAGAGAGATCAGAGCCTTCTGGGATTCAAGTTCTCTGACCGAATATCTTACTGAACAAATACCCAGGGGGCTTAGGGGCTTAGGGTTAAAAAACTCCCTACATTTGAACTAACAGATGAAGATCTCAAAACTCAGTGGACAAATGCTCTATCTAATTGCTCAAGGACATTAAACAATATCATCATAGCTGCAAAGAAGAAAGAAACGGAGATGCTCCAGCAGGAGATATCAGAGCTCCAATTAGCCCTCAAGCCTTTCCTGGAGAAAGACATTATTGCAAATAAAAAAGAAAAAATGTTAGGTGATAAGATTGATTACGACACAAACAATGTTTACATATAGAAGCGTAAGCGTAACTGGAGTGCTTCATCCCAAACGAACTCTGGTATTAAGAAGCTTTTCAGATATTGAGCTTGAACAGTGGGAGGACACCATGGCAGCCTCTAATTCGGACTCACCCCCGAGCCGTCCATCTGTTAGTGGCCAACCTGAAAGAGCTACACCCATCCCCCCAAAAAACGGGGGATGCCATACCCGCCAGCGAGGGAGGGGTCGGGCGGCCACAGAAACACAGGAGGATACGCCGGGGGCTGAGGAGGAACCAGCCAGGAAGATCCGACGCGATACCCATCCCGCCGCCAAGCTCAAAAACCGTAAGAGATTTTCCAAATGTTCTTAATTTTATCAGAGCTTCGACGGTGGAAGAGTTATCCCTTTTGTCGAAAGGACTGAACTTTTGCCCCCAGAGACACTTTAATCTTTTTGAGACAATTGTGGACTTTAATACATTTGTAAGGAAGTTAACCATTAAAAAAACATTATTTTTCTGCAGATAAAAAGGAGCCCTTGCCTCTTACATGTGAACCAGGTTGTGAGGTATCTACTATTGATACATTTACCTTCAGAGAACACTGTGCGGACCTGGAGGAGCTTGCATTTGAGTCAGGTTCCCAGGGTCCCCCGTCACTGCGCAGTGGATCTACTGTTAAAGTACATTTTACATCTTTTTCTGACTTTTACCCTGTCAATTCTCGGTCCACAGGTATGTCCTTATTTCAAAAGGTCGTGGAAAGTGACTTGACCGTTTTGGCTGAAAAAGTGGCTAGGGGGGACACTGTCTGGCGGGATAACCTCAACAAAAAAGAACGGGTTGCTCTGGACACACTGATGGGGGATGAGGCTATTACTATTAAAAATTCTGACAAGGGGGGCCTGATTGTAGTATTAAACACCACTGATTACAGACAGGAGGCCATCCGCCAATTATCAGATGAGAGTACTTACACCAAACTGTGGGGTGATCCCACAAACAGCTATAGGTTTGTTATCTTCCAACTAGTGCATAAAGGACATAGGATGGGGATTTTCAATGAAAAGGAGGTTGAGGATCTTGTACCAAGACACCCAGCGTTGCCAACATTTTATTTTCTACCGAAGACACACAAGGGGTTAACACCACTACGGGGTAGACCCATCATCTCAGGGATTAATTCCCTTAATGAAAGGCTGGGCCAGTGGCTGGATGGTCAACTACAGCCCCTGGTCAGCCATCTCCCAGGATTTTTAAAAGACACCAGCCATTTATTCAACGTAGTACAAGATTTGGATTGGGAGGACAATTTTGCATGGGTTACCTGCGATGTTAGTAGCCTATACTCATCGATCCCCCATGAACCAGCCATAACAGTGGTTTTGTTCTTTTTGGAATTATTGACAGATTTGGGGGTGGAGCATAGGCTTTACATTATGGAGGTATTAGATTATCTCCTGTCACATAATTTCTTTGTCTTTGATGGGTCGTTCTACCGCCAGAGGTGTGGGGCAGCCATGGGGGCCAAGTTTTCACCCTCCCTGGCAAACCTCTATATGGGGTGGTGGGAGAGGTCCCACATCTTTGGAGGTAGGAACCCGTTCAGATCGTCTGCTATCTTGTATTTGAGATTTATAGACGATCTGCTCCTTATTATACGTGGGGGGGTGGATTTGTTGCCCTCTCTGCTGGAATATTTAAGCAACAACACCCTCAACCTGGGTTTTACAGGCAATGCTGACCATCAAACCATGTGTTATTTAGATGTGTGTCTTTCAGTGACAGAGGGTAGGGTGTCTACCACCCTATGCAGGAAGCCTTTATCGGGGAATTCACTCCTATTAGCCCAGTCCGGCCATCCCCGTCATACCGTCAGGGGTATCCCCGTTGGTCAGTTTTTAAGGGTGTGCCGCATCTGTAGTAGTGACCAACAATTTGAATGTGAGGCCAGTGCCCTTTTTCTGAGATTTCTACAACGGGGATACCCGAGATGGATGCTAGAGAGGGCACTCACCATTGCGAGGGATAGGAATCGTAGTGACCTTTTGGAGGGGGGGACTACCACAGCAAAGAGAAGTCGCAATAAACAAAGTCCCTATTGTTTAACCTTTTCTACCCCATATAGTAGTGAATTTGGGGATATTAGGGACATCTACCTATCCTATATTCTGATGATATATGTGGGAAAATCCTAGCTGAAGGGGTTAATGTGATCTCCTGGCGGGCCCCCACATTGGGTGGCTCTCTGTCACCCAGTTTTTTCCAGAGAAAAACCACTCCATCATTTACCTGGCTGCATTGTAGAGGCAACTATAGATGTGGAGCGGCAAATTGTCTCTGCTGCTCTCACATTAAGGGGGGGCAATGTTTTAGTTCACTAGTACCCCAAAAACCTATGTTATCAATTCCTTCTTTAATTGCAATACAAGCCACGTTGTTTATCTAATTACTTGTCTGATCTGTAAAAAGCAATATATAGGAAGGACCATCAGGAGACTGAGGGATCGGTTTCAATAGCACATATATATAGTGTGTAAAAGAATCCTTCCACAAATGTGGCTAGGCACTTTAACCAATACCACAATGGGGACACCTCGGCAATGGGGGTTCAAGTGATAGAAAAGGTCCACGCACATAAGAGAAGTGGGGACACCTTTAGGACCCTCTGCCAGAGAGAGGTATATTGGATTTTTATTCTCCAGATTCGCATCCCGATCGGACTCAACTTCGAGTGGGATGTGAGCCACTTTTATAGATAGTGGAAGAACGGGACTGCTTTTCCTACATCAATACCCACATGTTGGTGGGGGGTTTCTTGTGAATGAACATCTTATATCGCCCTGATGTTCCTCTTTCTGGCAGGTAGAGTGGTTCCTTTTGGATGTCCCCTCTGTGCTGGTGTACATCTAGTTGTACTGTGACCATGGGATATATGTGGGATCTATTTATGTTTAGTGATAGGTACCCTAAAGGTCCCCCATGATCCCTGCTCCTTGTTGCATATATGTCTATACACAAATGGGGCCCCATCCTAGTGTCCCCCCTTATATATGTGATGTATTGGGGATACTCGGTTTACTTACCTATAGCATATGATGTGTGCTGTGGTTGGTTCCCCCCTGAAATAGCATTAGTGGTTGAGGGGACAGGATGGATATGGTTGGGTCGTTCTAGACCTCTTTATTCATCTTGTTTGAGTATCTAAGTCTAATTCACTTTTTTACCACTATGGGGATCATAGATGAGCCAACCAAATTGGGATCGGCAGACCCGAGTGGTATTTGGCTTTGTGGGGTCTGGTGGCCTCATGGTAACACTAGGTAGGTGCTGTTCTGTTGGGTGGCCTTTGATCTTGGGGTATACCCGGGCTGGGGTTTTCCAGGTCCCACCTACCCTACCATTCCACTGCCATGAAAAGCCATAGATGGGCCGACCGAATTGTGATCGGCAGACCTAAGTGGGGCTTGGCTGGGTATGGGATGAGGGATCTCTCTGTCAAGGGTCTTTCCATTTGCCTTAGGTGTCTTAGGATATATGTCTGCTCCCATAACCCTTCTTTTGGAGGGGCTAAGATTTGTTTCTATCCGATCCCCCTGTGTTTACATGCTTACATGCCTATAAGCTCCTATCTGTATAGTCTGAAAGTGTGTGATTGATCGTACAGGGGCCAACGCCTACGGAGATGTTGCATTGTTTTTAACTATTTTGTTTTTCGTCTTTTTTGTGCATTGGTTTTTGTACTCATGTTTTGATAATATATTTGACATAAATTGTCTTGCATTTATATTGAATACCTGCAAATGAGATGTATATGTAACAGTGTTTTGTTTATTTGCTTGGGGTCTGTCGGACCGTGAAGTTCACACATTGTTGCACTTGTCTCTTTGTCTGTTTGTCATTAATAGGTTTTTATCAGTAGCACTGTATGGACTTCATTCAGATTGGGATGTGTGCCTGCTTTGCAGCTGATGGGGGATGGTTGTGTCGACCACTTGATATTGGTTGGTGTATGTCGGACAGAATGGTTTTTCTGGATATATAAGTGTATTTTGTCTGGATATACAAGTGTATATTTTGTCTTTCCCCAATGCTGCTGATCAGGTACACACCCTCCTCTGATTAAGGTGTACAACTGTTTGCCTGCTTCGTGACCTGCCTCCGCCCCTTTGAGGGTGTGCTGGTCATGTGGCAGGTATATAGGTTTCACTGAGACTTGTAGTCATTGTAATGAATAAGCATACAAATGGTGTGTGAAATGCATCTACAGACTGCTTGCTAGTATTTGTGGTGCCCTTGACCTGAATAAAGCCTGGAAATCATCTGGATGTGCAGCTTCTTTTTATATTGGTGTATTCACATGGGGTGAGCTGCAGCAGGCACTCCAGAGCTTCCAACTAGTGTGTGAGCCATTACACCTGGAGCAGAGATTTTCTCTTTGGTTTACCTGGGTGTTTGTGTTCCGGAATGTAGATAATCTAGTTTATGTAAATCTCGAGTCAAGGTTCTAATGCTGGCAATCCTTTGCCTCTTAATAGTGGTGGATATCTCAATCAGTTTGCCCCTCAGTACTGCCTTGTGGGCTGCCCATAAAATTGAAGGGGTAATCTTGGTGTCGTTGAGCCTAAAGTATTCCTCTAGTTGATGGGATATCTTAGTCACAGTTTCTGGATCATTGAGGAGTGAGTCATTAAGCCTCCATGAGGCTGTCGTGGGGGAGAGGCCAATATGACTGGTGCTAAAGGAGACTGAATGATGATCAGACCAGGGGCATACATGGATCTGTACAGATTTTGAGTTAGCTAAGAGTACCGGTGAGCTAAATATATAGTCCAATCTAGAGTAGCTGTCATGAGGGTATGAG
Source organism: Glandirana rugosa (assembly GCA_018402905.1). NCBI lineage: Eukaryota > Metazoa > Chordata > Amphibia > Anura > Ranidae > Glandirana > Glandirana rugosa. Next base: position 39,184 of record BLSH010512594.1, on the reverse strand, counting down.
TAGTGGGTATATTCCCTGACGCCTGTGTTAAGGGCTCTTCAGGTGTCAATAAGGTGAAACGTGTGCAAAGATTTCAATAGTGATTTTGGAAAAACATTGGAATTACACACCCTTTTATTTCCATCTAAGCCAGCGTGAGTGACCAGATTAAAATCTCCTCCAACCAACACATGTGCCGAACTATACCTCTCAAGTGCCCGGAAGAAGTATTTAAAAAATGAAGCCTGAGATTCATTCGGGGCATATACGTTAGCAACTGTAAGCGCCTTGCCTTGTAGTGTGCCCTGCACGATCAGGAACCTGCTCTCAGGATCTTTGTATACATGCTGGATATCAAACAATATTGTGTTCTTAATAAATATCGCCACTCCCCTGGACTTGGAGCTGTTGGTGGTAAAATTGTGTAGTTTATACCCCTTATCGAAAAAGTTAGGATGGTTATCTGCGGAAAAATGTGTCTCCTGTAGTAGGATGACTTCAGCCCCTAACTTCTTTCTCTTCTGAGAATTAAACCCCTTCACATTATGCGTAAGCACTCTAAGACCCATGTTGCTGTGGAGTACTAGCTAGGAATTCAGTTATGGTGGGGGTTTGAAAGTGTAGAATAGGAGTGTAATCCCCCTCTGAGTACCCTGCTTCTCTGCCCCAGGGGTTGAGAGGCTCACCCACACATGGTCTAAGTCCATACAGAGGGCCCATACAATATATCCATCCAACCATAGACCAAATATTAAACAGCTTTTATTATAGAGAGACCTTTTGTAATCCCAACGGATCCGCTGGGAACTATAGTTCTGTCTTGCAAAACAATAAAAAAATAGTCTGAAATGAAAAAAAACAATAAGAAATTTGGGGTCTGGGTGGGACAGACCACTCAACCATCAGATAACTGTTACCAGGACTAACAAGTCCAAACTTCACCAGAGACCCAACTCGTGGAACTCTCTAGAGTGCGTATATCACTCAGTCAGTGTTAGTGCAAATCAATGCTCCTAGATTGGAGCCCTGGTGAGGTGGGGGGAGTCAAACGAGCGAGAAGGGGACATCCACCGGGATACGAGGCAAAGATCCTATAGTTTAGATGTCTTCGTATTTAACCATCAAGAGTGAGGCCCAGGAGGTCGGGTCCCGCTGCCCCCTTGTGAGTGTGAGTTTCATACATGCCTGTCTCTAGAATGCTGACAATCCCTTCATTGGCATTGGGGAGATGGTGTAGCCCAGATCGGTGAGGGACAAGGAGTTGGAGGCCTATGCGGAGTGGCAGGGGGATCCATGAGGCCCAGCTTCACCAGTAAATCTTTACCTTCCGGGATCGTGGTGACCACATAGGTAGTGCCGTTATGGGGCACAGATAACTTGAACAGGAATCCCCATCTGTATCTGATCCTCGCCGATTGCAACACCGGAGTAATCTCTTTCATTTTCCTCCTTTTCTCCAGAGTGGTAGGGGAGATGTCTGGGTAGATCTGAATCTTAACCCATGTAGAAGAATGTGTGGCATGTTCCGTGAAGCTCTTAATATCTACTCCTTGATGAGATAGTCTTTCAGACAGTCTTTCCTGTTATTGAGGTCCTCAATTTGGTTTTGCAGAAGGAGGACTGTATCTGTGAGAGTTTTGTGATCTTTCTGCAGGTATGCCAATTGCAGCTCATCATGTTTGACTTCCAGTGATCCATTCGGCGCCCCAACAAAGCGATCTCCTGGGTAAGAGTCTTTGTAGATCTCTGGAGCTCCGACTGTAACTTGTGTGCCAGCCTGTCGCACATTGCTGACAGACTATTCTCCAGGTCTGCCTTCGTCAGGTGCTCCTGGTTTAGTCTCAGCTCTGGTGAAGGTGGACGAGAAGGCTCTGGGACAGGCCTGCTCGACGCGCCATGAGGCTGCTGGGTGCCATTTTGGGATATCTCTGTGCGCTCGCGGACCCGCAGAAGATAGTTGGCAAGGGACCGCTGGGCGGATTTCTTCTTGCCCTTTTTCGCTGAAGACATGCAGTAACTGGATCCCTAGGGGTGGTAGTATTGGGGTTGAAAATCTTTCACTCTCTGGCCCTGGGAATAGTTTGAATGCCTCGCTCACCGGGAACATGGAACATTTGCGAGAATAGACTACTTCTTCTCCTCCCCTTCCCTTCTGAAACACATCAGAGAAGCCACGATACATGGCATACTAATCTCAGACCACAGCCCCATCTCAGTCATACTAGAGGACTTTACCCACATTGACACTATCAAAATTGGGAGATTCCCTTCCTTTCTAGCACAAGATGACAAACTCAAGGAACTACTCAATAAGACTTGGCAGGAATTTATTGAGGACAACAGGGAACAAGCTTGCCAACCAAACCTTCTATGGGACACAGGGAAGGAATTGATCAGAGGGAAAATAATTTAATACATGAGTTATATAAAAAAGAATACCCTCAAACACTACAACCTGGCCAGTGAACAGCTGAGAGCAGCACAAAACCGTCTCACACAGAATAACACACAGGAGAATAGGAAAATTTGGCAAGAAGCTAAACTCTTATTCAACAATTGGGCAAAAAAACAAGAACGCATAAATGCAGCTCACATGGAAGTACTCCTCCACAAACATGGCAACAAAGACAAAGTCTGTCTAGATTAAGCAAACCTTACTACAAACCTACACACATACAAGCACTTAAAAACCACACAGGACAATTAGTCTCCTCCCCATAAGAAATAAACAAAACACTCCAAAACTTCTATAAATCACCATATGCCCCTGATGACCTAAATTTGTCCGCAGCGGAAACATTTTTAACCCTACCCGACCTCCCCCAAATAACAGAGGATCGACTAGCCTCCCTGAACGCCCCAATTACACAAGAGAAAATCGAGATTACAATCAAATCATTAGCAAACATTAAATCCCCAGGACCCGATGGCCTCTCAGGTGAATTCTATAAATTAACACTAGAATTCATACCCCGGACACTTAGCAAAGTTTACAATGGAATGTGGGAGGGGGGCGCCTACCTTCCGCCCCATATTGCTCCTCAACGTAGATGCTAAACTAATGTAAAAAATAGTCACCTCTCGCCTAGCATCAATACTACCACACCTAATCCACCCCGCACAAGCGGGATTTGTTAAGGGCAGATCCGCGTCCTCTAACATCAGAAAAGTCCTTGCAGTCCTTGAATATGCCAAAGATGCACTTGTAGTCGCACATCTTCCGATCATGCTCCAGTGAGGGAATTAAGCACGGCACGTTGTCCTTGTAACGGGGATCCAGCAGGGTGGCCACCCAGTAATCAGCACAAGTTAAAATGTGGGCAACTCCTCTGTCATTGAGCAGGCACTGCAGCATGTAGTCGCTCATGTGTGCCAGGCTGCCCAGAGGCAAAGACAAGCTGTCCTCTGTGGGGGGGTGTATCATCTGTGTCCTCCGTATCCCCCCAGTCATGCTCCAGTGATGCCCATGAGCTGCGTTGGGTGCCACCCTCCTCATCCTCCAGAACTGTGCCCTGGATTGAATTTTTTTTACCTTGCCTATGCTATTGCAGGAACCCACCCTCCGAGCCACTTGTGAATGACTGGCCTGTTAACCATGGAAATGACCCCTCTTCCTCCTCCTCCTGTGCCTCACCTCAAAGTCGACGTCGTACGCGCCCAGTCAGCGAGACGCCTTGTCGTGGTGAAGTGGTGGTTACTCACCCGGAGGTACGCTCTGGACGTATGGTATAACGCCACAAAGCTCATGAGGTGGTTGTACCGGTCACGGCTAATTCGACAAGAGTCACAATGATAGGGTGAAGATACAGAGGAACTTTTTTGTGAAGTCCGCTACTACATTCTCCTACACCGTGTCCTCCTCCTCCTTCTCCCCAGTAAAGGTACCAATTGTCCGGTCAGTAAGTGTTCACCGAGCCTCCCACCCAAGGACGTTATCGTATCCGTTCCATTTTTTTTAA
>BLSH010512564.1:0-20365 GCA_018402905.1 Glandirana rugosa | reverse complement strand
AAAACTAAAGGTAGTTACACCCATTTTCTTGGCAGCAAGACTATTAACAGGCTCTGGAAAGCAACTATAAAACCAACATTTCCAGATACAGTAAAATTGGTTCAAACTCACTATGCATATGAATTATTAATGACCATAGATAGGAAAGCATACCTACGCATGCAACAAGACTGGCGTCCATGTAAAATCTAGTTTGATAGCACATTCCAAAACCAATAATAGCTGTTACCAGATGTTATCTGATAGCATCTTACAGTTCCCAAATGCCTTTTTTCTTTCTTTCTGTTTTCTTCCTTCTCCCTCTTATTGTTTTTATCTTTTGTTTTCTTTCTTTGTATTGCATTTTAAGTTCTGTTAATAGTAGAGTTGAGCGAACCCAAACTGTAAAGTTTGGGTCCGTACCAAACTTTTGGGTGTTCGGGACCGGACCCAAACCCGGACTTTTCAAAAAAAGTTTGGGTTCGAGTTCGGGGTTTTTGGTATTTGATTCCATGTGTTGAATAGCTGCCAAGGGCAGCCAATCAACAAGTGTTTCACTGGTTTGCCCTTAGAAGCCATCACAGCCATGCCTACTAATGACATGGCTGTGATTGGCCAGTGCATCATGTGACCTAGCCTCTATATGGGGCTGGAGTCACCGTGCTGCATGTCATATGCTCTCAGGCTAGTTTAGGGAGAGGATGCTGCTGGCTCTGTGAGGCACAGATTGCAGATATTATAGAACATCTCATCCTGCATTACTGAATGATCTGATTGTGGACTAGGGAGAGATACTAGTACTGCTGCTTTGAGGGACAGATTGCAGACCTAATCCTGCTGCACAGAATGATCTGACTGGACTAGGTAGAGACTACTGCTTAGAGGTACAGATTATTGTTCTAAAATCATCTCCAAGTTCTATAGGGAAAGGTTCCAGCTGTTGCTTTAAGGGACAGCATATTGTTCTAAAATCATCTCCAAGTTCTATAGGGAAAGGTTCCAGCTGTTGCTTTAAGGGACAGATTATTGTTCTAAAATCATCTCCTAGTTCTATAGGGAGAGGTTCCTGCTGTTGCTTTAAGGGACAGATTATTGTTTCTTGCACAAAATTAAAAACTGCATCTACATTGCTGGTTTAAAAAAATAAAAATATTCTAAATACTACATTTGCGGCCAGCGGTGCATTTCTTGCACAAAAATAAAAAGTAAGTCTACATTGCTGGTTTAAAAAAAAAATATTCTAAAAACTACATTTGTGGCCAGCAGTGCATTTCTTGCACAAAAATAAAAAAAACAGTGTTGGCTACCTCCTCCTCCTCCACCGCCACTTCCACCGCCTCCTCAACCTCCAACTCCACATCCACCTCCATTTTTTATTTTTTTTATGTGATTTTAGCATAAAAATTATTTAAAGTTATTTCCCTATCCCCATTTCTTTGTGGGGCACTTGTCCGACTCTTACCCCCATTTTCCTTCCTTTTGCAGACCTCTAGGACTTGCCAGGACTTTGTTACAGCCATTTTTGTGCCTAAAAGTTCAGGTCCCCATTGATTTCAATGGGGTTCGGGGTCTGGGATAAAGTTCGGGTCAAGTTCGGTCCCGAACCCGGACTTTTTCCCGAAGTTCGGCCGAACCTGCTAAACCCGAACTTCCAGGTGTTCGATCAACTCTACTCCTTATAGATAATGTCCTCCTCCCATTTGGCCTTAAAGAGATTGGCTATGCTACCTCTTAGCACCACCTTCATGGACTCAATTGTATGGACTTATCTCATGTATTTTACTTGATTTATAAAAGGAAACCTTTCACACCTTTGTGGTGGGTGGATGTGTTAATCATTTTCTTTCCATTTTTTAAAGTGATAGCGCTGCACTTTGTTATTTTATGTGAAGTGTTTTGCCTACATAATGTGCTTATAAACTGAACAGCTGCTATGTGAGTAGGTCTTTTTTTTAATTCCATTGCTCATTTCTTCTATTCTCCTATTTTTTCCTATGTTTTACTTCTCATAATATGTTACCATTCCACCAGCTGATATATTTGGATGTAGTTACTGTGATGCCTTATTATAGGATATGTGTTTATTTTTGATTATTTTCCTGTTTATCTGCTATGATATTTTTTTGAATTTTTTTGAATTTATACATATGTTGACTGATGCATTATATGTTTACATAGACATTACAAAGTATCTGCAAAATAATCCCCGAAGAAGGAGCAAGATTCTGACACATGTTGGGATTTCTAGCATTCAATATGCCAGCGTGAACTTTGTATTGCAATCTTACCAATCTTGTACTGTACAGCCTTTTTGTTCTTATGTAATATGTGTCTGTGACACTTACCTGTGTACCTCCCTATTTTTTAATATCCTCTTGAATAAAACTTTATAAAATTTGAATATACTCATATACTTCTATTTACTGGGGGAAGCTATGCCTTCCTAATTCTACTTACCATTGGTTCGATGATGCATCTGTCCCCCGCCAGCACTAAGACTGAGAACTGAGCGACCAAAGACTGCTGATTGCTCGGTTCTTAGACCTCCATGAGCTCTCTGCTCTGCCTTCCTGCGCTCACTGGAGCACTGGGCTGTGGAGGGGGCGGGAGCAGCTGGCTTAGACGCACAGCTTGACTTAAATACAACTAAAACTAAAACAATTCAGATGACTAAAATATGACTAAAACTAAAAATGACATTTTAGTCAAAAGACTGTGACTAAAACTAAATAGAAATTTGACGTGAACATTAACACTGCTCCCCACCCCCGCCGCCTTCCCCACGATTGAAGCCGGCAGTTCTGCTGGCTAACCATAGAGAAAACTGACGACCAGAACTTCCCCGATCATCTCTATGGTTTAAGATACTGGGGCCGACAAGTATTTTGCCACTTCTAACAGACCCCAGATCTCCCGGTTAAGAGTACCTGTCACTGCTCATGCTATCACAAGAGATGTTATTAACAATAAAGTTGATAAAAAAGAGACAGTGTAAACATAAATAAATAATATAATATAATAATAAAAAAAGATTTTTAAGCACACCTGTCCCTCGTGTAGAAAGGTGAATGCATGCATATGTAAACAGCAATCACACCACACATGTGAGGTATCACCATGAACGTCAAAGCAAGAGCAATAATTGTACCACCAAGCCCCCTGTGTTAATCTAAAGTGATAACATGTAAAGACTTTTAAAGCATCGCCTATGAATAATTTAATGTACCATAGTTTGTTGCGATTCCACATTTGTGTACAATTTTAAAGCATCACATGTTTGGTATCTATTATTATCTTATATAGTGTGCACTAACATGCACTAAATGTATGTTTTTTTGCAGAAAAATTGTGTTTGAAAAACCGCTGAGCAAATACCACATGACATAAAAAATACCCACCATTTTATTCTCTAGGGCCTCTGCTTTAAAAATTGTATAATGTTTGGGGGTTCTAAGTAATTTTCTAACAAAACAAATTAAGATGTTTACATATATATGAGAAGTGTCAAAAATGGTTGGGGGCTGAAGTGGTTTTAATAACAATAGTAATGACTAATGAGTAAAAATAATCACATTTCAGGAGAATGCTTACACATTGATGTGTCCTATTAAGAAAACGATTGAAAAGTTCCAGTCATATCTAAGAATTATTAATACTTTGTTATGGCCGTCACAGTGATACAGTGAAGGTCAAAATCCATGAGGGAGTCAACTGCTTTGACTTCGAATATCAATGAAAAGAAAAGATTCATTAAAACAGTGCCAGCACAAACCTAGGAGTTGGACGTCACAAAAATAAACACTCGTGCTTAAAGGTGAAATCAAAGATATTCCCATCTGAATTCTAAAAGGACAGACTGTCAGTGAGCTTTTATGGCAAGAGCAGGCAGTCTACAAAACCCTAAACTACACCAATCAATATCTTAACCAAATCCCTAGTGAATAAATCTCAAAATATGACACGCTGCATAGCAATTATGTAACAATCATGTGATCAGTAGGACAACTAAATTTATCTGGATGGAGCTTTGAAAATAAATAGCTAATGAGGGCAATGAAAATATATTCAATATAATGTAAAGCCCACTAATTCTTGAACACTGAGGCTGCATTCACACAAGGGCGACCCGACTTCAACGCGACTTTGCTAGGCAATTTCAGCGTGACTTTCAGCGCGACTTCCAGGTTCTTGAGGCGACTTTACAACACGACTTTTTCCAGGCGACTTTGCCTTGACCAATCAGAGAAGGGAGGGAGGGGGTTGCCTAAAAATAAATTCTATTCTTTTCACTACAAAGTCGCTTTTATTTAGATGAGGGATCCGACTTGGAGACGACTTCTATTCAATTCTATGGGCACAAGTCGGATAGAAGTCGCCTAGAAGTAGTACAGGAACCTTTTCTGAAGTCGTTCCGACTTCAGTAGTGTACATTAAGACGGCTCCCATTCATTTCAATGAGATTTTAGATGTCAAGCGACTTGGGCCGACTTGAGGTGACTCAAGTCGGAGCGACAGTCGCCCCTGTGTGAGTGGGGCTTTACTTTATTTGAAAGTTGCATCTATTAGTTCCATAATACATTGTACTAGGTGATAAAACAAGGTTAGATTGTGATTTGAATTAGTAAGTAACTTGCCATGTTGCTTGCAGTTTTAATATCTGCAAGGAACATTTCTTCCAGTTGTTGCACATATTAGAGGTCTAATTTACCACTTGTAGAGATTTTCCTATATGTTCAGATTTCTTTTGTGGCATTGATATTAATAAGAGATCTGCCCACTTATGATCACCTTAAGAAGATTGCCTGTCCTGTATTGTAAATCATTGGACTCACGGGAAATCATTTCATCTGAGCTCCAAGGCAACAAGTAGCCTATACTCAGACGTAATTACCCTAATTACCTTGTCTTGCCCAAGTCAGAGCATTTCAAATCACATTGTTTAGCAACTGTAAAGAAGGTACTTGTTATTTACATATAATTATATAATTATCCCCCCCCCCCACCATGATGGCATCAATACATTTGTAAGTCCAAAGAACATTCTAGTAGATACTGTAGGTCCATGTCATTATTATCAAGGATTCTACACGCTAATGTAATGTTTAATCATCAAGGTCTAACAACTAATGGCGCCTAGACCAAAAAAAATAAATAGAAAATACTATATTTTTAATGGGTTGTGCTGCCCCCGTGTGTTCAAGTAATAGAAGCAAGGAAGTGGTGCTAACCCCTAAAGCTAACCCAATATCTTATAAGTATGTGACAATTGATAAAGTGGCACAGTATATATAACAAAAACATGTGCAAAAAAAATCTAAAAAGTCATTGAAACATCAATATGAAATTCCAGTGTATCTTAAAAAGCAATAGTGAGTCAATAAAAAGTTCCAATATATATATGATGTCTTGATATAAATGTCCATCCACTGTGCTCAATAGGATAAAGTGATATTCAATGAAAATCTTCAAACAGTTCTCCACCACAACACGTGTGTAAGAGTTGCAAATTCACCAAAAAGATATATCAAATAATCCTCATATTATGATCTGAGGTCTCCAATAAGCAGCAAATGGCATGGAAGCAATGCCTCTACACACCAACAAGGTTGCCAAAGCAAAGCACTCAAAAAGAACAAATAGGTGATCATCGCGCAATATATTTATTGTAAAATGTGGAAATAAAAACAGAGGTATACAACTCACATTTGAATGTGCTGTGAGCCAGCACCAGCATGTACAGCTCTCACTCAGTCCAGCCTGCTCTAGCAGCGCGGCGTGCGTTCCAACACCGCAGCACTCGTAACCAATAGACCAGATATGATGTCAGTCAAAGGCGGGTGTGGTTTCAATGCATTTCGTGTGGTGACACGTCATCAGGAAGTCTGTTTTATATATATATATATATATATATATATATATATATATGCAGTATATACACATATGCATACTGTGCCACTTTATCAATTGTCGCATACTTATAAGATTTTAGGTTAGCTTTAGGGGTTAGTGCCACTTCCTTACTTTTATTGCCAATGTAATGTTGACTATCCTCCCCTCTCCTTTATCCTCCGTAGTAGAGTTGGGCCAAACTCCCCTCAGTTCAGTTTGCACCAGAACTGTCGAACATCGCAAAAGTTTGGACTCGAACCATGATCCCAATTAAAGTCTATGGGATCCGCACTTGAAAAATCAAAAGTGCCCATTTTGAAGATTTATATGCAAGTTATTGGCCATAAAAAGGGTATGGGGGCTCGGGTACTGACCGCATGTATCAATGCAAACATTTTTTTTAATACAGAATATTTTTAAAGGAGCAGTGGTTTTGATGATGCTTAAAGTGAAAAAATAAAAATTAAAAATTCCTTTAAATATAGTGCCTGGGGGGTCCCCTTAGACTGCCTGTAAAGTGGTGCATCTACACCATGTATAGAACCTGCTGCAGCAAAACTGACATATATAAAGAAAAAAAATGACATTTCAATTGATTTTCCCTGCAAGCTTTCTTTATTTTGTAAACAATGGCTTGGGGAGCCAGTCTGTATGATGAAGCCAGAATTTAGTGCACTTGGAATAAGATTAGAGATTTTTTTGTTTAAATTCTGGCAGACTTTGGATGGAAATAGCACATTTTTCCACAGTGAGCAAGCCTTTTGTGAAGAAGCCAAATTATAGTACACTCAGGCCAAGATTAAGGGCTGGTTCACACCAGCGTGATGTCAGACATCACATGTGATTCGCACTGCACTGCTGTGCAAATCAAATGTTTACGCGATGCAAATCGGCCATACAATGTGTATGGCTGAATTCACATCACATTCCGACCAAAGTCGTGCAGGACCCTTTATTTGGTCTGCATCAGAATTGGATCGCATGGGTGTGAATCCGATTCCTGTCCAAATTGACAGTTCGAATGGGAACCTATCTGGTGGTGTCATTAACTTTGTATTGACACCCGCAGTGGTTCGCATAGAGCAATGTGAACTGCCTGCGATTTGCATGCGATGCGTGAACCCGCAATGGATTTGCACACGTTCTCACATTTCAGCAGTGTAAACCAAGCCTAACAATTTTTTTTCAGATAAGTCTGGTGTCTCTTTTGCAGACTTTTTGGATAGAAGTAAAAGGTGCAGAAAAAAAATGGGCTTTAAGTGTTGGAGGTGCCTTCACACCGTAACCCTATAGGAGGTACTCTTGAAAAAAAAGAATCTATTTTTCTTAACAAAACATACAAAAACAATCATAACCTCAAAAGTGAAGTTTCAAAATAAATTTACAAAACGAGTTTGGAAATTGCTTTATTCGCTTATCTCGCCATTTTCTTCCTCCTCTTCTAATCCTTGGATATACAATACATTATTACACCTTATTAGGACTTCTCCAAGGTGTCTAGACAATGCCCCATCAATATACTCTTCTGAATTGGAAAGCTGCACATTCAGTCTTGCAGAGATTTCAGATCCCAAAAACATTTAATTAGTGACACTGGCATCAGACTCCGCTAACATTTGTCAAAGGGAATCAGTTCTGGAATATCAGCAGCTATCAAGCCCTGCTGCTAATCGAGGACTGATTAATTATGGCAAATGTCAGCTGGTCTGTGGACAGACATGCTCTTTTATCTGTTACAAAACCTCTGGCAGCACTGAATGCCCATTCGGAAAGCATGCAGGATGCAGGCAGCCAAGCAGCTCAATTACATACTGTGCAAGTTCTGGCCAGTGGTCTATTCTCATGACCTAGTAGCTCAGTGGATCGTCTACTGGAAAGCTCTCCAAGTCTGTTTTCGCCCCTAGATAATCTTCCACCAATTGATGCAGATGCTGTCGATGGGGCCACCTTCTTCACCGCTCCTCCTTTGACCAACAGAAGCCTCAAAACTACATTTTCTATGAGACTACAACCTACCATAGTCTGTAAAGGTGTTACATAAACTACTCTTTAGGGTGTCCTCAAGATATTTCATTCTGTGCTCCCACTGCAGGATGAGTTCCGAGACTTTTCCCTTATAATGGTGGTCAAGGAGGGTTGCCAACCAATAATGATCCTTCTCCTCCTTGATGCCATAAATTCCTGGGTCCTTTCGCAGGCTTTGAAGAATAAGGGAGCTCATGCACCGCAAGTTTGTGGAGGAATGAGAAGCAGGGTCCTCAGGGTCACTAAGGAGTACACTATCTGGAACTGCATCCTCCCAGCCACGTACTACTCCCTTGGTTTCTGGGGACTGAAAACCCTCTCTTAAAGTTTGACATATATCTTCCTCTGCCAGAGTCCTCACCCTCCTCCTCCTCCATCTCCTGTTGTGTGTTCTGGGGGGTTGCAAGAATGGTGTCTGCATAAAGTGGACCTTGAGAGGAAAAGAAATCCTTCCTTACACCACTCTGCCCTGAATGCCCTGTCCATAATGCCACTCAGGATATGCTCCAGCAGGAACACAAGCGGGATAGTGTCACTGATGCATGCATTGTCACGGCTCACCATCCTTGTTGCCTCCTCAAATGGTGACAGTACAGTGCATGCATTCTTTATCAGCAGCCATTGGTGTGGGAAAAAAAAAAAGGCAGAGCTCCCCTGAGCCTGTCCTTGTAGCATACTCACATACTTGTTGATGGTATTAGATAGATAAATCTGTGCAATGGACCGGGGTTGGTGTATATATGTGGCTGCTGCCTCCACTGTGATTGCTACCAGAGTAGGGTCAGGATTTGGGAATATGTATAGTATTTTTAAAGTGGTGACTGGAACATAGACTCCACATTCCAATGGAGTGTTCCAGTCACCACGCTGAGATTTTTTGGATTTGCAGACTTTTAAACCCGGGATTTTTACATTTTGAGCTGTATTGACTATCTTTTTTGATATTTTCAATAAACCATCACGGTTTTTACACTATGTGGCAATCCTTTTCTTTTTCTTGACATACCCTTGAGAGAGAGAGGAGGAAAATACTCATTGAGGACTCAGGTGAACCCTTCAAGACACAAGCTTCCTTGTTTGTAAGCATGGGCTGACCTTCCTTGATGTGCATATTCATGCTCTGCTAGGCTCCTATAATGTAGAGTTTAGTCATCTGGTAAGCCTACATCCTTATTTCATATTTCGGTGAAGGTGCACTTCTGTTGAAAATCACCAGCTATAAAGATTTATTCACAGGATATGGACAACTTTATTCATATATGGTGTATCATTTGTTCACTTTTAGCGCGGCATTCATTTTTGTTTTATGTTTTTACACAAATATGTTCTGTTGTGTGATTGCTTGTCGCTTGTTTTTATATTGATCACCAGCGCAATTACTTAATCTTTTTTCCATTGTACCAATGTGTACCTCATCCAAAAAACTTTGTATTAAACAATAATATTATTATGCAATATCTAAAATTGATGTAGTGAATAAACAGTGTCTCCAATAAAATACATAATTCATTCATATTTTTGTGCAAATAACATTTGTTAAGTGATCAGTGCTGCATATAATAAATACATATAATAAATCCATATAATACATTCAATGATGATGTGTCCTCAAGATATTTGAACCTGTGCTCTGGGATGATTTCCCAGACTTTCCCCTTGTAACGGTGGTTAACCACTTGCCGACCATCAACCGCAGGTGGCTCGATATCGCAAACCGCCGTCATATGATGGCGGCTGCGATATCATGCACTGTGGGCGCACCCGCGCGCTCTCTGTGTTTGGGGGGGGGCAGGGAGCGGCGGACTCGATCTCCGCCAGCTACCCGCGATGCCCCCCCCACAGTGAAAGAACGGAGGTCCGTGTAAGTAAACACGGATCTCCGTTCTGTTAGAGGGGGAAGGGAGTGATCACAGCCTTCCTCTATACGGAAGCTGTGATCGCGCCCTTACACTGACACAGTTAGAACACGCCCAGAGAACACAGTTAACCCTTAGAGCGCCCCGCCCAGGTTAACCCCTTCACTGCCAATGGCATTTACACAGTAATCAGTGCATTTTTATAGCACTGATCGCTGTATAAATGCCAATGGTCCCAAAAATGTGTCAAAATGGTCCGACATGTCCGCCCCAATATCGCAGTACCACTAAAAATCGCAGATCGCCACCATTACTAGTAAAAAATAAAAACCCCAGAAATTAATTCTCATCATCCATAAACGCGGCCACTTTTGCGCAAACCACTCAATAAATGCCGATTGCGATTTTTTTTTTAATCACAAATATGGGGAAGAATATAAATCAGCCAAAACCGATGAAAAAAATGTGTTTTTATATTTTTTGTTGGATTTATATTTTAGCAAAAAGTAAGAAATTTGGGTTTTTTTTGCAAAATTGTCGCTCTTCTTTTGTTTATAGCGGCGATCAGAAATGACGCAGAGGGGATCAAATACCACCAAAAGAAAGCTCTATTTGTGGGAAAAAAAGGACGCAAATTGTGTTTGGGTACAACTTCGCGCAATTGTCAGTTAAAGCGACGCAGTGCCGAATCGCAAAAAGTGCTCTGGTCCTAAAGTGTGAAATCCTTCCGGGGCTGAAGTGGTTAAGGAGGGTTGCCAACCAATAATGATCTTTCTCCTTGATGCCACAAATTCTCTGGTCCTTTCGCAGGCTTTGAAGAATAAGGGAGCCCATGCACTGCAAGTTTGCAGAGGCATGAGAAGCAGGGTCCTTAGGGTCACTAAGGATTACACTATCTAGAACTGCATCCTTCCAGCCATGTAATACTCCCAAGGTTTCTGGGAACTAAAAACCATCTCTTAAGGTTTGACATACAGTATGACTTTCTATGCTTTAACGCCTCCAAAACTGTTCTCATCCTCCTCCTCCTCCCTCTCCTCTTGTGTGTTGTGTGGCATCACAAGATGGTGTCTGCATAAAGGAAGCCCTCCTCTTCCTCCCGCCACTCTGCCTTGAGTGCCCTGTCCATAATGCCACGCAGAGTATGCTCCAGCAGGAACACAAACGGGATAATGTCACTGATGCATGCATTGTCACAGCTCACCATCCTTGTCGTCTCCTCAAATGGTGACAGAACAGTGCATGCATCCTTTATCAGCAGTCATTGGCATGAGGAAAAAAAAGCCGAGCTCCCTGAGCCTGTCTTTGTGTTATGCCTCCACTGTGATTGCTACCAGAGTAGGGTCAGGATTCGGAAATAGGTATAGTATTTTTAAAGTGGATGTGGTGCTGCTTGTAGCAATGTGTACCTCGTGTGCAAAAAAACTTTGTATATACAATATTATTATGCAATATCTAAAATTGATGCAGTGAATAAACAGTGTCTCCAATCAAATAAATAATTCATTCATATTTTTTGCAAATAACCTGTAAAGTGACCAGTGCTGCATATAATAAATCCAATGATCCTTTGTTTTTTTATCAAAATACAGAAGTAAAAGTGACAAGTGCTCCAAATCACATGTGAGCATTTATCTAGTGCTTTTTGTGTATATAGTGTTTGTTGAACAAAAGCTTGATCTGGCGTATCCAAAAAACACACATGCAGTGTGTGCCCAGTGCTCCCCCTCTTATTGCTCTACTCACCAGAAAACTCTCCCTGTGTAGGGGTAGCCTGCATTCACAGCCCCTCCAGGCTGTATCTAGATTTCCAGATCAACCGTTTAAAACTGCCTCAGTATATCCAGGTCCAGAAAAAAGCTGCCTCTCCTATACTTTATATCCACTGCCCCAGCAGTCTCACATACATAGGGGAACATCAAAGATAGGCTTCATAGCATAACTCCGTTAAACGTAATTTATTGGGAAAAGTGAAAGTATTGCACTTACATTTAGATAAAATCACATCAGCATGTAAAGATACTGGAAGTCCAAGATGCGATGCATTCCATAGACCCGAAACCAGAAGTGATGCAAAGACGCTATAGCTCTGCCCTACGCATATTTTCACATCAACGTCATCAGGAGCAGCTGCTATGGCAGCTGTGGTTGACTGCACATTAGTCTCAGCTTGGGTGATAGAGGATGAGGGTGGTTTTGTAAGCCAGTCCACCAACTCCTCTGAATGCTGTGGTTGGATAGCACAGGCATCATTAAAAAGAGAAAAACGTGCCCCAACTGAGGGCAGACCACTTCCACCTTCGCCTGCGGACACAGACGCTGCAGGCCCCCTCATAGTGGCATGGGTACATCTACCTCTCCTTATTGGCCTCCCAGATATGATGGGGGGCTTATTACCACAATGCACTTTATTCAATGAAAAGTGGTGTTTGGTGCACTTTAAACTGAGGGCTGCAGCTGACAGAAATGTAAAAACTATAAAAAATAAATAAATAAAAAAGGGTGAACAACGGCATCGCAGTCAGAAAAACTGCCGGCTGACAATTTAAAAAAAAGGGGGCAGGCATGGGACAAAATTTTTTTTTTAAAAAGTAGCAATAAAAAAAAAAGGGGGTATACAGCACTGTATACAGCACTAAATGTTATGTAATGCTGTGTTAAACACTGCACTACACTGCCACTACACTATACTCACTCTACACTCACACTACACTATACAGACGCATTATGCTCACACATTATACTGACACTGCACTGACATACTACGCTATACTCCCACTACACTACACTATACTCACACTATACTCATACTACACTAACACTACACTGACACACTACACTGACACTACACTATACTCACACTATCCTTAGACTACACTAACACTACACTGACACTCTACACTCAGAGTCACAATAACACACTAACTCTCTAGTAGCAAACTATCTCCACTCCAACAACATACTGCAAAAGGTTCCTGTGGGAAGGGGTGGGACTGTGAGCACTGAGCTATGATTGGGCAAAGTCATCATGACTTTGTCCAATCATGGCTCTGACTGTGCTCTGTGCCCTGATTGGGCAAAGCCTTGCACATGACCAGCGGTCAGGTGCATTGCTTCACCCAATTAGGGCCCTAGAATGCACTGTGAAGCGTGCAGTGCGTTGTGGGGCACTCGGCAGGAGGCCAACTCTACTCCATAGGAGTTCATGGGGGTCATATTTTATTTCTTGTAGATGCCATTGCATTTTATATTTACTAACTCTACAGTACTGCAGCCCTTGAAGGGTTTTGCCAACTTACAGGATGGGTGGCCACTGTTCTCTATCTTTTGCTTTTCCTTCTCTAATTTAACTTTTCCAGATGTTTGAAGTTTTCCTCAACATCATTTATATATCCTTTTCCTTGGCCTACTGATATCTCCTCTGCCTCCTGGCTTGCTTTTATTAAGCATATTCTTATATTTATATTTCTGTCCTCTTCATCTCTCTCAATCTGTTATTCTTTTTGTATGCAAAGTGTCTACTTTTGTATTTAAACAGGAAGTGAGCTGTGGAAGCTGTGCCCATAAAAAAGGCTAGCAAAGTACAAAGCATTGGTCACTGGTATTGAATGTAGGCTACCAGCAGCCAATCTTTTCCCATTATGTATTGCACTGTATTTATGTGTGGAGCAAGCCACCTTGCATACTTTACAATTATATAAATTGAGAACCAAATACATTAGATTTTAGGAACAACATGCGATGCACGTAGTTCTCCATAGCAAGTAGTGGACATGGCTACATTGCACTAAATATTGGACATGGCTTAAAGGAGTATGCTCCATCTTCTGTGGGAAATTACCAAGTGTTGCCCCGGCAACAGCGGGAGGGAAAAAACTCCCTGACATTAGAGGAAGGTAAAAAAAAGCCTTGGCATCAGTGGGTTGGAAATACTCCCTGGCATCAGTGGTAGGTAAAACACCTCTGCCTCAGTGGGTAGGAAGAATGCTCTAGCATCAGTGGGAGGGAAAAATGCACCAGTTTTATTGGGAGGAAGACACACTTATCATTTCTAAATTTCCAGGTGTCCTCATAACATAGCAAAGCTTCACTTTTTAATTTCAGGTCTACTTAAAGTTGGCATTTTTTCTTACTGCATATAAAGTCTATTTTCATATATTGCTTCATAGATAGATTGAGAGCATTATGCGTTCCATCTATTTCCTGCTTTCACTTCACAAGTTTAACTTCACTGCTTTCTTTATTTTTATTTACAAAGCAACGTAGAGGCTTCTTAAAACAGTATGTTTTCATGGCAAAACTTCCATCACTATAGAAAAAAACAAGGGGTGTTCTTCACTTGGCTAGTGGGTAGCCATGCAGATAATTCTTTTACACCATTGGGTCAGCTATGTTTTGCATTAGGTTATTGGAAAACTTTTCTTTAAGGTACAACTGTACTAGGTACAGGTTTCCCCACCCACTATCTATTCATTACACCCAAAGACCACAGATACAGCATGGACGGCTTTTCATTGCTTGGTTCTCTACTGTGCACACAGTGTTTATATCCTTTTTCTTCTCTCCCCGAAGCCTGTTCTTCAGTGCGCAGGTGCGACTACACACTCTATAGAGATGAAAAGTAGAGCAGAATTTAGCTCTCCTACACAGAAGCCATTGTTTCCATACACTAGAGTAGGCATTCCCAACCAGGTTTCCATGGAAACCTAGGGTTCCTCCAAAGGTTGCTAGGGGTTTATGTGGGCTGTGGCTGATTGACCTCCCCTATAGTACTTGCATAATTTTAGTGCCAATGCTATATGGCAAAACTTTCAGCATGATACAATTATCTTTTTACCTGTAAGCGTGGCTTTCTGACCACCATGTAAAGGGCAGGTTCCAATTAACTGGAGTAAAGGGTTGAGAAAGGCTGCACTAGGCCGATGATGGCCAACAACCTAAAATAGCTACATGCAGTTTATAATACTCTATAATATTGGGCTATATCTACTCTCCCAGCCGTCAGCGTTATATGCAGGATGGTTTCTTCTAAAGTCCTCTTGGGGCTACCCCAATCTTAAACATTGTCCATCCATCCTTACATATTTATCAACCCTGGGCTAGCATAGTTCTCTCTTTCATATGACTATTTATCGCTGTCTGGACATATATGTGTATGGTTGGATTCGCACTGCTTTCCTCCATTTGGCCATTCTTGATCCCCTGTAGGTCTTCCATGCCGGGGTCCCACAAGACGTGCTGCAGCTACTCCTTTTGTTTTTATATCTGGTCTATTTATCTATGAATATCTTCACCTTATTGTCCCCAGAAGAAGAATGAATGTAGTCGAAAGCATTGGAAGATTTTTATGGTCATGTAAATATCGGATTATGTGTATGTTATCTCTACCCCTTGTGAGGAGAGTATAAGATAATATCTAACACGATACCCGAAATTTGATTGTATAGACTATAGATACATTTTACTCTACTGTATAATAAACATTTTCTAAATTTAAACTAAAAATCTAATTTTGTTTGAATCCTAATTGCTGCAACAAAGTCCCATGGGAGAGACATATGGTTTTCAATTATATCTATTCTAAAGATCAGTGGTTATGGATGTATACATGGCATAAAATAAATATTTGCATGCCTGTTCCTTCTATCCTAAAATGAGTGAATAAAAAAACGTGTTTATTTGCCTTTGTGATGGAAGCAAAGCCACCTAAATACCTTTGTTTTTAAAGGTTCAAGCTCTAATGTGCTCTTGCAGAGATATAGGTACCGCTGGTATCCAACACTTCTGGGTGTGTCAGATGCAACACACTCTGATTTATCCTGGTGGTCACTATATGTTCTGTGGAGACTTAAAGTTTGAAGAGGCATCTGACACCCCTAGAAAAGTTGGATTCTCACGGCTGCAGCCATGTAGAAGAATTAAGTTTAAGTTGTTACCAGTGTTGCCAAAAAATAAGCACATTTTCAGTTGAAGTCTGTTGTATGAGAGAAATTACCCAGCTAGCATTATATTTATTTGCTGCAGCTCCACCCAATTTCTTCCTCCCCTGACAGTTTGTTGGCATGGCCAGCGCTGCCCAGTCTCCGTCTCCCCCTGCTTGGCAGTGTGATGCCACAGTTCCACCTGATAGGGTGTTGAGGTGCTGCAGTAATTGACTTGCTGCAGCTTCTAATGCACACTGTTAGAAGCAATTTCAGTACAAGTGTAAGCTATTTCAGTATAGGATAGCAGCTTGTACACTTATGCAGAACTGAGGGTAAGGACAAAGTTCAGCTCCAAAAATATAATCTCATTGCCCAAAATGTTCAGCATTTCTATATTTGTGACACAATACTTCTTAGAAACAGTTTTATCTTCTATTTTTTAAGATAGATACACTCAGTTACCAAAATGCAGGGGTGATTGGGTGGCTTACAGCTGCAGATCTCAAAAGCCTGCCAATTAATGGAAAATAAATTAAAATATTAATTATATTCCAAATATTTAATTAAATTATTTTCTTCTCTATACCAATGTATAATTGATAAACACGTGTGTATAAATTAGATTTTCACATGTTAGACATGTTTCCAGTACAATGGCTGTACATCATCAGCCTGAAAGGATATGATGCATAGTAGGGCTGCCAAAATAAAAAAATGGATTTTATTAAAACTTACCGTAAAATTATTTTCTCCGAGTTCACTGACAGACGCAGCTCTTCATGACATGTGGGGTTTATGCTTGTCCAACTAGGAGTTAACTAGGCAGGGAAAGAGCAGCTGGCCCCTCCCACGGGGGGCCGTCCCCCCTTCCCACATAAACCCTCCACCTAGCATAGCTCAGCAGTTCGTAACAAGCCGTACTGAAACAGAGCACAGAGCGGTGGGTGCTGTGTCTGTCAGTGAACTCGGCGAAAAGTATTTTACGGTAAGTTTTAATAAAATCCATTTTTCTCCTACGTTCACTGACAGATGCAGCTCTTCATGACATATGGGGATGTCCCAAAGCTGTGTCAAAAAGAGGGGTGGGTAAACGACAACAACTGTACCCAACAGAACCTCTAAGGAGGCGCCAGACCCGCCTACACTGCCGCCTGTAAAACTTTGCGGCCAAAAGCAGCATCCGAAGATGCTAACACATCAATCTTATAAAACTTAGTGAAAGTGTGTACCGAGGCCCAAGTGGCCGCCTTGCACACCTGTGACACCGAGGCCTGGTGCCGGAAAGCCATGGAAGTGCTAACAGCCCGGGTAGAATGAGCCATGACCGGAAAAGGGGGAACCTTGCCCCTAACAGAATATTCATGGGTCACAGTCTGTCTAATCCAACGGGAGACAGTAGCCAACAAAGCCGCCAAACCCTTGCGCGGACCATCAGTCAGTACAAACAAAGAATCAGACTTCCGAAAGGAAGCTGTAGCATCTAGATATACTCGTAAGGCCCTTACTACGTCCAAGTCATGCAACTCAAATTCCTTGAGATGGACGTGGGCACAATGAAGGAAGAACAATATCTTTGTTAATATGGAAGGAAGAAACCACCTTCGGAAGGAACGAAGGAGTGGGTCGCAAGACCGCCTTGTACTTGTGCAGGACTAGATAAGGGGACTTGCACGACAGTGCCGCCAACTCAGACACCCGCCTGGTGGATGTGATGGCCACCAAAAAAGCCACCTTCTGCGACAGCAGTTGTAAGGAAATCTCCCTGATCTTCTCATATGGTGGTTTCTGAAGCACAGAAAGCACCAAATTCAAATTCCATGGAGCCATCGGAGACTTCACCCGAGGCGCCACGTGTCGCACACCTTGTACAAAGGTAAGAATCAACGAGTGTGAAGCCAAGGGTCTTTGAAAAAGAATCGCCAGAGCCGATATCTGGCCCTTGAGGGTGCTCAGAGCCAGTTTTTTGTTCAGGCCTTGCTGTAAAAAAGTTAGGACCCTGGACACCACATAAGAGCGAGGGTTGTGACCCTCCGCCCCACACCAATCTATGTAGGCCTTCCAGGTGCGGTGATATATTTTTCGAGAAGTACACTTGCGAGCTTTTAGCAAGGTAGGGATCACGAAGTCAGTGACCCCCCGGTCCCTCAGCACCTGGGACTCAATAGCCAGGCCGTCAAAGCCAGTGAGGGTAAAGCAGGGTGCAAGATGGGCCCCTGAGACAGTAGATCGTCTCGCAGTGGGAGCCGCCAGGGGACGTCCGCCACCATTTGCACCACGTCGGCGTACCATGTGCGCCGAGGCCAATCCGGAGCCACCAGGATCATTGGAATTCCCTCCGCTACTACCCTGCGTAACAACCGCGGTAGAAGTTTTATTGGAGGGAAGGCATACAGAAGACGATAACGGCCCCAGGGAGCCACTAGAGCATCCGTGGCCACTGCCAACAGATCCCTCGTCCTGGACACAACGGTCCTCACCTTGTGATTGAACCGAGACGCCATGAGATCCACATCCGGCGTCCCATATCTGTGGCAAATCTGGCTGAATACCTCTGGATGGAGAGACCACTCTTCTTGATCCAGCGTCTAGCACATTAATCAGGAGGCGCGCTTCCTGCGCAGACCAACGGCCCTGGGCAGACAGCTGCCCCAGGACCCTGCCCCAGCCTGAAAGGCTGGCATCCGTGGTGATGATCACCCACTGAAGGGGCAGGAACGACTTCCCCCGAGACAGCGCCGAGTCCCGAAGTCACCAGGTCAGAGAGCCCCTGGTCTGGGAGCTCAGGCGGATCAGAAGGTCCAAGGACCGTGGAGACCTGTCCCATCGAGTCAGAATCACTCGCTGGAGAACGCGAGTGTGACTCTGGGCGTAAGGTACCGCCTCGAAGGTTGAGACCATGAGCCCCAGTAACCACATACAGAATCGTAATGAAGACTGTCGGTGCGACAGAAGGGTTCGCACCGCCGACTGCAGTGACAACAACTTGGCCGGGGGGAGGAACACCTTCGCCTGCTCTGTTTCCAGAATCAGACCCAGATACTCCAGACGACGGGATGGAGATACCGAAGTCCTGCAACGAGGCCATTGTGATCCTCACATTCTCCTCCAGAGCTGAGACAGACTCCACTCTTAGGAGCAGGTCGTCGAGGTAGGCTACCACAGCAATGCCTCTCTGTAGCAGTAACGCCAGTGCCACACATTGGTAATGGAGGTCCCCCACTGCAAAGCGAAGAAAACACTGGTGCCGTGGACAAATGGGAACATGGAGATACGCGTCCCTGATATCTAGGGATGCCATGAATTCCCCTTGATGGAGGGCGGCCACAACTGAGCAAATTGATTCCATCCGGAATTTCCACGGTTTTACATATCGGTTCAGGGCCTTCAGGTCCAGAACTGGTCTGACCCCCCCTCCTTTTTTGGAGACCACAAACAGGTTTGAGTAGAAAACTCGAAACCTCTCCACTTGAGGTACTGGCATGATCACCCCCTGGTCTGAAAGTGCCTGAACGGCCCCGAGGAGGGCCTCCCGACGCCCCTGCGGGAGCCCTAAGTTCGATGGGAAGAACCTGTCTGGGGGTAGATTGCTGAACTCTAGTCTGTAGCCGGTGGACACTACTTCCTGGACCCACCGGTCGGAAATGCGAGCAGTCCACTGGTCCGCGAACCTCAGAAGACGTCCCCCCACCCCAAACCAGGGTGGGGGTAGCCCATCAGGCGGAGGAGGGCTTATCCTCCGCCTTCTCAGTTTTTCGCTGCCACTGCCGCTTACCAGCCCCTGCAGCGGCCTTACCGGCTCGGTTCCCTTTTCCTGCCGTGCCAGAGGCGCGAAAAAACCTCTTCTGACCCGAGGCAGGAGGCCCCTGTCGACGGCGAAAGTCACACGTCCGGGGCTCCGGGAGGAAAGTGCTCTTTCCTCCAGTGAAATCTTTAATGATCTCATCTAATTGGGGACCGAAGAGACATCCACCTTGAAAGGGGAGGTCCGCAAGACCTTTTTTGGACGCATGGTCCCCAGATCATGAGCGCAACCAAAGAACCCGTCTAAGAATGATGGCAAAAACAGCCAGGGCCGGTTTTAGAGTTTTACCTGCTACCAGAAAAAGAGCTTTTAGCACCGCCTCTGTCCGCCTACCAGCCGGATCCTTAAACGAAGGGGTCCCTTCCAGTGGAATGGTCGTCGCCTTATTCAGACAAGCTATCGGTGGGTCCACCACAGGTGACTCCCACTTCTTCAGAAAACTATCCTCAAAGGGATAGCGGATGGCAAAACGTTTTGACAGCGAAAAAGAATGCTGCGGACACTACCATTCACGATAGGTCAGGTGATCAAAAAACTGATCAAAGGGGTAAGCCCTAGGGGCCTTAGGGGGCCTGGTGGACCCGCACACATACGCAGATGTCTGCGATTCTCCATCCTGGCTCAATCGCAGCATAGTGCGAATTCCAGTGATAATGGCGGACACCAGCGCTTTTTCGCCCGCAGCTGCCACCCCCTGGTCCTCCTCTCCTTCTGAGGGGGCCAGTTCACTGTCAGAAAGGTCCACTGGGGTCCCTGTGAACCCCGAAGCTATCTCTGGATCTGCTATTTTACTCCACTTGTTGAGAAGCTGCAGGGCAGCCAATCAACAAGCGTTTCACTGGTTTGCCCTTAGAAGCCATCACAGCCATGCCTACTAATGGCATGGCTGT
>BLSH010512534.1:18518-30351 GCA_018402905.1 Glandirana rugosa | reverse complement strand
ATAGCACGGTCCTGTACAGGTTAATAGGAAGTGACGTGGATGCCCCTATGACCCTTGAGGACGTTGACGGGCTGTCAACGAAACTCCGCGTCAGGTGGCGAGGGACGTGCACGTCATTTCCGCTCAAAGGAACGCAGGTGGAGCGCTATTGGCGTACCCTGCTTCCTCTTTTACCTACGTTTATGCGCGATCGTTCTTATCTGGCCGGTCGTTCGTTATTTGAATTGGGCTTTGTTTTTATGACTTGGGTTTTAATAAAACTGGCTTCACTATTGGAGTTCCCCGTTTGTTTTTTTCGGGTCCGGAGCCTACAAACGATCAGTCGGAAGAATCTTTTCCAGTGCCTATACTGATGGTTTCTCTTCAGTTACTACCGTGTGAGTTTACCCTCTAAGACACCGCTATCTGGTAAGTGGGGTTACCATTGGGTTCCAACGGAAGAAATCCATTGTGAAGCAGGAATCTATTTACCTTGCATATCTTCATGCATATGGGGATAGGCATTCCTACAAGGCTAGTTGACCCCTGGGGTCTTTGATATCTGGTAAGTGGGGAGGCCATTAGACCCCTAGAGGCAATCTACTGAAGATCAGCTCCATGTATTAATCCATATTGCAAATTGTCATCTTTACATTACAACCTTGCATGTCTCTTCCTGGGATATTTATAAGATTTGGCATCCTGGATGATACAGACTTTTGTTTGTTCCTTTATATTTATGTTCAGGAACTCAGAGACTGCTTTTGGCGTGACAACATTTTATGCAGTTTTAGGAATAAGACTGCGGCCTATTAGAGCACAAGCAAATGTTGTAAGCGCTATGATTTAAATATGCAGTAGGTGTTGCCTCTGGGATATTTTGTTCTGGAAAGACTACACCTATCATACGGGAGGGATACCTCTGTAAGTGTGATAACTACTGGATGAGCGCGGTACCTATTGCATTTAGTATTGCACAAGTTTAACATTGTAAAAGTTATACCGTTATACCAGCTGCTCCTCCTCTTTTGATTTATCTCCTAGGCGCAGGCAATCTTGTTTAGATTTACCAGTGTGTTTTAAGAAAATACTTAATGTCTTGAAGATTTTACCTTATATTCAGACCCAACATGATAAACATGTGTGCAAAAAGAACGCAAAAACAGTTCTGTCAGCAAAAGGGTTAATGTGCCAGGAAACCTGGGATTGTCTTTTAAATATGCTTGAGCCCAGTATGGATCTATACACAAACATAAAGGTTAACCACTTGCTGACCGGCCGCCATCATAATACAGCGGCAGGTTGGCCAGTTCCCGGCGAATCGCCATAGCTGTACAGCGGTTGCGGGAATGCGTGGTGTGAGCCAATCAGCAGGTGGGGCGGACTCGATGCCACCTGCGATCGCCCCCGAGACACTGCAGAACAGGGATCCGTGAATGTAAACAAACAGATCCCTGTTCTGACAGGGGAGAGGAGAGCGATCGTATGTTCCCACTATATGGGAGCAGCGATCACTCTTCTCCCCCAGTCATCCCAGCCCCCATACAGTTAGAACAATGACAGGGAACACATTTAACCCTTCGATCGCCCCCTAGTGTTAACCCCTTCCCTGCCAGCGACATTTACACAGTAATCAGTGTTTTTTTTAGCACTGATTGATGTATAAATGTCATTGGTCCCAAAAAAGTGTTAAAACTGTCCGACATGTCCGCTGCAATATCGCAGTCCGTTAACAATCGGTGATCACTGCGATTACTAGTTAAAAAAAAAAAATGATAAAAATGGCATAAATCTATTCCATAGTTTGTAGACGTGATAACTTTTGCGCAAACCAATCAATATACACTTATTGTGATTTTTTTTTTACCAAGAATATATAGAAGAATATTTATCAGCCTAAACTGAGGAATAAATTTGTTTTTTTATAACATTTTTGTATTATAGCAAAATGTAAAATATATTGTTTTTTTTTTTTTTTCAAAATTGTCGCTCTTTTTTTGTTTATAGCACAAAAAATAAAAACCGCAGAGGAGATGAAATATCACCGAAAGAAAGCTCTATTTGTGGGGAAAAAAGGACGTCTATTTTGTTTGGGTACAACGTCGCACGACCGCACAATTGTCAGTTAAAGCGACGCAGTGTTGAATCGCAAAAAATGGCCTGGTCAGGAATGGGGCAAATCCTTTTCGGGGCTGAAGTGGTTAAATATGCTTGGGCCCAGTATGGATCTACAGGGCTGCTGATAGAAATCCCGGTGCCCCGTACAGACTATTTGACAGGGCCCCCCCAAGAAAGTATTAAAGCTATAATTTGCTAAGAATACAATAAAACTATTAGCAGACACAAATACAACATAACTCACAGAATTCCTGCTAAATGTAAAAGATAAAACTGAGTTAATATATAAAAATGAAGCTGAGATGAAAAAAATATCCAGGCTGTGGGATCCGAGGAACAGAGGGAGAGGAAAACAGTTAAGCTCCATGCACACTGGGCTTACAAAAACTCCAGTTCACTTGGCAGAAAAAACACTCATATAGAACTTTTTTTTTGTACAAAGTTTAGATGAGTTTAGGAGAACCAGAAGGGTTTTTTTTCTGTCTCTTAAACGTGCGCTTAAAATATGCCTGTAATCGTCCTAATGTGTGCATGGATACATAGGATAACATTGAGCTGCTTCTACACTAAACTCTTCTACACTAAGCTGCAATTTTTTTAAGCCAGTGTGCATGGAGCCTAAGTTACAGAGATAACAAACTCTAGTGCTGATAGGAGGGGGGCCCACACAGGGAGGGGGATTAGTGAGGGGCGACTGTCTCTTTCTTAGCAGATAAAAGCTGGCAGCAAGGGAGAGGGAAGGAGAGCAACTTTCATCTGCTGGAGGAAAAGAGACACAATTGTCATCTGTCATTAATCCCCCCTGTGTGCTCCGGGCCCCCCACACCGGGGCTGGCTGTACCCCACTATCAGCGGCCCTGTGGATCTACACACAGTCAAAAAGGTTAATGAAAGCTCAAAATGGAGGCAAGGATTAATGGATCACTCGTACCTGTATCTATATCCCAGGTCGAAAACCCGTGGACCGCGATCTACCAGTCGATCGTGGCTAGGTGACTGGTAGATCGCCTGGGCTTGCCGACCTGCTGACACGTCCTGCCCTGGGGAGGGGAACTACTTCCAGGCATAATGCTCCCAGCCGCGGAGGGAGCTGCAGAAAAAATAGAGGTAACAGTGCCGCAGTCAGGAGCTCTGCGGAGGCATCAGCTGCCGCATAAGCCGATGCCTCTGCTAAAGTCCCGGCAGGAATTTCAAGAATGCAGTGCATATCGCTCTGCCGGCCGAGTCTGGTAGCCGCGGCCCACGGGATCCATGCAGGTTAGTGTCACTATGCAGGCACTATAGAAGATATGGCCACAATTAAGTTATAGCTATGGACACCAGAGCATCTGTATGCTATTCTGCCCATATAGCTGCTATTTTGCCCATATAGATGTATAATAGCAGCAATATGGGCAGAATAACTTCTTTATGCTGTTGTGCCCACATAGCTGCTATTATACATCTGTATGGGCACAATAGCAGCTATATGGGCATAATAGCAGCTATATGGGCACAACAGCATAAAGAAGTTATTCTGCCCATATAGATGCTGTTGCGCCGATATAGCTGCTATTATGCATCTATATGGGCACAATAGCATCAATATGGGCATAATAGCAGCTATATGGGCACAACAGCATAAAGAAGTTAATCTGCCCATATAGATGCCGTTGTGCCCATATAGCTGCTATTATGCATCTATATGGGCACAATAGCAGCAATATGGGCATAATAGCAGCTATATGGGCACAACAGCATAAAGCAGTTATTCTGCCCATATAGATGCTGCTGTGCCCATATAGCTGCTATTATGCCCATATAGTTACATGATAATAGCAGCTATATGGGCACAGCAGCATCTATGTGGGCAGAATAACTTCTTTATGCGGTTGTGCCCATATAGCTGCTATTATGGGCACAATAGCAGCTATATGGGACACAACAGAATCTATATGGGCACAACAGCATACATAAGTTATTCTGCCCATGTAGTTGCTATTATGCATCTATATGGGCACAACAGCATAAAGAAGTTATTGTGCCCATATAGATGCTGTTGTGCCCATATAGCTGCTATTATGCATCTATATGGGCAAAATAGCACCTATAACAGGGCTAATAACCATTAGGCAGCTTTCACACTGGATGCGCTGCGGGTGCAGAGCAGTGTACTGGCAGCTTTAGCTGCGCCATAGCCATAGACTTCCATGATATCCTGCGGGTTTGGTGCGCTTTTAGAAAGCTCGCCAAACTCCCAGAATATCATAGAAGTCTAATTATCTCATTTAACAACAGGACACTGTGCCGGTGATCTTTGATTTCTCCCATGTTGTTCAAGTAGATCTCCACCTCTCTAAGGTTGCTTACCCCTGATCTATATTATATGAGATAGTATCTTTGTATCACTTTCCTTCCTTCTGCCAGAGTGACGTTTTACTCACAGGCAGAGGGAGGGGTTGGTGGATGGAGGGGTAGGCTGGTGACAGTTATAAGAAGCAGCAGCAGCAGCAGAAAAGCTAAAAAAAAGAACCTGCATACTAATAGAAGTTAAAAAGAATGGGGGTAGGGGAAGGCAACGCAAAGGATGGTAAGTATTTCTTTTTTTTGTTTACAATCTTTTATTAGAAGGTCATCATACAAAAATAAATTCTGTCAATAGTATCAAATGGTTACAAGATATTGTCGTTACAGATTGTTCAAGTAGAAAAGGGTACGCAAAGTCTAAAGGCTGTGTTAAATAAAATTTACACGTTAGATGTACAAGAATTTTACAATACCATAAAAGATCCCAGTACATAGAAAGGATAATGAAGTATTAGGAAATGGGGTCAGATAAGCATTTGTCCCAAAGAGACCATTTCTCTTCAAATATGTGCATACTATCTTGTACCGAGTGGTACATTCTTTCTGTTATTTTTACCATGGACATTCTGCCCAGGACCTGTTGCCAGGGTAAAGAGGGGGACAGCCAATTACAAGCTATCATCCACTGTACTGAGCTCAATAAAGAGAATATAAGCCTGGAGCAGGACTTGGATAAATCGGGAATGTTTTGATATAGGATACAAATTTGAGGGTTAAGTGTAATATGTTTGTTTGTAATTTGGAAGATTTTCTTTGAGGTGTTTTTCCATATATGGTCTAAGTGGGGGCATTGCCAGAAAATGTGGAGTAATGTACCAGCTTCATTGCAGTTCCTAAAGCAAGAGGGGGATACACTAGGATAAAATCTATGGATTCTAACCAACGAATAAAGATTTTTGTTGGAGTTTCCTTAAAAGCTGTGGTTCTATTGCTTTTGCGCATATTATCAATTCTGAGGTTCCATTCTCTAGGTGTTAGATTACAGTTCAAGTCTAGTTCCCATTTTAGCATGGCTTGTGTCTTGTCAGGTAGGGAGAGATTATTGAGATATTTATATAAAGATGAGATTAAGCCTCTGCCTCTGGGTGAGTCCATGCAAATGAATTCAAAACTCGTAAATGGAGGGGTAGGTACCGTGAGATATAGGCTGCGAAAGAAGTTTATGATTTGGTTGTATTGTGCTTCCAGAGAGGGATGAAGATTGTATCTCTCAACCAATGTACTAAAAGGTAGGAGAGAGCCATTTTCAGCAAAGGCTTTATAAGTGAGGAGGTTTAAGGATCTCCATGGTTGAAAGGTAGGATTTTGTGTGGGGAGCTTTAAAAAGTCAGGGTCGTCTAGGAACATGAATAGCGGAGGGGGGTTGGACATGAGTTTAAATGGGTCTTTAATTCTTGACCAGAATTGAAGGAGGTGGGAGACTATGCTGTTGCGACGTGAGAATTGTCGTGCTTTGGTTTTAGGAGACCATAGAAAACCCTGGATGTTATATGGTGAGATTGAGGTTGTTTCGAATTTTAGCCAGGGAATGTCTGGTGATCCAACAAACCATTGTGTAATATGGGTGAGTCTTGTGGCAGTGTAGTATAGCCAAATATTTGGTAGTCCAGCACCTCCCTCCCCCTGGGGTCTATAGAGCAACTCTGAGTTACATCTTGGCTTCCTACCAGCCCATATAAATTTGTTAATTTCTTTTTGTATGGATAATATTTGATATTTTGGTATATTAATAAGAATTGTGCGGAAATAGAAAAGGATTTTTGGCAAGATAGTCATTTTTATTGCGCATAATCGTCCTAAAAATGAAATATGAAAAGATGACCATATTTTCAAGAGACCTTTGATTTGGGAGAATAAAGGAGGGAAATTGTGTTGGTATAGGGTATGGAAATGAGGGGTAATATGTATGCCTAGATATTGCATGGATTGGGTACACCAAGTAAAATTATAATGACTTTTAATCTTGGAAATTATGTACGATGAGAGGTTGACCGGAAGGAATGAGCATTTAGTTTGATTAATGCTTAATCCTGAAACCGAGTAAAAAAGATCTAGATCATTGAATAAATGTGGGAGTGACTTGACAGGGTCAGAAAGGGTTAGAATGGCATCATCTGCATAAAGTCAAATATTGTATTCATTATGGTCTTTTGTATAACCAGCAATATTAGGGTTATTCCTTATGGCGCATGCCAGGGGTTCTATGGCGAGGGCAAAAATAAGAGGTGAAAGGGGGCAGCCCTGTCTGGTGCCCCTATTCAAAGTAAAGAAATCTGAGTTGACCCCTGGAATTTTAATTCTGGTCTGAGGTTCCCTATAGAGGGCCTGGAAGCCTTGAAGAAATTCTTTGGAGATGCCAAACTTCTCCAAAATAGTATTAATGTATGGCCAACTGACACTGTCGAAAGCTTTATTAATGTCTAAGCTGAGGAGGCCAAGTGAATGGGAAAATAAATTGGAGTCTTGGATAATATTAGTGACAAGTCTTATGTTATCAGTGATTAATCTGTGGGGCATAAATCCAGTTTGGTCATGGTGAATCAGATTAGTGATCACCTTGGCTAAGCGTTCTGCTAGAAAGCGACCAAAGATTTTGATGTCGTTATTCAGGACAGAGATGGGGCGGAAATTTTATGGAAGGGAGTGATCTTTATGTGGTTTAGGTATAAGGGACATGTTGGCCAATAGCATCTCCTTTGGAAAACTGCCACCTTTTAAAACGTGGTTAAAAAGGTCACAGAGATGAGATGAAATTATTGGGTTCATCTTTTTATAATAGGTGGTAGAGAACCCGTCAGGTCCGGGGGCGGTACCTGTCTTGAGTGAAGAAATTATATTTTCTATTTCCTGTTTAGTACAGGGAGCATTGAGGGATGCAGTTTGTGAGGGTGTAAGAGATGGTAGCCTAATATTGTTAAGCCAGTCAATCGCAGATTGAGGTGGGATAGTGTTGGGGTGGGACAGTAATTTTTTATAAAATTCTAAAAAGATTTTTTGAACTTGTTGTGGGTGAGTAACCATGTGCCCATTTTTATCTTTAAGTTTGTAAATGTGTGGGGTTTTTAGCATTTGGTTAAGTTTTCTAGCAAATGAAGAGGAGGTAGAATTTCCATGAAGAAGAAATCTGGCTTTAGAGAATCTTAGTTGTTTCTCAGCGTCATCCGAAAGGAGCGTATCTAATTCTTGTCTCTTGAGTTTAATTTGAGATATTATATCTTGTGAACCTGGGGAGTTGATTTTGTGGTATAGACTATTGAGCTCCTTAGATAGGTTTTGAATCAGGATCATTTTTTCTTTTTTTTTTTAATAGCTGTGTCTATAAGGAAGCCCCTAATAACTGCCTTATGAGCTGTCCATAGGGTGGTTGGGGAAATATTATCCACATTGTTAAATGTAAAGTATTCCTTAATATTGGAGGTTAATTGATTAATAGTGATAGGGTCTGATAGGAGAGAATCGTTTAATCTCCAATTATATGGAGAGGGGGTGAGTCCTATGGCTGATGTGGTGAATGAAACTATGTGATGATCAGACCATGGGCAAGGAATGATGTCAGAGCTGGAAGAGTTTGCTAAGGTAATAGGAGTGGAGAAAATATAGTCCAGTCTGGCAAAACTGTTATGAGGTGCTGAATAATAGGTGTAGGCTTTAATGCCTGTATTGTGTGTTCTCCACACATCATTTAATTGTAGATTGGTGAGGGACCTAGAGATAGATTTAGTAAAGCATTTAGAGGTAGGTGTTATGTTGCTCCTATCAAGATGGGGGTGTGCCGCAAGGTTGAAATCACCACCAATAATGAGGTGTGTAGATAGAAGATTTTCTAATTTGTTAAAGAATGTTTTGAAAAATGTGGATTGGGCATCATTTGGAGCATAGATTGAAGCGATGGTCAGAGAACGACCATTGATTTTGCCTTTAATGATCAAGAACCTGCTTTCCGGATCCCTGAATATGTGTTGAATGTCTAGAATAATAGATTTTCTAACTAAGATAGCGACTCCTCTTGTTTTATTAGAGTAGGTGGTGAAGAAGATCTGATTATATGACTTGTCGAAGTATGAAGGATGATTGGCTGTAGAGAAGTGTGTTTCTTGTAGTAGAATTATATCTGCTCCTATTCTTTTATAGTGCCTAAAAGCTTTCTTCCTCTTATATGGTGAGTTTAGTCCCTGTGCGTTATGGGATATGATTTTGAGAGTCTTCATGGGTAATTTAGAGTAATATGGCTATGAGTAGGTATAGGGAAGAGATGGTAATATATCATGTTATAAGAGGAGGGTAGAATGTAAGGCGATGTAACTGGAAATGTGACTGAGCGTAGAGATATAAATGTTCTTGAATGTGAATAAAACGAGTTGTGTGATGAAGTAGTCTGTAAGGGTGCTATTTCCCACTGACAGAATAAGAAATGTACTAGTACAAATAATGTAATGACATTTCAAAATCGAGTACATATCAGCATTTTGGACCTTCTAATTAAATCTATAAGAACAAAAAGGCTTAAAGAAAAACACTTTGTCTTGAAAACCAGGAGGTTGGGGGAACTATTTTCACCCAACCAAAAATATTTTTTGTTTGAACTACATCGTCCAAATCCCATATGCGAGCTGAATAGCCAACTAGGGCAAATCCAGAAGGATATACATGAAGGATGCATTACTTCAAGAGAAAATAGTAGAAAAAAACCCAATATGTTCCAAAAAGGAGCAGATCGTATGCCTCTCTGCATGATAACTCGCGAATGGGAGGGGGGAAAATCAGCTACCACGTCCGGCCGGACGGCATGTTGTAATGTAAATTGCAGTATGCATGCTATAAAAGTTAGGCACTATCTAAGTATAGTGTGAGTACACAGTAAACAGGAATATATATGTCAACAACCGTGAGTAATATTTAATAAGAATGTTAGATATGGGCTTTCTCATTCAGACTCTATTCCCTCCCTCTTCACCCCTGCATCAATCTTGAAGCTAGTGGGCGTGGGATATCGAAGGATAGGTCAAGTCTGCATACAATGCCAATATCTTTTGACATATAAATGTTAGGTTCAAAAGAAAATAAAAAAAAGCATAGAGAAGGAACATGTCCTTCATGGCCAGTCTATCCCACACCCAGCCAAGTCCACTAAGAAAAAAAAAAAGGGAAGTGGCTCTTGGCAGAATCCGAGAAAGGCCGGCCACAACTCCATTAGAGACCATATGACAATATAACAGTGTAAGGTGAGTTTAACCAAAACGGCCACTTGGTGGCGGCAGAGTCTAACATTATCTGCTTAACCGCTTGCCGACCGCTGATCGGCAATTGACGGCGACAAGGTGGCTCGTGAGCGCAAATCGCCGTCATACGACGGTGGCCGCGCTCACGAGCCTAGTGTTCGGGGAGGGCCAGGGAATGGGTGCGGCGGCTTCGATTGCCGCCGGCTACCCGCGATGGCCCCCCCGGAGCGAAGGAGCGGAGGTCCGTGTATGTAAACACGGACCTCCGCTCTGTGTGAGGGGGAAGGGATGTGATCACAGCCTTCCTGTATACGAAGGCTGTGACCACTTCCCTTCCCCAGCTAGGGCAGTCCCCCTACAGTAAGAAAATGCCCAGGGAACACAGTTAACCCTTAGAGCGCCCCCTGCAGGTTAACCCCTTCGCTGCCAATGACATTTACACAGTAATCAGTGCATTTTTATAGCACTGATCGCTGTATAAATGCCAATGGTCCCAAAAAAGTGTCAAAATAGTCCGACATGTCCGCTGAAATATCGCAGTACCGCTAAAAAACGCAGATCGCCGCAATTACTAGTAAAAAAAAAAAAATAATAAAAACCCCAAAAATGAATTCTCATCATCCGTAAACGCGACCACTTTTGCGCAAACCAATCAATAAACGCCGATTGCGATTTTTTTTATCGCAAATATGAGGAAGAGTATAAATCGGCCAAAAACGGTGAAAAAAAATGTTTTTTTATATTTTTTTTTTGGATTTGTATTTTAGCAAAAAGTAAGAAATTTGGGTTTTTTTGCAAAATGGTCGCTCTTCTTTTGTTTATAGCGGCGATCAGAAATGACGCAGAGGGGATCAAATACCACCAAAAGAAAGCTCTATTTGTGAGAAAAAAAAGGACGCAAATTTCGTTTGGGTACAACGTCGCACGACCGCGCAATTGTCAGTTAAAGCGACGCATCGCCGAATCGCAAAAAGGGCTCCGGTCCTAAAGCAGCAAATCCTTCCGGGGCTGAAGTGGTTAAAGTTCAAAGACCTTGGAAAAGATTAAATCAGATAAATGGTATAAAAATGAAAAAAGGAGAATAATAAAGAAAAAAAAAGGAAAAGAGAAGTTCAGACTTGCGTTTTGAATAACATAGGTCTTGTA
Organism: Glandirana rugosa; assembly: GCA_018402905.1. Taxonomy (NCBI): domain Eukaryota; kingdom Metazoa; phylum Chordata; class Amphibia; order Anura; family Ranidae; genus Glandirana; species Glandirana rugosa. Next base: position 19,543 of record BLSH010512534.1, on the reverse strand, counting down.
TTGCAGTATCAGGTTGCGAAGTCCTCTTCTTTATCATGGCAGGTCTTGAGGCCTGTGATGAGGGGATATATATTTACAAAACAATAGAAAAAGAGGAAAATAGGGAGAAAAAATAAATCGTTATAAAGTTAGTCAGCATTTCTGTCGACGGCCTTATATCGTGCAGAGGTTGTGAGGGAATTCATAGTTGCTAGATACGTTGGTTACCGGGCGATTCCCTGTTGCGTCTTTGGTCTCTGCGAGAAGCTGGGGTAGACCAGATAGGAGAGGGTCTCGGAGACGGAGGGAGACGCAGTGTGGGCTCAGGATCCAGAAGACCAAGTTTGATAAGCAGATCTTTACCCTCGGAGAGGTTGTAAACTGTATAAACTGTGCCATTGTGTGGGACTGATAACTTAAAAGGAAAGCCCCATCTGTAGCGGATACGTGCGTTCTGAAGTACAGACGTGACTTCCTTCATATTTCTTCTGCGTTCTAACATAGCAGGGGAAATGTCAGGAAAAATTTGAATTCTGGATCCATCCAGGTTGATATTAGGTGAATTCCTTGCTGCCCTCAGGATCTCCTCCTTAATAAGGAAGTCTTTTAGACAGAGGATAATGTCCCTGGGGGGTTTATCTGATGGTGGCTTAGGGCGTAGGACTCTGTGGATCCGGTCGCATAGAAACGCATTGTCCTCTTTATCTGGGATGAGCGAATGAAATAATTTTAGGATTGCAGGGGTTAAATCCGTGATAGATTCGGGAACCCCGCGAATACGTAAATTATGTCTACGATTTCGGTTGTCCAGGTCCTCGATTTGCGTTTGTGCGTACGCAAAATCTTCCGCCAGTTGTTCAAAGTCTCTTCTGAGGTCATTGTGGGCCAATGTTAATTCATCATGTTTGGTCTCTAGTATGTCAGTCCTGCTGCCTAGCGAGGATATTTCCTGCGATAATGCGTTTGTGGCCTTACTTATTTCAGTGTGAATTTTGTTAGCTAGTTTTTCATAAATTACAGATAAACTGTCATCTAGGTCTGCTTTG
>BLSH010512466.1:217935-229781 GCA_018402905.1 Glandirana rugosa | reverse complement strand
GGGGGAGAGAGGGGGCAGCGCCCGTGCGCCCTGTTGGACAGGCGGCTACTGCTCACATGATTTTTCTATAGAAGGGTGTTGGGTAGGATGTCTTTACAGGGAAGTCAGAGACTTAACAGGGAGGTCCTAGTCCTTAAAAGGGAGGTCACAGACTTTACAGAGAGGTCAAAAATGTACAGGAAGGTAATAGGCTGACAGGCGGGTCATAGTCCTTAAAGGGAGTTCATACAATTTACAGGGGGAGAGGGTCACAGATTTTAAACGAAGGCTAAAGTCTTTAGAGGGCCTTCCTCCAGGGAGATCACAGATTTTACAAAGCCCTCAGACTTTAGAGGTAGGTCATAGACCTGTGGCGTCCTAGGGAAAAAGGTGAGTGGTACGTGATCAGGGCGGGGGGGGGTGGGTGTAAACCAAAATAAAAAAGTGAAAAAGTAGGGATTAACCCAAGCTTTTGCTGTAACACATTAAACAGGAATACAAGATTACCTCTTGGCACAAAGGCTTAAACTGGAAATGTATTGGATCACTGCCTACACATATATACTTGGCTCAGTCAACCACACAAATTCTATTACTAGAGAAAGAAGGGAGTAGCAGGAGCGACTACCAGTGGCGTCTCCAGCTTTCATATTTAGGGGGGGCACATGGGGGGACAAGGACAAATGTAAAACGCAATCTATACACACTAGATTATATATATCATACACACACACATACATATATACATACATATACACACACATAAACATATATATAAACACAAAATATTCCTGACAATTGCAATAAAATGCATAAACATGAATAATTTGTGGCAATTGCCATCAAATGCAAACACTTTATACATTTGATGCCCATCTTCAGGATATATAAATGATGTATAAACTTTATCTATCTTGACAATGGGCATTAAACGCATAAAAAGTAAACATTCCAGACAAGACAATGCGCATCAAATGCAAAAACAAATGGTTTGTCCTCTAAAAAGTAAAATTCTGTAGATGGAGTCAGCACATACATGTAAGTAAGTTTGCTTTGTCCAGCTGTTAAATTTTGTCAGACTTGGTCTGGGGACAGTGTCCTCAGTCCGGGGACTGTCCCTGGAAACTGGGGACTTCTGGTCACCCTAGGCTAGCGGTCAGCAGGCCCCACAGGCCAGAAGGACCCACAGGTCAGTGGGCAGCAGGACCCACAGCCTGTGGGTCCTGCTGGGGGCTGGCTGCAGACCTGTAGGTCCTGCTGGGAGTGGACAATAGCCTATGAGTCCTGATGGCCGCTGGCCTGTGGGTACTGCTGTGAACTCGCCATGGCCTATGGGTCCTGCTGGACTGTGGGTCCTGCTGGGAGCTGGCCATGGCCTATGGGTTCTGCTGGTCTGTGGGTCCTGCTGACCACTGGCCTGTAGGCCATGACCAGTGACCAGCAGGACCCACAGGTGACTGGCCAGCTCCCAGCAGGACCCATAGGCCATGGGCAGCTCCCAGCAGGATTCACAGGCCATGGCCCATGGACACTGGGACAGGGAAAATGAGGAGTAAGCGGGGGGTAGATGGGATGATGGGGTCAACTGGGGCTGTCAGGGTCTCTCACCTCATCTACGGGTCAATGACAGGCAGCTGCCAGCTCAGGCTCAGCAGCCAGGACAGGTCCTCCTCCTTGCACGGCCTTCTCCACTCCTGGGAAGGGGTGGGTTATGCTCCTCAGGCTCAGCTCCTCCTGGGGCAAACAATTTGGTGCGTGCACTGTGCACAGACTCGCAGTGTACTGCTGTCTGCCCAGTGTAGCCATGTGTGTTTGCATTCTGCTGTGTCCAACTGACTCTGCTCTGAGCAAGCAAGATCAGCCTAGCCTAGGCTCTCACTGAGTCACTAAGCTCAGTGGCATGGTTCTTGCTGCGCTGCTCTCCAGACTCCACTCACCAGGACCAGGAGCAGGGAGCTTGAGCGAGCAGAAGCGGAGTCGGACTACAACTCCCATAACCGCTAGCAGCCGTCATCAGTGCAATACGTCAGTCACTTAGCTAGCCCCACCCCCGACTTCCTCGAGGCTCCGTGTCTGACTGAGACACTGTCAAACAAGTGAAGAGTCAGTCTCAGTCAGTCACAACAACCAAGGCAACAAGAGGAATGTGAGCAAGCATTCGTGGCCAACACAGCGCCGGCTCGGCCGTTATTGCTTAATTATACTGTACATATTTGGGGGGGCACACTATAATGTGCGACTGGCGACTACAATCACTAAATGTATTCTCGCTGGAGAAAAGAGGCCTTCGCCTTGTGCTGCCACTGAGCCCCCGGTGTCATTTGGGAATGCCCTCAGCAGCGCGTCTATCAGAGTGCGCTTGTAGTCGCGCATCTTCCGATCACGCTCCAGTGAGGGAATTAAGGATGGCACATTGTCCTTGTAACGGGGATCCAGCCGGGTGGCCACGCAGTAATCAGCACAAGTTAAAATGTGGGCAACTCGGCTGTCGTTGAGCAGGCACTGCAGCATGTAGTCACTCATGTGTGCCAGGCTGCCCACAGGCAAAGACAAGCTGTCCTCTGTGGGAGGTGTATCATCTGTGTCCCTTATATCCCCCCAGCCACGCTCCAGTGATGCCCACGAGCTGCATTGAGTGCCACCCTGCTGTGAACACGGTTCCTCCTCCTCATCATCATCCTCGTCCTCCTTATCCTCCAGAACTGTCCCTGGCTTGAAAATTTTTGACCTGGCCTATGCTGGTGCAGGAACCCACCCTCCGAGCCACTTGTGAAGGAGTGGCCTGATAACTCTGAAAATGACCCCTCTTCCTCCTCCTCCTGTGCCACATCCTCTTCCATCATCGCCCAAAGTGTTTTTTCAAGGAGACATAGAAGTGGGATAGCAACGCTGAGAACAGCGTCATCGGCACTGGCCATGTTGGTGGAGTACTCGAAACACCGCAATATGGTAAACAGGTCTCGCATGGAGGCCCACTCGTTGGTGGTGAAGTGTTGCTGTTCCGCAGAGCGACTGACCCATGCGTGCTGCAGCTGAAACTCCACTATTGCCTGCTGCTGCTCGCACAGTCTCTCCAGCATGTGCAAGGTGGAGTTCCACCCTGTGGGCATGTCGCATAGGAGGCGGTGAGCGGGAAGGCCGAAGTTCCGCTGCAGCGCAGACAGGCGAGCAGCAGCAGGGTGAGAACGCCGAAAGCGCGCACAGACGGCCCGCACTTTCTGCAGCAGCTCTGACATATCCGGGTAGTTTTTTTAGAAATTTGTGCACCACCAAATTCAGCACATGCGCCAGGCAAGGGATGTGCATCAAACCGGCTAGGCCCAGAGCCGCTACGAGATTTCGCCCATTATCTCACACCACCAGGCCGGGCTTGAGGCTCAGTGTCAAAAACCACTCATCGGTCTGTTGTTCAATGCCCGTCCACAGCTGCAGCGCAGTGTGGGGTTTATCCCCCAAACATATCAGTTTTAAAACAGCCTGCTGAAAGGGATGACTCGCCTGGAAAAAGTAGTGGCGGCTGGGAACCACGTACTGTGAGACAGCCACCACCATCAGGTTTTTAAAACCGTCCGTATCCACCAGACGGAATGACAGCATTTCAAAGGCCAGGAATTTTGAAATGCTGGCATTCAGGGCCAGGGATCGTGGGTGGGTAGGGGGGTACTTCCTCTTTCTCTCCAGTGTTTGGGAGATGGAGAGCTGTAAACTTCCATGGGACCGTGTGGAAATGTTTGAGGACGGTGGCGAACATGGTGGCGTTGCTGTAACATTGTCTGTTTGCTGGGTGGCAGGTGACACTGGCACTGTAGAGGTGGAGGAAGAGGCCGAGGCAGCAGCAGAAGAGGAAGCAGAAGGTGGCTGAGGCCTTTCTTGGATTTTGAGGTGCTTATTCCACTGCAGCAAGTGCTTTGCATGTAGATGCCTGGTCATGCAGGTTGTGCTCAGGTTTAGAACATTTATGCCTCGCCTCAGGCTCTGATTGCACAGCGTGCAAACCACTCGTGTCTTGTCGTCAGCACATTGTCTGAAGAACTGCCACGCTGGGGAACTCCATTGAGCTACCTTTGGTGTGCTAGGTCCCTGGGTGCGGTGGCTAGTAGCAGGCGTACTGTCTAGGGGACAATTGCTCCGCTTTTGCAACCTGCTTCCTCTTTTGCTGTGCTGGTGCTTCTGTGCGACCACCACCTCTTCATCCAAACTGCACACATCACTCGCATGACCTTCATTCCATGTGGGGTCTAGGACCTCATCATCCTCCACATTATCTTCCACCCACCCTTCACCACTGCCCTCCTTGTCAGTCTGCACACTGTAGAAAGCCGCAGCAGTTGGCACCTGTGTTTCGTCATCATCATCACAGACGTGCTGTGGTGGTGTTTCCATGTCTTCATCCTGAACAAGAAGTGGTTGGGCATCAGTGCACTCAATGTCTTCCACTTCTGGGCCAGGGCTATGTGGATGGCCCACGGAAAGCACACCAGCAGAGTCATCAAAAAGCAGAAGAGACTGCTGCATGACTTGGGGCTCAGACTGCTTGGCTAATTTACAAGGGGCTGAGGTGAAAGACAGATGGCCATGGGGTTCAGGTGCCAACTCTGAGCTTTTATCAAGGGACCGGGTGGGAGACAATGTGAACGAACTGGAGGCATTGTCAGCCACCCAATCTATTATTGCCTGTACTTGTTCTGGCCTCCCCATTCGTTAAGTGCCATTCGGGCCTACCATATAACGTTGAAGGTTCTGTCGGCTACCTGAGGAAGGTGTTTCACTTGTGCGTGTAGCTGGCACAGATCGACCACGTCCTCTCCTTGCAACAGCAGCCACAGCAACACCACCAACACCAGCAGCACCATGACCACGTCCCTTATTTGACACAAATGTACTATGTAGCACTATTTATTAATACTAAAAAAAAAAGAATAATAAATTATTATTCTTTTTTTTTTAAAAAAAAGAAAATTGTAGATGCACTTTTTATTTTTGTGCAAGAAATGCACCGCTCACACCAGCAGCAGGAACCTCTCCACCGCTCACACCAGCAACAGGAACCTCTCCCTACACCAGTATGAGATGATTTTAGAAGGATAATCTATCCCTCACACCAGCAACAGGAACCTCTCCCTACACCAGTATGAGATGATTTTAGAAGGATAATCTCCCCCTCACAGCACCGACAGGAACCTCTCCCTAATGCAGTAGGATATGGTTTTATAATGATAAACTCTCCCTCAGAGCACCAACAGGAACCTCTCCCTAATGCAGTAGTAGATGGTTTTAGAATGATAATCTCCCCCTCAGAGCACCAACAGGAAAGTCTCCCTAATGCACTATAAGATGGTTCTGAACGTTAATGTCTCCCTCACAGCACCGCAATGAAGCTCTCCCTAATGCAGTCTGAGATGGTTATGAACGCTAATCTTTCCCTTACAGCACCGCCATGAAGCTCTCCCTACTTTAGACTGAGCAGCTATAGAAAAGGAGCCAAAAATACCCTAATACCAAACCCGAACCTGGACTTTTTTTCAAATGTCCGGGTTCGGGGCACGGACACCGTAAAGTCCGGTTCGGACCCGAACTTTACAGTCCGGGTTTGCTCAACTCTAGTTATAAACAAACGTCACCTTTGAAAAAAAAAAAAAAAAAAAAAAAAATATTCTTTACTTTCTGCTATAAAACATATGCAATAAGAAAATGTAAAACAAAATAAAATGTATTCCTTAATTTAGGCCAATATGTATTCTGCTGCATATTTTTGTAAAAAAAAAAAAAAAAATCCCAATAAGCATGTATTGATTGGTTTGCGCAAAAGTTATAGCGTCTACATTCTATGGGATATTTTTATTTGATTTTTTTTTTCTCGGTAATGGCGGTGATCAGTGACTTATAGCAGGATTGTGATATTGCATCAGACAGTCTGACAATTTTGGGGACCAGTTACACCAATACAATGATCAGTGCTAAAAAATGTGCACTGTCACTGTACTAATGACACTGGCTGGGAAGGCTTTAAAGATCTAGGGCGATCAAAGGGTTAACCGTGTGCCTGACCAGTGTTTCAGAGTACCGATGAAGGTGCTTTTACTAGGGGAAGGCATTGATCCATATGCTTGCTTTGCAGGAACACAGGTTTCATGCCTTCCCTACTGACAGAACAGCAATCTGCCTTGTTTACATAGGCAAACCTCTGTTCTCCCTCTGTGCTGGATGATCGGCGGCTGCCGGCGGACATAGAGTCTGCGGTACCTGCAGATCAGCTCCTGCTGTGTATAATCACAGCAGGAGGAGGCCTCCGGCACCCCAGACCCGGAAGTGTTGAACCACATGCTAGGTACGTGATCTGGTGCAGCAGTGCCACCTTGCTGCCATATAAGTAAATACGGACAACAAGTGGTTATTTTTAGACTATATTTACTATATTTACACTATACACCAGTGGTTCTGGATGTGCATCTGGCCATTAGGGTGTAAAGCAATTATTTGTATGGTCCTGCCTACTGTGCTGAAATGAGGAATAATCCTCCAATTTTTGGGATATGTGATGGCATAAGACATGTGAAGGCCTTCTGCAGACATGTGAAGACTTTACTGTGCTACAGAGAAATAGGAATGGGCGAATGGTTCGGCCCGAGCATATACGTACGGGTCAAACATTTGCTTTTTCGCCAAATTTAGAACTTTATGGGGTGTTCGGCACTGCCGAAGACCCCATAATTGGCCGCAGCACCATGCACGGAGACGGCACTTAACAGCTCCTCCTCCATGGGAGGACTGCCGCCGTCTGCGCTCGCTTTGTTTTGAGGTTTTATTTATAGTGAAGTGCGGGGCCACCCAGTGATGTACAGGTGACCCCACCCCCTTCTGACATCATGTGATGTCAGAGGGGCGGGTCACTCAATTATGTCATCGGGTGGCCCCTCCCTTCAACTATAAATAAGACTTCAAAAGAAATAGCGAAGACGGCGGGAGCCCTCCCATGGAGGAGCTGTTCTTTTTTTCTTTTGTTTTTTCGGGTCCGTCGCTCGCCGTGATTGGCGATGGATTACAACGGGGGACACTTATTTTTTTTCCTTTTTTAATAAAGGATTGTCCCTAATTGTCTCCTGTGGGTTTTTCTTATTTGAACCTTTTTGGTGAATTAGTAGGGGTACGATGTACCCGATACTAATTCACATGGGGGGCGGGATCTGGGGGCCCCCTTATTAAAGGGGGCTTCCAAATTCCGATAAGCCCCTGCCCACACACCCCCACAACCACAGCCTGGTAGTTCCGTGGGGGGGGGGCACTCGCTCGTCCCCCCTATCCTGGGCGGCCAGGTTGCATGCACGGATAAGGGTCTGGTTTGGATTTTAGGGGAGACCCCAGGTCAAATTTTTATTTAATTTGGCTCAGGGTTCCCCTTAAAACCCTAAACAGACCTGAAGGGTCTGGTATGGATTGGGGGGGGGGGGGACCGGGAGCCGGCAATACATCACAGCTGCGATTTTAACCACTTCAGCCCCGGAAGGATTTCCCATGTTAGGACCAGAGCACTTTTTGCGATTTGGCACTGTGCCGCTTTAACTGACAATTGCGTGGTCGTGCAACGTTGTACTCAAACGAAATTTGCGTCTTTTTTTCCCCCAAATAGAGCTTTCTTTTGGGGGTATTTGATCGCCTCTGCGTCATTTCTGATCGCCGCTATAAACAAAAAAAGAGCGACAATTTTGCAAAAAAAACAGTTTTTTTGTACTTTTTGCTAAAATACAAATCCAAAAAAATATATAAAAAACATTTTTTTCATCGGTTTTGGCCGATTTATATTCTTCCTCATATTTTTGGTAAAAAAAAAAAAAATCGCAATCGCCATTTATTGATTGGTTTGCGCAAAAGTTGCCGCGTTTATGGATGATGAGAATTCATTTCTGGGGTTTTAATTTTTTTAAAATTATATACTAGTAATGGCGTCGATCTGCGATTTTTAGCGGTACTGCGATGTTGGGGCGGATACATCGGACATTTTTGACACTTTTTTGGGACCAATGACATTTATACAGCGATCGGAAATTTAAATGTCCATTGATCACTGTGTAAATGTCATTGGCAGGGAAGGGGTTAACCTGCAGGGGGAGATCTAGGGGTTAACTGTGTTTCCTGGGCGTGTTCTAACTGTGGGGGGGGGGCTGGGCTACCATGGGCATATGAGATCTAACTGATCCCAGTGACAGAGATCAGTAGATCTCCCATGCCCGCACTGACAGAGCGGGGAACCGCCGTGTTTACATCGGCGGTTCCTCGTACTTTTGCTGTGGCCCCTCATCGCGGCTCACCAGCGGGCATCGGGTCCGCCCGAGCCGCGGGCACACTCCTCCAGAGTACAGTGGCATGTGCTCGCCCCCTAGCGGCCACCCGCAGATCGTCATCTATTTACGGCGATTCGAGGGACACGTCCACACTGTTACAGTAAATATACTGTAGGCAGCGTGGATGTGGTTAAATTACAATTTTTCCTTTGGAAATGTAATTTTGCTCTGGCACTGTTCTAAACATCACAGATATGCGCCCTTTTACAGCCAGGCTAAGGGGACCCCTCAGGCACGATATTTAAAGGAAAATTTCTTTTTTTTTTTCACTTTAAGCATTAATAAAATCACTGCTCCTGACTGAAAAAAATGATTGATTTGAAAACTTTTTTTTGCATTGATACATGTCCCCTAGGGCAGGACCCGGGTCCCCATACACTTTTTATGGCAATAACATTGCATATAAGATTTTAAAATGAGCACTTTTGATTTTTCATGTTCGGGTCCCATAGATTTTAATAGGGTTCGAATGTTCGCACAGATTTTTTGTCTGTTCAGATGTTCTGGTGCAAACCGAACTGGACGGTGTTTGGCCCATCCCTACACAGAAATAGAAATTAAAAAGTTCTAGCCTTACCTTTGCTGCGTAAGAAGTCAATATTTATGGCAGTTTCCAGAGCTCCATGTTCAATGGTGGCTTTAAAATATTTGTCCTTTGGGTCGGCACGACCAGCCAGTGTTAAGGCCTCACAGATGCTGGTGAGACTGTTGCTGCCATCACTGCTCTCTCTTCTAATATTCTGGATGCGTTTCTCCTCATATCTTCTATATTGGCCATGTTGATTGTCTGATTGTTCCCAGGTCACCACAGGATCTTGCATATGAAAGCCATCAACTTCCAGTATAATATATCGACCATGAGAGCAAATCCGCTTTAGGACTGGTTTTCCTGGAATAAAAATAATGTATAGAATCAGCGCAAATATAGAACTGTAAAACCTATAAAAACAGAATGCAGCTAGCACAAAGGAGATATCCACAAATTCTCACAAACTTTACAACACAGGTGCAGCGCAGTAGGTAAATGGTTAAAAGAGCCAATAAATAATCAATGGTGCATTAATCACTTTAAAAACATAAAAACGTTGCGCTAAAATACGTGATATTGTCCTGTCTTACAGTGAAAACTTATACCTGTGCTCTAATTCAAACAGATGCACATATAAAAGTGAAAAAACTCCATATAATCATTATTCATATAAAACATACACTAGTGAGTGAACGCACATTAAGTGTTAATCATAAATATTAAATTAAAGTCCACAAGGAAAAAGTGATCCAAAAAACTCCAACTTCCAAGGTGTGTAAAGAGGGAGAGAGAGATCTTTCGTGAACGAGTCCTCAGGGAATAGTCCACTTTCAAGTCAAATGCTTGCCAGACGGTATTCAGATGCCTTTTTTTTCTAGCAAGGTCTGCACAGCTAAGGTCTACTAACTGCCATTTAAAGTGGCAGTAAACCTAAGGAAAAAAAAAATACATTCCTCCTGCAAGACACGCTATTGGCCCCCTTCTTTTCTCTGCATTGGGGGATGCTTAGTTTTGGACCTGACACTCACATTTAACCAAGAGCTGCCTGGGGCGCTTGAAGAAGGAGAGCAGTGGAAATTACGGTCCTGATCATACCCGCAGAAGGTTATTTCTGCCCGCTTGTCTGACCCACTAGTGTGTCCCTGATTGATGGTAAGAGTACCCATCTCTAGTATCTCACAGGGTGTGCATGCCCTCTGGTGGTGGACTATTCCCTGAGGACTCGTTCACGAAAGATATCTCTCTCCCTCTTTACACACCTTGGAAGTTGGAGTTTTGGTTTCTTATTGGATTTTTTTGGATCTCTTTTTCCTTGTGGACTCTTATTTAATATTTATGATTAACACTTACTGTGTGCGTTCACTCACTAGTGTATGTTTTATATGAATAATGATTATATGGAGTTTTTTCACTTTTATATGTGCATTTGTTCGAATTAGAACGGCGGCTGCGAGAAAGCGCACTGTGATCGCGCGCCACTGGAGGCGCGCCTGCGCGCTCACTGTGTTTGGGGAGGGCCAGGGAGCGGGTGCGGTGGACTCTATCGCCGCCGGCTACCCGCAATGCCCCCCCCCCCGGAGTGAAAGTAAACACAGACCTCCGTTCTGTGAGAGGGGGAAGGGCTGTGATCACTTCCCTTCCCCTGCTAGGGCAGTCCCCCCACACAGTTAGAGCACGCCCAGGGAACAAAGTTAACCCTTAGAGCGCCCCCTGCAGGTTAACCCCTTCACTGCCAATGGCATTTACACAGTAATCAGTGCATTTTTATAGCACTGATCGCTGTATAAATGCCAATGGTCCCAAAAAAGTGTCAAAATGTCCGACATGTCTGCCCCAATATTACAGTACCACTAAAAATCGCAGATCGCCGCCATTACTAGTAAAAAATAAAAAAAAATAAAAACCCCAGAAATGAATTCTCATCATCCGTAAACGCGGCCCCTTTTGCGCAAACCAATCAATAAACGCCGATTGCGATTTTTTTTTATCACAAATATGAGGAAGAATATAAATCGGCCAAAACTGATGAAAAAAAATGTTTTTTTGTATTTTTTTTTTTGGATTTGTATTTTAGGAAAAAGTAAGAAATTTGGGTTTTTTTGCAAAATTGTCGCTCTTCTTTTGTTTATAGCGGCGATCAGAAATGAAGCAGCGATGATCAAATACCACCAAAAGAAAGCTCTATTTGTGGGAAAAAAGGACGCAAATTTTGTTTGGGTACAACGTCACACGACGCGCAATTGTCAGTTAAAGCGACGCAGTGCCGAATCGCAAAAAGTGCTCTGGTTCTAAAGTGTGAAATCCTTCCGGGGCTGAAGTGGTTAAGAGAGGACAATATCACGTATTATTTTAGCGCACCTTTTTTATGTTTTTGATTTTTTCCATGATATATTATCACTAGTGTTGAGCGAACCCGGACTGTAACGTTCGGGTCCGTACCGAACTTTCGGGTGTCCGTGGCACGGACCCGGACCCGGACATTTCAAAAATCGTTCGGGTTCGGTCCGGGGTTCTGCTATTTTACTCCACGAGTTGAAAAGCTGCAGGGCAGCCAATCAACAAGCGTTTCACTGGTTTGCCCTTAGAAGCCATCACATCCATGCCTACTAATGGCATGGCTGTGATTGGCCAGTGCATCATGTGACCCAGCCTCTTTATAAGCTGGAGTCACAGTGCTGCAGTCACATGCTCCTTGGGTTAGTGTAGGGAAAGGAAGCTGAAAGCTTGAGGGACAGATTTGAGACATTTTAAGACCTGATCCTGCATCCTGAGATAGATTACTTTACTACTGCTGTCTGTGCTGTTGCTCTGAGGTACGTGACCGGTTAGTGTCGGTACGGTAATCATCCGTACCTACACTACCGAAGATTCCCGTTTGGTCACTTTGCGAACAACTAACCGACGGGACGTCGAAAAGTTGAGCACCTCATTTTATCGTCTTGGGGCCTGGCTTGGGCTTGCTAAAAACTTTACAGGCCCAGGCCCAGGCACGGTGCCTG
>BLSH010512466.1:116233-131670 GCA_018402905.1 Glandirana rugosa | reverse complement strand
TAGTAATGGCGGCGATCTGCGATTTTTATCGGGACTGCGATATCGGGGCGGACATGTCGGACGTTTTTGACACATTTTTGGGACCAATGACATTTATACAGTGATCAGAAATTTAAATGTCCACTGATTACTGTATAAATGTCATTGGCAGTGAAGGGGTTAACCTGCAGGGGGCAGTGAAGGGGTTAACAAATGTTCCCTGAGTGTGTTCTAACTGTGGGGGGGAGGGGCTGGTCGGGACATGACAGATCTAACTGATCCCAGTAACAGGGATCAGTAGATCTGTCATGTCCCATTCACAGAACGGGGAACCGCCGTGTTTACTTCGGCGGTTCCCCGTTCCTCCTCTCTGAAAGGAGATCGCGGGTCTCCGGCGGACATCGGATCTTTGAGCAGCTCCTAGCAGGGGTCCTGTTCGTCCCCATTCCCCATTTCAGGTCCAATTTCATCCCAAATTATTGGCTGAATTCAGACTTAAAAACGGACCAGAAGATGCACAGGACTCCTGCGTAATTCGCACTGGAGTCTCTCCGGAAATGTGTGAACTGGCTCCATAGAAAGCCATAGGTTTCTATTATACTGCTTTTTGGGGTCGGTTTCTGCGCTCTTTCCTCTCCAATCAGTTCCCAAGCTTGCATCTGGTTTTGTTCATCCCTACTGCTATAGGCTACAATGTGGCCACTTTTTTGCTTTTTTGGTATGTGGCCCTTTGATCTTTTCAGACACACGCTTGTTTCCTTTCCCTTTCCATTGTCCTAATTAAGTGTCACAGACTACCTTATAGGCAAGCAGCATCATACACTATATATAGATTTATTTAATTTTACACTTTTTATATGTATCACCCTCTACTTTAGGTAGGTGCTAGAAGTAGGTTTTTTTGAGAGTACAGGAAAATTTAAGCAGGCTTACCTGGAAGCTAGGCCTGTTTGTTTTGATCTGTGTGGGCTGGGAGTGGCCTAGAGCAGCAGCAGGCGATTAACCCGCAGCACATTTCTCCGTCACCTCCTTCCTGTTTCTAGAGGATTCTAGAAGGGAGGAGGGGTAGAGGATTGGAGTGGCATGGAGTGTCTCAGGGACCCCTGACCAATCCGCAACCAAGATTGGCAGGGAGCAGGCCTCCTTGATATACTCAGGGTCAGCCCTGTTGGGGAGGAGTTGTTGGGTGGAAGAACTGAAAGATGGAGTGCTAGCCGTTGTGGTCTTTGAGGGAGCTCCTCTGTCGGGTGGGGGGGGGTGAACTTGGGAGTTGGAGGGGACCTTTCTTACAACCAACAGAGAGGTTCTGACCAGGAGCTGGAAGGACAGTGGGACATTCTGTCGGACAAGTCTTTCAGGAGGGATCCACCAGGTGTCGGCGAATGACACACAGTCAGGAAATATGGAGAGGCATGCTGGAGCGGATTGAGGTGAGAGACAATCTGGGATGTGTGTAGAGCCAGTAAGAACTGAGGTGTCAGGAGCGGTGGAGTTTGGGCAGCTGCAGCCAGAGGGCTGACAGGGCCTGAAAAGGACTAGCTGGGAGCAGTAGTCCACCATAGGACAGCTAGCACTAAAACTGACTTTTCTACTATTTCTGCTACACTAAAGGGGCCCGCTCACTGCACCGCCCCAAAGATGCTGCTTGCAGGACTTTTTGTAATGTTTATTTTTTTGTAACTTTTTGCAATTTGGCTTTCACATTGGGGTGGATTGGGGGGAGATTTTGAGGAGCTTTACAGGCGTTAGTTTTAGCTAAAAAATTCCTGTAAAGCGCCTCAGTGTGAAAGTAGCCTGAGCAAAACTTTTTTTTTCATTTTGGATAGCGTAAGGGAAGGTTATAACCCCTGTAAGGTTTATTTTTGCCATCTTTGTTCCATTGAAGAGATTTCTCATCACTTCCTGTCCCATAGCCAAAGTAGGAAGTGAGAGGAAATCCCTGCAAATTAACCACTTCCCGACCACCCGCCGTCATTATATGGTAGTACTTTGCCGTGGAATACCGTTGTTATGGCAGCAGATAGCTACCATAACCCTGATCTTTTTTTTTAAAACAGCGGGCGTCCCGCATTCAGATAAAAGTGGTCTCTGCAGCGGACTCACCGCAAGATCACTTTTATCAGTGGAGGGAGAAGTGCCCCTGCCACTTTTCTGTCGTCTCCGCCACTTACCAGACCCGCTTGTAGCAGCGGAGATGATCGGGTCCTCTCCCCTCAATGCCTGGTGGCACTGATAGGTGGCACTGATGGGGGTCACTAATAGGTGCTGAAAGCCAGCACTGACTGGCATCACTAATGGTCACTGATTGCTGGCACTGTTGGGCACTGATTGCTGACTCTGGTGGTGCTTTATTGTAATCAGGGCACTGATGATCAGTGCCCCAATTCCCTGTCTTGTTGTCTCCTGCGAGGAGATGCCACTGATCGGTTCTCCTCGCCACACACTGTCAGTGTGAGGCGATGAGAACCAATAACTGGCACTTCTGTGTTTACATGTGACCGGCTGTGATTGGACACAGCCAATCACATGGTTAAAGAGCCACTTCAGCGGCTCTATATAGAGATCGGGGTTGCTAGGACACGGCGCGACCGCCGCACTATGTGCCCCCATGGGCATGGCCGTTTGGGTGCGCCATCATATGAAGTCCACACAGAACGAGAGCCGCACCGTCCCTCCATCATTTGATGGTGGGTGGGCGACAAGCGGTTAAATAACAAACATGTTATACTTACCTGCTCTGTGCAGTTGGTTTTGCACAGAACAGCCCGGATCCTCCTCTTCTCGGGTGCCTCTTCTGTGCTACTGGCCCCTCCCTCCTGTTGAGTGACCCCACAGCAAGCAGCTTGTTGTGGGGGCAACCGAGCCAAGTCAGAGCTCCCTGTGTCCATTCAGACAAGGAACCGCAATCCGGCCCACCCCCTCTCTCTCCTGATTGGCTGACTGACTTTGAATGACAGCAGCGGTAGCCAGTCAGGACGTTCTGCTGTCTTAGCCAATGAGGAGGGGAGTCCCATGCAGCTCCTACAACATTGCTGGATACAGATGGGCTCAGGTAAGTATTAGGGGGGCTGCTGCACACAGAAGGTTTTTTTTTTTTATCTTAATGCATAGAATGCCTTCCCCTAGTAAAAGCACCTCCCACACAGTGCACAAACACTGGTTAGGCACACATTTAACCCTTTGATCAGCCCTGATGTTTAACCCCTTCCCAGCCAGTGTCATTAGTACAGTGACAGTGCATATTGTTAGCATGAATCACTCTGGTCCCCAAAAAAAAGTTTCAACCTGTGTCAGTTAGACCCCCATGCACACTATACTGTATAACTTTTGTTGTCTGATTTCCTTTAGATTTACCAAAACCATGTAGTGCAAGGGCCTGCCTGAGTGCATACAAATTCAAACTCTTAAAGCAGTTGTATACCCATTTTGGTCATTTTTACCTACAGGTAAGTCTATAATAAGGCTTACCTATAGGTAAAATGAAAATCTCCTAAACCTGTATGGTTTAGGAGATATTCCCCCTGTAAACAGGCGCTGACGTGACGGCGCATGCGCCGTGATGTCCCGTTAAAGGCCCGGCGCATAGCGCCGGACCTTGCCGGAAAGTCTGCCAGAAAAAAAGCTCCTGCGCGCATGCATGGGAATGACGTCTCGCGGCTCCGGCCACTCACGAACCTGGAAGAAAAGAGGGAAGATCAGCTCCCTCTGCGGGGACTGAGCCGCCTGTTTGGATCTTCATTCTGGAGGTAAGTATTTCATAATGAGCTACTAGCTCATTATGCCCTTGCCTAAGTTTTTTTTTTTTAGTTGGGTATACAACCGGTTTAAGGTTTGACCCCATATTATACGGTTTTGGTAAATCTGAAGGAAAAAATCTACAGAAAATTGTATAGTGTGCATCCAGCTTGCATCCAGCTTTAGTGTCCGATTGTCTGCCGCAATATCGCAGTCCTGCTATAAGTCACCAATTACCACCATTACTAGAAAAAATAAATACATTTTAAAAAAATTTAAATTTCATAAATATATCCCATCGTTTGTAGATGCAAACCAATCAATATACACTTATTGGGAATTTTATGTAGCGAATACATGTAGCAGAATACATATTGTCCTAAATGTATGAAGAAATTCGATTTTTTACATTTTTTTATTGGATGTGTTTTATAGCAGAAAGTAAAAAATATAGTTGTTTTGTCTTCAAAATTATCGGTTGTTTTTTGTTTAGCGTGCAAAAAATTAAAAACGCAGAGGTGATAAAATACCACCAAAAGAAAGCTCTATTTGTGGGGAAAAAGGACATAAATTGTATTTGGGTACAGCGTTGCACGACCGCGCAATTGTCAGTTAAAGTGACGCAGTGCCATATCGCAAAAAAATGGCCTGGTCAGGAAGTGGGGGTAAATCTTCTGGAGGTCACGTGGTTAATCAGGAACTAAAGCTGGATACACACTTTACAACTTTAGTTGTTTGATTTCCTTTAGATTTACCAAAACCACGCAGTGCAAGGGTCTGCCTGATTGCATACAAATTGAAACGGTCAGGCTGGGTTCACACTGCATGCTGGACCGGCTCCCAGCAGGGGTCCGGTGCGCCCCCGGTCACCGTTTCAGATCCGATTTCAGCCCGAATTTTTGGCTGCATTTGGACCTGAAACGGACCAAAAGACGCACAGGACCCCTGTGCAAATTCGCACCAGAGCCGCTCCGGATATATGTGAACATAGAAAGCCAGTCACCATCTCCTGCTATTGGGGAACCCTCATCCAATTCGCAATAGTGTGAACTACCCAGCCTTAGGCTCCATGCACACTGTATCTGAAAAACAACTGTTTTTGGTCGTTTTGGCGTTTTTTTAACAGCGCAAAAACGCCCCTTTATTTTATCCTATGTGTCCATGTCTATGTGTCGTTTATTGTCTTTTATCAGCAGTGGCGTTTTTGGGCTGTTATCTGAACGCCCTGAATTGGCGTTTAAAAGTCGTTCTCCTGACCACAAAAAACGCAGACGCCGGCGTCTGGTGTTTTTTGCAGTGAATGGAAGTCAATGAAGAAAAAAAAAAAAACGCCGGTAAACGCTGCTTACGAAACACTGCAAAAGAACGTTTTGTAAGCAGCGGCTCCTGCCCGACGCTGAAAGAGCCCAGATAGCGTCCAGTGTGCATGGAGCCTTAAGGTTTGACCTCATATTGTATGGTTTTAGTAAATCTAAAGGAAAAAAAATCTAAAGAAAATTGTATCATGTGTATCCAGCTTACAGGTGTCACTTGTCTGTAACTGCAGTGTTGAAAATGTTTGTTAATGATTGGGTAAGCAATAAAGTAACAAACATACATACATTTCAAATGCATAGTTAGTCATTTGGCTTTGGTTTTGCTAGAATTATATATAAATAATTCTAGCAAAACTGAAGCCAAATAACTAAATATGCATTTGAAATGTATGTATGTATGTATGTAGTTTTACTGAAAAAAAAAAAAATATATATATATGTATGTATGTATATATATATTTTTTATTATTATTAAATTATTATTATTATATGTTATTTTATAAGAGAAGAAGGATATTATACACATAATGAAAACGATGTCATTTGGGAAATGATCAGACGCTTCAAGAAAATTTTACTATTAAGGGGGTGAAGAAGCAACGTCCCTTTATATGTCATTTACTATTTTGAACATTACTGTTGGCTGATTATGTTTGATGATGGCTTTTTCAACCATTTATAAATGTTTTGTTTGTATCATCTAAGTTCTGAAGATAAAAACTATTGGAAACTAAAAATGTTCTCAGTCTAAAGCCTAATTGTCAACGTGGCCCTGGAAATACACAAAGATCTGCACTGTTCTAAGTGCTACTTACATGAACAATGCGATAGAAGTAGAAGAAGGAATCCTGAAATGTTCATGGCTCTGTCCTGTGCTGCACAGCAACCTCATCTGAATCCAAGTCCATCGGTCACCTGCCTTGAACTATAGGAAAAATAAAAAAAAATACCTGTTTGTTTAAGAAAGGTGATATCTATGCAGTAGATTGACTGCTGCTGCGCTTATCTAGAAGTCGTGGATGATCAGTAAGGAGGAGGTCCCAGGTGCTGGATGGAGTTTACATGTTTGCAGAGTATATTCATGGTTTACAATTACAGTATATGTTTGCCGCAGAGGATCTAGCCTGCCTAATCTGATAATACAGTAGAAGAAAACTCAGAGGAGCATAATGTTAACATACTATTATTTTAACTACTTGCCGACCACCTTATAGCAGTTTTACTGCTACAGGGGGCTGCTGTGCGCCAGATCACTTATATATATATATATGCAGTACATGATCCTGCACTTCTATATAGGGGGCACGATTAGGGTTGCCACCTCATCCCTTTAAACCTGAACACATATGAATTACACAGGTTGTTCTGAGGCTGATTTAATCCAGATAAGGCACCAAGTGAGTTTTATTACCACCTTAACCACTTGCCGACCGTGTAATGTAATTACACGGCCACAAGGTGGATCCATTATTCTGGGAGGGCGTACTATAACGTCCTCCCAGAATCTCGCTCCCGCTAGCGTTGCCACATCATCCCTTTAATCCAGGACACATATGAATTACACAGGTTGTTCTGTGGCTGAATAAGGTGGTAATTAAACTCACTTGGTGTCTTATCTGCATTAAATCAGCCACAGAACAACCTGTGTAATTCATATGTGTCCTGGATTAAAGGGACGATGTGGCAACCCTAAGGCCCCTTTCACACTGGGACATTATTACGGTGTTATAGCGCTAAAATTACCGCTAAAATAACCCTCTAAAAATACTATTCATGCATCTCAATGGATGCTTTCTCACTTAGGCGTTGCACTAGCGCGGCATTGAACAAAATCATGCAAGCATGATTTTTGAGGAATGTGGGGAGCGATGTATACACCGCTCCTCCACCACCCCTGCCATTAGAATGAATGGGCAGCGCTCCCAGAGCGGCTGTACACCGCTCCGGGTGCACCGGCCCTTTTAACCCCTGTTTAACCCCTTGTGTGGGGGGGTTAAAAGTGCCGTGCTGCTGTCCGAATAGCGGTGCCATAGCACAGCTATTACAGCAGTAGATCGCCGCTAATTTATTGCTGATGCTCGGGCGATCCCAGTGTGAAAGGGACCTTTCAGCCTTATCCATGCTCACCCATACAGCGCCTCATCCGTCACCCATGCATCCATGTTCACCCATCCAGCCATGCTCACCCATGCTCACCCATGCATCCGTATTCAGCCATGCTCACCCATGCATCCGTGTTCACCCATCCAGCCATGCTCTCCCATGCATCCATGTTCACCCATCCTGCCATGCTCACCCATGCATCCATGTTCACCCATCCAGCCATGCTCACCCATGCATCCATGTTCACCCATCCAGCCATGCTCACCCATGCATCCGTGTTCACCCATCCAACCATGCTCACCCATGCATCCGTGTTCACCCATCCAGCCATGCTCAGCCATGCATCCATGTTCACCCATCCTGCCATGCTCACCCATGCATCCGTGTTCACCCATCCAGCCATGCTCACCCATGCATCAGTGTTCACCCATCCAGCCATGCTCACCCATGCATCCGTGTTCACCCATCCAGCCATGCTCACCCATGCATCCGTGTTCACCCATCCAGCCATGCTCACCCATCCTGCCATGCTCACCCATGCATCCGTGTTCACCCATCCAGCCATGCTCATCCATGCATCCATGTTCACCCATTTATCTCCTATGATCATTCAATATTGTCCCATCACATACTTTTAAGTAAAGGTGTTCTAGCCTGGTCTTGTTTAAAATAACTTTTAAAATAACTTTCACTGAAAGGTAAATTTGTTTTTTGTTCAGCGGGTGGAGCTTTTCCCTTTCCACGCCCAATAGGCTGGACTGGAGAACTAAACATTTAAATAATTATAATAATCATGGCTGCTTTTTAGGAATTTAAAGGGTGTCGACTGCATTCAGCCTTTTCTTTGTTTAAACTGAATCCTAGAGTTACAAAGCTAAAAAACTAACCATTTCAACTAGGATTGTGTCTTTGCATTAAACATTTCCCTTGGTCTTATATATCACCCACATTTAAACATTAAATTTAACAGTATATTGCTTATTTCTTAGATGTTTAGAACATTTCTGCTTCACAGACAGACACAATCTTTTAAGGGGGGTTACATATGGTGGAATGTCTGTCCCTCTATCTGTTTCCTCTCTTTATTTACACAGAAACACAGACCATGTAAAGAGAGGGGAGGAATCTGCAAATGAAAGCATTCTCATCTCTGAGTCCCAAATACTTTCTTATATATCAAACATCAGTAACAAAACTTATTTTGCAAATCATACTAAGCATTACCTATCTCTCTTAAGGTAACCTTGTCATTTTATATAGACAATACAAACAAGTACCATGTTCATTAGTTAGCTTCAAACAATTCGGACATACACATAACAATCAATATTCAAACAAATCTCATTGCTCTGAAATTTTTACAATCCAGAGACCAATGCTGTTTACTATTGCAAATTAAGGCTTCCTGAAGATACAACAGTTTCATTTGTATATCAGTCTCTCGCCCAATTTATCAAACAAAAACAAAATAGCAAGCAGGTGTCCAGTCAACACCAAAGCAAAAATCTGCTTGCAACTGATCACCTAAAAGCACCTCAAATAAGCCAGCTAAGTATCTGATACATTTCCTACGCTTTCTGAATGTACTATGGCTCACAATACAAGTACACAACATTAAACCCAGCTCAAACAGTCTAGCACAATTCTGCATCATTTTTGTATCACTTATTTGCACAAATCGACCCCACTTACTCCCGGTACCAAATCTTTTGACACGTGATTATGTTCGATATGTGCAAAGAGAGATCACACATGTTATACTAGTTATTTTATAGCTGGACAAAAATTAATACATTACTACATTTCACAGACAGACCCTCACAATCTCTGACTATATGTTTACTTTGGGGGGGGGGTTTGAGGCCCACGCTGCAAGTCTGCATCTCTCCTTCTATAGGGAAAAAAAATGTTGAATGAGCAGCCCAATAGTCTGGGTTATATTATTCATTCAGCTTCTGGGGTTCCTAATGACCACCCCAGATTCCTAATCCTATGTTTCTCGGCTTCCTCAAGCCCCTCTAGCTGTATGGGTTGGAGCAGACATCTTATAAGTTGATGTCCCTCCTGTCTTGCTACCTCTTCAATTCCCGTTATACTACTACCTTGTTTGGTTGCTACGGGGTAGTGTACGTTCAGTCTAAATACTAAAATGTTAGGGAATGTCTTCTAACAATGGCTTGAGACCAAGGATCTCAGCTCTATAACTTCCTGGCACTGTTTTTACTAGTCCCCAACCGTTGTCATTAATGCCTAACAAAATTCCAGTCTTACAGTCGGGACATGACATGTCAGTTGTAATGTAGACCGTTAACCCTATTGTTCTAGAGAACGCTCACAGTGCTCGGCTGCCACTCTAAGTTGCCTCAGGGTGCGCTTTCCATAAACGTGAGCTGGTCACCTAGTACTTCAGTCAAACTGACAGTACGGAGCGAGTTTGAATGGCACGTGACCACTTGCCACTCTCAAAAAAGGATAGAACAGTCTACAGTATGTCACAGTTCAGTGTACAGGTATATAATCCTTATTCACATTGACATCAGTGGCGTTTGTCCAGTCTTACCACCTGAACTTTATACCACACAAACAGATTATCTTATACTTCTACGCAACAGTAAAGAAAAGCAAAGTAACAGAATCACCCAAGACAATGACAATTATCAAAGTACACTGTGTCTAACACAGTACTTTTCTGAGTCTCCCGGAGACTCTTTCCCATGAAATAAGCCACTACCCGGAGTGCACATAATTTCATATAATGGCTGCTCCTGGAGAAAGCCGCAGTTCCCCAATATTGGACTTCCAATATATATGGACGTCCAATGAGAGACTGAGTTCACCCGAATGAAATGGATGCAGACAGACACACAAGTATGGTGAAAACAGTCTCTGGTTTTGCTGGTATAAAAATGGGCGTTTATATACAATTCATACAAAGGGAGGCGTATATTACACAAAGAAAAAAATTGCCTTGTTGGCAGTTATCTATACATTATGTTCTTTCTTCAAGAATAAGATAACATGTTGGAATGTGATTACTCAACTACAAGGTTACAAACAGTCAATCTACAAAACAGGATGTACTGCAGGATAAGATAACATGTTATGATGTAATTACTCAGAAGTGACCCCCACAGGGTCAGAAAGTGAGTTAAAGGACAGGATATGTTGTGTGCCGAGACAAAAGCCTTGTCAGCATAAACTTCTTGCTAATATTAAAGCAGCATTCTTTATACAACAATATGAAATAATTAAGGATAATAGGTTCCCTACCCATTACAGCGTCCATATCTCCCATTTTGCTATGGTTCTTTTCCTGTAAATTTCTTTCCTTAGTAACATTTTGTTTTTACATTTTTTTTTAAGCCAGTTTTCCGATTCTCCTCCCTGCCAATCAGGAAGTGGGGGGTCCCCTGATCCTCGTCATCTGCCACCTAAGGTAAGGAGGCCTCTGATCACCCCCTTCCCACCCGTCTCCCGTGGGGGGATCACCATTTTCCCGCCCGTCTCCTGTGGAGGGATCACCGTTTTCTCGCCTGTCTCCTGCAGAGGGATCACCGCTTTCCCACCCGCCTCCCGCAGGGTGTGGGGGTGGCGTTCGTTTGCCACCCCCCCCTCCCAAAATATTGAGCACCAGCCGCCACTGGTCAAAAGTGTCGGTTAGTGCCCAACAGTCCCGCTATAAATCACTGATTGCCGCCATTACTACTAAAAAATGAATTAAAATTCCATAGTTTATAGATTTATAACTGTGGCGCAAACCAATCAATATAAGCTTAATGGGATTCTTTTTTCCAAAATATGTAGCAGAATACATATTGGCCTAAATTGGTGAAGACATTTGTTTTTTACATGCTTTTATTTGATGTATTTTATAGCAGAAAGTAAAAAATGTTGTTTTTTTGTTTTTTCAAAATTGTTGTTTTTTTTTTTTGTTTATAACGCAAAAGATAGAAACCGCAGAGGTGATACAACCAAAAGAAACCTCTATTTTTGGGGGGGAAAAGGACATACATTTTGATTGGGTACAGCATTGCATGAACAAGCAATTGTCAGCTAAAGTAACGCAGTGCTCTATCGCAAAAATGGCCTGGTCAGGAAGGGGGGTAAACCTTCCAGAGCTGAAGTGGTTAATCTCTCCTCTCTTTATTCCCTACTTCTCCATGTGAATGCAATGAAAAGCATGTGTACTAGGCCAGTGTTTCTAAACCTTTCTTTTTTTTTTTTTTTTTGCATAATCCTAAGACACAACAGTCCAAAACTTTATTTATTGGGCTGCAGGCATGGGCGTGCACAGGGGAGGTGTCAGGTGTGCCTTCCCCCCATGTAGACCCCCCCTCCCCGCGGTGCTGCTGGCTTTCCTCCTCTTCTCTCTTCTCCCCTCGGCTGGTGTGGGGATGTTTCAGGATGCAGAGCGGGGGAAAGGGCTAGTCAATATGTCATTCACCAGCCTCTTCCTTTTCGAAATGAACACAGTGAACACACTCACTCACTGTGTTCATTCACAAACAAGCATAGTGAGCACAGTTTACTATGCTTTGGGGTGCACACCCTAATACAATAGGCTGCGCACACCTATGACTGAAGGACAGTGACATCTGTACTGGATGATGATGTCCCCACTCCTTGGTGCCTCATGGGGGAGTCCCCTCCTCACATCAGATTCCACCCTTGATTTTAGAGTCAAACACCTTTACATCACAGTCCATCCATTACATCACCCTCTTAAATTAAGAGTTGCTGCCATCTTATCAGAATCCCCCCTTCTCATTGGAGCTAGGGTTGCCACCTCATCCCTTTAAAACCAAACACATGTGAATTACCCAGGTTCTGTGGCTGATTAAAGTGGTAATTAAACTCAGTTGGTGCCATATCTGCATTAAATTAGGGTGGCAACCCTAATTTGAGCCCCTGCCATCACAACAGAGTCCTGGTATCATAACAGAGCCCCCCCCCATCATAACATAGTTCTCCCTTCATATATAACCAGGGCTGCTGTTAAAAACCACAGGACCACATAGAGATAACCTGACATTGGGCCCTATACAGCCAATGCTTCAATCAGTCTGGCAGGGTGGCAATTACTGGAACCGATCCCCTGTATGGCTCTCCCTGCAGCAGCTGAGAGCCGGTGGGAGGGAGAGGAGGAGAAGACAGCTTTCAGTGTCAGCACTGCTGGTGTTGGGGGATCACACAGGGGGGGACCTGGGCAGCAGTGGGAAACATATGGTACACAGGGAGTATGATCAGTATGGTGGGGGGGGGGCAATTTCTGGAACCAATCCCCTATATGGCTCTCCCTGCAGCAGCTGAAAACCAGTGGAAGGGAGGGGAGGAAAAGCCAGTTTTCAGTTGCTGCATAGAAAACCATACAAGGGATTGGTTCCAGTCCACACTGATCACCCTCCCTGCCCATATCTGATTCACCCTGATGCCTGGGCCCCCTACTGGTCTGGGCCAGCACAGGAAGACTGGTGGTACCCCCTTATCCACAGCCCTGTATATAACAACAAATGATGTGATGGATCCTGGTCCACTGCCCCCGCACAATGGAAACAATTGATGTGGTGTGGTGCACATGCACAGGGCACTGTGTAGCTGAACTGCCTTGCCAGGGGCATTTTATGAAAGCAATGGGCCTGTGTGTAAAATCATAACTTGGCTCTCCTGCCAGAGGAAAATAGAGTGCAGTGCGGCAGAAATTGGGTGTGGTTTTTGGTGGCTTTAGGTCTCTGGTTCCATAGTAAGCCGAGTGAAGCTTAAAAAAAAAAAAGAACAGATTTCACCCACAAGCGAGGTAGGTGGAGGAATCCTCCCTTGTATGTTATATTATTCTGACAGTGGGGACTCCTACACTGCTAGAATACACCGATCAGTGGCTGCAAATGATGATCGAGAAAATTTTTTTCTACATCCTTGTTCAATAATACTTGATTGCTAGGCCAAATTGTGTGAAGCATAGACAGCCATACATGGCCTGAAATGCACCCACTCCCTGCCGAACTGGCCACATTTCAATCCACGAGAACAGGGGATGTACAGAGATCGCTGTTTCCAGCTATGTATGAACACAGTGAGTGTGTGTTCATTTAGAAAAGGACGGGGTTGGTAAATGACATATTTACTACCCCTTTCCCCACTATCTATTCTGAAACATCCTCCACAGGAGGACTACGAGGAGGGGGGCACAACACAGGGGAAGGCAATAGGGGAAATCAGCACAGCACATAGTGATTAGGGGGTGCCCAGGCACACTCCACTGCACACGCCAGGGCTCTTTCACATGTGTGGTTAGGGGCAGTAAAACCATGTGGTTGATTCCAGCAGCGCAGTCCTACTTCATGACAAGGCAAACTTCCATGTCTCTGCTGTGTCGGGTTCAGTGTTGTGCACTCACAGCACAGCGTAAGGCAGTCCACCGCCTTGTACCGCTGCGTCCAATTGAACTTTATCAAATGTACGTTTAAAAAAAAAAAAGGAACATTGCAATGCAGCACAATTGGTGCATCTACACTGTACTGATGCCGCACAGCACACCAGCTGCTGTATTGTAATGAAACGGCTGGTGTGAATGATCTCTTGGATGACAAGCAGCGTGGAGGTGTACACATGTTGATGCTTTGCTTCGCAGCTGTGGTAAGAATTACACCTCCTGTTGCATTTGGTGGGCACTACTGACCAATGAACATGACATATTCAAATAAAAGGGTCCACGCTGCAACCACATGCAATGGTGCAGCATTTAGGGGGTTAAAACAGCTGAAGAGGATGCAATATATGGCCTCCTCACTACCTGTCAATTGCCTCTGAAAAATAATATATGCTTGGATTGCTTCTCAGAGGAGTCTTTTTCAGTCAAAACAGCAGAGGAAGGGACATTTGCAAATGTCAAGATGCAGAAGGGCATTTATTGTGCCTGAACTCACCAATTACTCTCTTAGACTGTCAGCCAGGATGTACAGCCTCTTCTTGTACTCGTTGTAGCATCCTCTACTGTGCTACTAGTTTAGTGCAGGCACAATTATGTTAGACTCATGGTTCATTTGTGGAAACTGGGTCAGGGTTTACTGCAGGTCAGGCTGGATGACTCACAAAGGCGTACCTTCCAACTTTCTGAGATGGGAACGAGGGACACTTATAAGCAAAAAAATGTAGGCATAGGACACACCCCCTGCCACGCCCCCTTAAAGGAGAATTGTACAACAAAAAACTGGTTAAACCACAAGTGCTTTTTTTTATTACTAGTATTCAATTATATTGGCTTATGGAATTTACAACTGCAGCGATTTAAAGATTGAATGAAAGGTTTGACACTGTGAAACACGCTTTGATAGATAAAAGTGCATTTTATATACAACTCTATAGGTCAGACCAAAATGAGGGACAAATGAGGAGTAAAGAGGGACAGAGGGACATTGCTCAAAATCAAGGACAGTCCCTCAAAATCAGGGGACAGTTGGGAGGTATGCAAAGGCACATCTTTGGTGCCTCCCCCTGGATCTGGAAGTTTGGAGAAATCTCTAGAAGTTAGTGGGAAGTTAGAAGTTAGACCATGAGAGATTGAGATGTTAGCTCACTGAGCCACCTGGGTGACCTCATCTGAAACCCAGGGGAAAAATGGTGCTACGTACTTTTTTCTGAATAACCCAGCACATATCCTCTTATTTCCCCAATCCTCAAATAATTTCTCTAAGTGTACGTCCTTGTTACCGCCAACCCCCCCCCAATGTGTCCCCCTCCTCTGCAAGCTCTGCAAAATGTGGAGCAATACTCAAGAAGTGCAGTATTTATAGTTTGTCACCTAAAAATTGGACAAGAGATGCAAGGCCAGTGTTCCTCTTGCTCGCGCTGCCTGTTAGACCAGTTACTGGAGCCAAGAACCAGAACTTGTTCCGTTACTGGGCTCCAGGACTCAGCCTTGATTCTCCGGGACGGCGGGATTTAAATCAAATCCTGGGACGCTCCCAGTGAATCTGGGGAGGATGGGAAGTAGGATCAAGGGGGTAGTTCTTAGAAGAGGAAGCAAAGCCTTGCCACAGAGACGTACCTCTGCCGGTAGAACCATCTTCGTTCCGAAACGAAGGAGAAGATTCTTGATGGGGGAACTAGGATGAAGGGTAGGAGGGGTCTAAGTGACCCTCGCAGGGTCCTAAACTAAATTTAGGGCGGCAGGGCCTCTTAGTTCCGACTCAGGACCTCGGGTCATTGCCTTGTTCAAGACCAAGAACCGAGGTCATTGACCAGATTGTCCGTCGCGCTCGTTCTCCTTGTGACCGGAACGTAGAGAACAGGTTAAAAATCCACTGT
>BLSH010512466.1:21932-37750 GCA_018402905.1 Glandirana rugosa | reverse complement strand
GTAAATGGCATTAAACTGGCAGCAAGGCACAAAACTATATGGCGTTACACTGGCAGTAATGCACACAGAAGTAAATGGCGTTAAACTGGCAGTAATGCACAAAACTATGTGGCGTTAAACAGGCAGTAACACACACAGAACTATATGACGTTAAACTGGCAGTAACGCAATCAAATATACGGTGTTCAAGCGTCACTACACTGACGCTATCTGAACTGCCCCTACTCTAGCTATGCACTAATGTAAAGATTAGTGACACGGTCTCACTACACTACACTGAAACTATCTGAGCTGTCCCTACTCTACATATACACTAATGTATGTATGAATGACACAGTCTCACTACACTACAGTGAAACTATCTGAGCTGTCCCTACTCTAGCTGCACACTATGCAAAGCTGAATGATGGTCCTCCTCACTACACTCACCCTATCCCTAGACTGACACTAAAATAATATTCTACACAGACAATAGAAGCACAATAGCACAGTATAGCACAATAACTAACTAATAGCGCTAAACAGAGTCCTGTTCTATCTCTCTCCGCCCGAAATCACACTGAAAATGGCTGCCATTGAAAGAACACTTTTATACCGTGGGGCAGGAATGAGCCATGATTGGATAAAGTCATGATGACAGTGTCCAATCATGACCCTGGCAGTGCTCTGTGCCCTGATTGGCTGAAGCTTTCACTGCTTCAGCCAATCAGGGCTTGCAATGCACTGTTCAGCGCCGCAATGCATTGCGGTCCATTCGGGGGGCCGAACAAATGGTTGAACTTCACGTTTGTTCGGCTGTTCGCCGCATGACCGAACAACAAAATCTCGGCCCGAACTTTTGCTCGGGCTGAACCATTCGCCCATCCCTACCCACATGCAGAAACGAAAGCATACGTAAGCTGCGCCCACATACAGTATGTAAACGGTGTTCACACCACACATGTGAGCTATCACCGTGATTGCGAGCGAGAGCAATAATTCTAGTACCAAACCTCTTCTGTAACTCTGTGAAAATTTTTACAGCATCGCCTATGAAGATTTTAAGTACAGTAGTTTGTCACCATTCCACGAGTGTGCGCAAATTTAAAGCATGACATGTTAGATGTCTATTTACTCAGCGTAACATCATCTTTCACATTATACAAAACAATTGGGCTAACTTTACTATTTTATTTTAAATTCATTAAAGTGTATCTTTTCCAAAAAAATGTGTTTGAAA
This sequence comes from Glandirana rugosa, assembly GCA_018402905.1. Lineage (NCBI taxonomy): Eukaryota > Metazoa > Chordata > Amphibia > Anura > Ranidae > Glandirana > Glandirana rugosa. The sequence goes on along the minus strand of BLSH010512466.1, from coordinate 36,531 downwards.
TGCGCAAATGCAGTGTGGCATAAAATATTGTAACAATCACCATTTTATTCTCTAGGGTCTCTGCTAAAAAAATATATAATGTTTAGTGTTTGGGGGTCCTAAATAATTTTCTAGTAAAAAATACTGATTTTTACTTGTAAACAACAGATGTCAGAAAAAGGCCTGGTCTTAAAGTAGAAACCAACGAGTGCATTTTTATCACTACTATTCCTTTATATTGGCTTTTGATATTTACAAATGCAGCCATTTAGAAATTGGATGAAAGCTTTAGCACTGGAAAACACATTTTTAAAGAGAACAAGTGAATTTTATATACAACTCTACAGATCAGACCAAAATGAGGGACAAATGAGGAGGAATGAGGGACAGAGGAACATTGTTCCAAATCAGGGACAGTCCTTCCAAATCAGGGACAGTTGGGAGCTATGTCTAAAGGAGCTTGAACAGTCAGACTGTATCTAGTGTGGTCAATCTTAAAGCACAGTACTACATTATCTTGCATTATAATGGCACACATGTGGTTGCGCTCTTGTATAAGATCAAGTTAGGTTCGAGAACACAAATGAGAGCATGAAATCTAGAACAGATTTTTTTTGTGACCCTGGATTTAACCACTTGTGGACCGCCCACCATAGATACTGTGGTAGGGCAGCCATTCTGCGCCAGATCACATATCTAGTACATGATCTGAAACTTCCGGGTCTGGGGCGTGCACACGTTCTGCAGGCAGCCCACTCCCATTGTGATCACACATAGAGGGAGCCCAGCAGCAGGTCCTGCGGACTCAATGTCCGCCAATGGTTCAGCACACAGGCATAATGGGGATTTGCCTATGTAAACAAGGCAGATCGCCGTTCTGTCAGTAGGAAAGGCATTGATCCTGTGTTCCTGCAAAACAGGGACACAGATTTATGCCTTCCCTTAGTAAAAGCATCTCCCACCTCAGCACTGGCTAGGTACACAGTTAACGCTTTGATTGCCCTTGATGTTAACCCCTTCCCTGCCAGTATCATTAGTACAGTGACAGTGCATATTTTTAACACTGATCACTGTATTAGTCACTGGTCCCCAAAAAGTGTCAAAAGTGTTAGTTAGTGTCCGATTTGACCGCCGCAATATTGGAGTCCCAATATACGTTGTTGATCGCCACTATTACTAGTAAAAAAATAACCATAAAAAAAATTAAAATATCCCATAGTTTGTAAACGCTATAACTTTTGCCCAAACCAATCAATATACCGTAATTGGTATTTTTTTCTCCAAAATATGTAGCAGAATACATATTGGCCTACATTGATGAAGAAATTTACATTTTTTGAATTGGATATGTTTTATAACAGAAAGTAAAAAATATTGTTTTTTTTCATAATTGTCTGTCTTTTTTTATTTATATTGCAAAAAAATAAAAACCTCAGAGGGGATCAAATACAACCAAAAGAAAGCTCTATTTGTGGGGAAAAAAGGACATACATTTTATTTGTGTACAGCGCTGTACGACCACGCAATTGTCAGTTAAATTAACGCATCCTTGTATCGCAAAAAATGGCCTAGTCATAAACGGGGGTTAATCTTCCGGAGATCCAGCGGTTATAAGAAGAGTTTTTTCTTGAATGCATTACATATATACAGTACTTTTTTTGAGGGGGGGGGGGAGGGCAATGAATTGGGACATTAGAGACCTGATCCAGGTCATTCATGCAGATCTTCAGCAAAAGATCACTTCTAATTGCTGACTGCCATTAGGAATTACTATAGCAGTGATTCATTGCTTCAGAGGGAGGCCGGACAGAGCTGCCGGAGCCTCTGTACTAACAGGAAGTGCAGTGACATCACTTGTGGTGTCATTTCTCTTCCAATGTAAACTCAATGCATTTTTCTACAATGTATTTACAGTGCTCTGCTACTTAGCGCCCCTATGAAATTTGTCAGTTCCTAGATTTAGCAATGGACCACCGCTATCTTTTGACAACTGGTGTTTCTTGCACTAAAACCCATCATAGCTGCTGTCACCCAGTGTGCAGTCCACTGTGATCCAAGCCTGATCTGGATCAAAGGTCCGGAGCACAGCAGGCAACAAGCTACGTGTTGGCGAGCTACTTGTTGGGCATCAAGGGTCTAGGAAGAAGATGTGTAGATGAGCAGAGTCTGGGTCCTAGTAAAAAACATTTAAGGCATTCTGTGCTCCCTCAACACACCTTCCCTCCCAAGGTGCAGTTCCAAATTCATCTTTACGGTTTTTAACCCATTATTCCATCCTGGGAAAGCAGCCCACCTTGGAATGACTTTTCCTGACACCTTAGTGCCAAGTAGTTAAGCTAGGGACATTCGCAATGTGAGCCATGGTTTCGGTGAAAGTCAATATTTATTGAAAGGCAGTACCAATAGCAGGTTATAAATTATAAATTATTATTTACATTTGTAAGATTAAATTAAAATGTAAATGTCAAATAATTATTAAAACTTTTATTTTTCTGCTTTTGTACAGAGGAACCTGAGATCACGTTCTTCTCTTCTCGTGATGGCGATAAGGAGGTATTTGTATGTGAGGTGAAGGAATTTTATCCCGAAGATGTGAAAATTACGTGGTTACTAGATGGGAAAAGGGCAGAGCCTTCCAGGAGGAATACAGATGGCACCTATAATAAATGGGACCATTTTTTGATTCCTGGAAACCTCAAGAAGGGGGGAGATATCTCCTGCGTGGTGGAACATGAGACATTGGAGAGTCCAATGATGAAGACTTTGTCAGTAACAGGTAAAAGCCCAACCCATGGAATATGCTGTTATATAGTTGACTTAACACATATGGTCAATTTGTCAAAACTGAACTTCAGGCAAACAACTAATTTCTGTCCATACATCCCTGATATTTACATACTGTAGATCTGCCACAGAGGAGACATGAGTTGGCCTGAAAACATAAAATGCCTAGTTGGCAGCTTTCTATTTTTTGGTATCAGCATTCACATTAATTTTTATTTAACTGTACAGAGGTGGAGTTTCATACATTTCAGTTCATAATTCCATTATTGATGATACGCATAAAATAAATTAAATAATTTGCATACGTTAAACCAGGGCTCAACATTTCAAGTCCTGACCTACTAGCCAGGCCTAAAGGGTTAATCGCCACAAGTTGCCCCACCCAACCCCTACCATGCCCTGCCCCTAATCCTGCCCCAATACACGCCCTCATAAATTCTCATGAAATCACACTTAAATGTTTTATACAGAATTAAGTTACATAAAACTGAAAATTTCCTATCAAATACTTACCGTAATTTTCCTTTCCTGATGGACTCCATGGCAGCCTACGTGTGGGTTAACCCCGCCTCCTCTCCAACGCTATAGGACCCCTAATCCCATAAATGTGAGCTCCCGGCTAGATCCCGTGTTCCATAACTAGCCTACTCCTTATTGCATGGGTGGGGACTCCGTCTGCCATGGAGTCCATCAGGAAAGGAAAATTATGGTAAGTATTTGATAGGAAATTTTCCGTTTTCCTGACAGACTCCATGGCAGCCTACGTGTGGGAAATAACGAGCCAGAACCACACGGGAGGGTATGCTTTACACACAAAGGATTTAATTTGCACCATCAATTGACAAGACAGCACGACCAAAGTTCACAGAGGACAAGGAAGCTGGCTCGACACAATAATGTGACATGAACGTGTTGATGGAGGTCCATGAGACCGCCCTGCAGATCACCTCCGGGGCCACATGCCGCACGGCTGCCCAGGATGCTGCCAGCCCTCTGGTGGAATGAGCCGTCACCGCCTCTGGAGGAGCCATCCCCTTCGCCCTATATGCTTGCTGAATTGCCTGGACGATCCAAGCCGCTATCGTCCTTGACGAGGCCCGTTCCCCTCTGTCCTTCCCTGAGTACCGCAGAAAAAGATACTCTGAGCGTCTGAAGGCAGCCGTTACCCGGAGATACTCCTTCAGGACCTCTCCTACATCTAGCGGGTGAATCCTTCTGGAACCTGCTGACCTGAATGTGGGGAGGACAATTTCTTGGTTCTCGTGAAAAACCGACGTTACCTTTGGATTTGTATTGAGCATGGGTACCAGCACTACCCTATCTGGGAAGAAGGACAAGAAGGGTTCTTTATGACCGAGGGAGCCAATTTCCGAGACCCGCTTGGCCGATGTGACTGCTACTAGAAAGGCAGCTTTCGAGGACAGATCCTTCACTGAGGTTGGGTCGATTGCCGCCGAGAGTGAGTCCAGGACTAGAGGCAGGTCCCACTTGGGAAATCTTGATCTTCTTTGGGGCCTTATTCTCACTGCCCCCTTAAAGAACTGTCGGACCAATGGAAGGGCGGCCCACGTGGACCCAGAGAAGGCGGATAATGCCGACACTTGAACCCTCAGCGAACTGACCGCCAAACCTAGGTCTAGGCCCGTTTGCAGGAACCCCAGGACTGCCTGGACATCTGGATCTATGGGTGACCTCCGTGTGGCTGATGTGAACTGTACGAATTTGGCCCAAATCCATCCATACACCCTGTTGGTACTTGACCTTCTTGAACTCATGAGGGTGGAGATCATGCCCGTAGAGCAGCCTAGTGCTTCCAGCCTCCCCCTCTCAAGAACCAGACCGTCAGTTTCAGGACCGCTGGGCAGGGGTGCAGAACTGTCCCCTGGGAGAGCAGGTCCGGTCTGAGGGGAAGGGGCACCGGGTCCCGGATGCTCAGTTGAGTCAACAGAGGAAACCATGGCCTGTTTGGCCAGTATGGGGCCACCATTACCACCTCTACTGCATCCGCCCTGAGCCTCCGTAGGAACCTCATGATGAGTGGGCACGGGGAAAAGCATATGCTTTGCTGAACTCCCATTTGTCCGTCAGAGCATCCGTCCCACAGGCCTGACTGCAGCGGTTCCGAGTGTAGAATTTCTCTACTTTGAAATTGCAGGGGGAGGCAAACAGGTCCACCTCCGGTTGAAGCCCCAGTGACAGAATCCACTCGAACGTCTCGTTGTGGAGAGAACACTCTGTATTGTCTAGCTGGACTCTCGAGAGGAAATCCGCCTGCGCATTCTGGACCCCGGAGAAGAATACTGCCGAAATGTCCATAAGGTGCCTCTGGGCCCATGACAGAATTGGCTCGACCTCTCTGAGTAGGGCAGGGCTCCGAGTTCCCCCCTGCCTCTTCACATATGAGACTGCCGATGTATTGTCTATTCTGAGAAGGACCGCTTTTCCCCTCAGGAGATGACCGAAGGCCTGGAGAGCCTGCAAAGCTGCTCGTAGCTCCAGAGTGTTTGAGCCCGGAGTGCGGGCGCAGGGTTCCCACCTGCCCTGTGCCAGCTCTGACTCGTAATGAGCCCCCCATCCCGTACCGCTGGCATCGGTGGTCACCACGGCCCATGAGACCGGGAAGATGGAGTGGCACGTCAGCAGATTCCTCCAACTCAGCCACCAGGGAAGGCTGGCCCTCATTGCCGCAGTTATGTGGATGAGCTGATTGTTGTCGCCGGAGTCCCATTGGTGGAGGAACCCCGCCTGGAAGGGGCATAGCCTCCAAAGGGCCCACTTCACCATCGGTGTTGTGGCAACCATGGTGCCAATGATCTCGAGGCAGTAGGAGGCCCTCAGGTATGGGGACGATAGGGCCCGTGACACCCTTCTCCTGATAATGGGATTTTTCTCCACTGGCAGGGAGATTGTGCCCTCCATCGTGTCGAACTGGGCCCCCAGGTATATCAGACGCTGAGCCGGCTCCAGATGACTCTTCTCCAGATTCAGCAACCAGCCGAACTCGGACAGGGTGGAGACGACCTGGTCTCTGTGGACAAGCAATTGCTCCCTCTCCTGCGCAAGTAGTAGTAGATCGTCCAGATAATGATACAGACGGATCCCTTTTGTTCTGATCAAGGCTACTACGGCTAGGAGGACCTTGGAAAAGGTGCGAGGAGATGTCGAGAGACCGAATGGGAGACAGGCAAACTGCAGGTGTCTCGGCCCGACCGCAAACTGCAGGAACTTGCTGAACCCTTCCTGCACAGGCACATGGAAGTAGGCATCTTTCAGGTCCAATCCCCTGGCTGTACCGCTTGCTGGATTGTGGACAGCGTTTCCATCTTGAATTTTTCGTGCTTTATAAATTTGTTTAAGTACGCTAAATCTATCACCGGGGCCAGGCGCCATTTTTCTTTTGCACGAGAAACAGAGGTGAGTAAACCCCTTTGAACCTCTCCTCCTCTGGAACAGGTAGGGCAGCTCCCTGAGCTACCAGAGAATCCACATAGTCCAGGAGAATTTTTCTTCTTTCTTCTGCCCATGGAAGCCTCGTTGTGACAAATCTGTGCGGAGGGATAGTAGTGAAGGACCAGGAGTGCCCCTTCGATACCGTCTTGATGGTCCAGTGGTCCGAGATCGAGGCCGCCCAGACGTGCCGGAAAAGACGCAGACGCGCCCCTACCCGACCCGCCTGGACGGGCCCAATCTCAAAACGACTTTGTGGCCTCCCGGGTCCCGGACACCTGGCCTTTAGAAGATTTTGGCCCTGTCTGCCCTCTTCGCCAGTTTCTCCTGAAGTCTCTGCCTGGCTTATGCGAGCGAGCCTCCCTCGAGCGTTCTGTACTCCTTCTTCTGCGCTGTGGTCTCTTCTGACCGAACAGACGCCTATCCTGGGGGATGAAACCAGACTTCCCACCTGTAGTTCGAGCTATGGAACTGTCCAGTTTATTACCGAACAGGGAAGACCCTTCAAAGGGAATTTTGCACCATGCCTGTTTAGACGCCGGGTCCGCACACCAGGGACGTAACCAAAGCGCCCGCCTGGCCGTGACCGCGGACAGCATAGCCCGAGCCAGGAGGCGGATGAGGTCAATGGAAGCCTCCCCCAGAAAAGCTGTTGCCAACTTAAGTTCTTGGACAGCTGAACTTCCGACCAGCTCTTCAGAAACACCCCGAATCACCGACTCTACGTTCTCCATCCAGGGTTCCATTGCTTTGGATAATGCCGCGAGGGCCAGGACCGGCTTGCAGGCTGCCCCGGCCAGCCCGTAAACCCTCCTGAGGTCTTGATCAATCTTCCTCTCGAGGCCGTCCCTGAAGGATACCGCATCTTCGAGCGGGAGGGTAACATGCTTGACCAGCCGCATCAGGGCTGCGTCTACCAAAGGGGTGTTCTCTAGGTATTTCACGTCCTCAGGCTTGAATGGATAAAGTTTCACCGATTTACCGGACATAGACGACTTACTGTCTGTCTTCCCCCACTCTTCCAGAATGATGTCTTTTAGCTCTCCCAAGAGCGGGAAGCTGGGGCGCTCCTTCTCCAGATGCTTGAAGAATTTTCTCTGCTTTGCCGGCGGGACGGAGGGCTCCTCCCATTTAAGGGCCTCCCTGACTGCCTTTATCAGCGGGGATACCAGGGCAAAATCAAAGCCACCTGGAAAGTCATCCGCCTCCATCTCGCTGTCCGAAAATCTGAGCGAGGAATCATAAGGCCGGAATGAGCCCAAATCCTCCGGGGCTTCGTCGGCCAAGGAGTCTGATACAGTGGTGGCTTGACTCCGCGTGTGTGATGCGCCCCACTCCTTTAGGAACTGCTGCACTACATGCTTCACCAGTGACTCCATCTGCTGGTTATCCGTATTTCTTTCCCCAACCGCCCGGGCATAACAGGGGTCGCACAGAGACTTGCCCTCCGGGACCCGTGCCCGACATCCCCAGCAGGCTCTCTGACCAGAGCGGCTGTCGTGGTGGTGGGAGCGGTGTCTGGAGGAGGAATGGGATCGTCTCCTCTGATGATGATCCCCAGACGGAGAGCTGCATCTGGATCTGGAGGAAGAATGATGATGCGGCTTGGCAGGGGTTTGGTGGGCCACATACTGAAGACCGGACCTGGAAGGGCTGGGAGGAAGAGAAAGAAAGACATCCGGGGCTTTAGTCAGAGTGCTTTGCCCACTTGCCCCCTAGTCCCACCCCTCCTCCCACCATCTCCCGCACGTACCTTGTGCGGGGAGGCTGACCACAGGAGGGCGGTGATTTATCCATCTTGTCCGGCAGGAACTTGCCTTCAGGCTGCGGGAGAAAGGAGGGTGCATTTTATTACAAATTAACCCTCCCTTCCCCCCCCCCTCTCCCTCTTCTTCTCTCTTCCTCCTTTTTTTTTTTTATCGTATGTGCCCCTTTAAGGGCACCCAGCCTGACCAGGCTAGTCCTCCCATTGACTTGGCTTACCTTACGGTTGCCACTCAGGGCGTGGGGAAGCCGTCGCTATACTGCCCACAGAGTCTTCCCAAAGACTCTGAGGCTTGACAGCTTTTTAAAATCCCCGCGCGCCTGTGCCTTGGGGCCGCGCCATACTGGGCCTGCGCCGCCGCCGAGTCCCGCGGCGGACCGCGCACGCGCAAACCAAGCCTCGGTTTCAACCGAGGCCGGCGCATGCGCCCTCCCCGCCGCGACCCGGAAGCACGGTGCTCTGGAACGCAGAAGCGCTCCAGGCGCCATAAGGATCGGAATCGCACCGCCCAGGCTTCCTGCAATCACCGGGGAACTAGGGCATCCTAAGAGAGAGAGAGACAAAAAAAAAGAGGCAAAAGGGAAAGGAGGAACCCTACTCAGGAAAACAAACATATAAAACGACTGCCATGGAGTGCCGCTGGCCGACCCCTGCCGAGCGTCCTTCCTTGGGGCATCCACAGGCTGTCCCCACCACTGGACTTTTCTTAAGCCTGAAGCCACTCACCCGCCCATGGCTGGGTCCTGGGCTGCACCGCGTCTGAGGGATGCCCGCTCTCTCGTTTGGACGCCGCCTGATCCGTAAGTGTCCACTTCACACACTGATCCAGGAGGAGGACAAAAAAGGAACACGGGATCTAGCCGGGAGCTCACATTTATGGGATTAGGGGTCCTATAGCGTTGGAGAGGAGGCGGGGTTAACCCACACGTAGGCTGCCATGGAGTCTGTCAGGAAATAAATATTAACAACATAGGCGTGCACACATAGGGTGGCAGGTGTGCCTGGGCACACCCTAATCACCCTGTACTGTGCAGATTCCCCCTGCTGCCTGGCTGCAGAGAAAGGGACAGGGGAATCTCTGTCCTCAGTCCCTTTCTCTGCCCCAAAAGTGAGACATCAGACGTCTTTTTAGACCCCCTGATATTTCACCAAAGCCCCTCAGCAGGGCTCCTAAATAAAATTGTAAAAAAAATATATATATATAAAATATTGTAAAAAATTCTAAAAAAACAAAATTGTAAAAAAATAAATAAAATAAAAATAAACTACTGACACCGATTTCTGCCCTTCTGTGTTTGCACTTTGTGGTGCACACCCCAATGCAATAGGCTGCGCACACCTATGATTAAGAACAACTTTATCAGTGCAGCCTCACCTGTGCCCATCAGTGTAGCCTTACCTATGCCTATCAGCGCAACCTCACCAGTACCCATCAATACAGCCGAACTTGTGCCCATCAACGCGGTGTGACCAGTGCACACCAACACAGCCTCACCTGTGCCCATCATTGCAGTGTGACCAGTGCCCACCAACGTAGCCTCACCTGTGCCCATCATTGCAGCGTGACCAATGCCCACTAATGCAGCCTCACCTGTGCCCATCATTGCGGTGTGACCAATTCCCACCAATGCAGCCTCACTGCCCACCATTGCAGCCTCACTGTGTTCATCTTCGCAGCCTCACTGCCCACCATTGCAGCCTCACTGTGTCTATCTTTGCAGCTTCACTGCCCACCATTGCAGCCTCACTGTGTCCATCTTTGCAGCCTCTCTGTGTCCATATTTGCAGCCTCACTGCCCACCATTGCAGCCTCACTGTGTCCATTTTTGCAGCCTCACTGCCCACCATTGCAGCCTCACTGTGTCCATCTTTGCAGCCTCACTGCCCGCCATTGCATCCTCACTGCCACCATTGAAGCCTTACTGCCCACCATTGCAGCCTCACTGTGTCCATCTTTGCAGCATGCCACGGAGAGCGTGGAGGCCGGGATGAATAGGAGCCATTCTCCAGTCTCAGGGGAAGAGAGAGGGCGACCAGCGACCTCCTGACAGCGCGCCTGTGAGAGACAGAACACGCCCTGGCATTGGCGTTCTATCTGTCACAGACGCGCTGTCAGGAGGGCGGGACTGTGTATGTGGCCAGGAGCAGAGCAGATACAATTCTAAAGTAAACTATTACAGCAGGCAAATCACGGCTCTGTGTTAAAGCAGGGAATCCTCTCCCTCAATGGCGCTATTCCCCTGTGATGATTCGGCTGCCCTCTCTCTTCCCCTGGGACTGGAGAACGGCTCCTATTCATCCCAGCCTGCCGGCGGTGCTCGCCCTCATTTTCCACTCACAAAATCCGAGTATGCAAGTGGAAAATTTGAGGGCTGCGTTAAACTACTATTTGAGTACGGCTGCATTATAATATACTTCAAACAATATTGAAAATGAATACAACAAACCCCAAAAAAAAAGTAAGATTATAGTTTCCGCTTTAGTCCTTTTTAGAGAATATGAAATTTCATCCCAAGTGTATGTGTGTGTGTGTGTATATATATATATATACACATACAGTATATTGATAAGTGTTCTTAATACTCTACATTTTCCAGTCTGTTTCTACAATGTCCCAGAAGTATTAAATTTGTTTTACAAAATATTGCGATACATATAATTCTTATCGTCAGGATTACAATCACCTGTAGACATGGTGATAACCGTTACTAAATCTGTATATATTGCATGGATCTACAGTATATACCTTGAAAAACGTCTGCAAATAAACAGTTGTAACCCCTTCCATAATGTTTTGAATTTTTTTTTTCCTCCATACATTTCTCCATGCGTTTCCATACATTCATAAAAGTTTTGGCTGCACTCGGCAAGCAATAGATAGCTATAGCAGTGATCTATTGCTGCAGGGAGAGGAGGGACAGAGCTACTGTATGTAAGTCTCAATGAAACTTCATGGAAGAAGTATCTATCAATCTATTACTTTAAAAATGTTTTAATCTTTCAGATGGAAAAGGCATCTTGTGCGTCAATCCTGTCATAATTCCAGTCATATTGGGATCTATCTTAGTGATTATATTTTCTGCCATGGTTTTCATCCACAAGAAAAAATGTAAGTGAAGATTTTTTTTCTAACATATTATCTTGTGGGAGGTGAAGTATTTCCCTTGATAGCTTTGTGCAGCAAAAGGGGAGGTAGTTGCTTGGTTGTGGTAACCAAGGATGGACATGCAATTCCATTAGCATTTGCACCTGCTGCTATTTCCTGTAATTGATAGCTTACTGAGCTGTCAGTAAAGCCTCGTACACACGGGACGACGATCGTATACAACAGGTCACACTAACGGCCATTGTATGCGATATTGATCGCTCGTATGCGCAATTAGAACAGTCGAACATACGACGGTCATACAAGGGAGTTGTATGAGCAGACTAGAAAACTTGGTCGTACCAACAAGCGCTCATACGACCGTTGTATCATGTGTACAGAGCAGTTGGTACAACAAGTTGTATTGTGCAAAACACGCATGCTCTGAAGTCAGGAATGGCCGGATGCTAATTACATGCACCTGAACGTTCTTCTGTGCTCGTACGATCGTGTAGTGCAGTCAGTATGCAAGTTACATTATGCAACATACGATTTGCGATGATCGTATGTAAGATCGTCATCCCGTGTGTTCAAGGCTCCGGGTTACCCAATTCCCTCATTTCACTGAAAGCTCACCTGTGCTGAGGATGTCAGCATGCTGTGTTGAGGAAGCATGTCCACATCTCTATAGAGCAGGGGTAGGCAACCTTTGAGAGCTGGAAATCTACTTGAACAACACTAAGTCAAAGATCAACACCCCCCCCCCCCCCCCAAAAAAAAAAGACAGTAAGGCCGACCAACTTTTTTTTTTTGGTAAAATATTTTTTCTCAGAACAAAAATAAAATAAGTATTACAAGAGAGTGCAGGGTTTATGAGTGCGCTATACAGAGAGTGCAGGGTTCACCAGTGCATTACACTCAGAATGCTGGGTTAAGGAGTGCACTGCATTAAGAATGCAGGGTTAAGGACTGTGTTGCGTTCAGAATGCAAGATTAAGGAGTGTGATGCGCTCAGAATGTAGGGTTAAAGAGTGCATTATGCTCAGAATGCAGGGATAAGGAGTGTGTTGTGCTCAGAATGCAGGGTTAAGAAGTATGTTGCGCTCAGAATACAGGGTTAAGGAGTGTGTTGTGCTCAGAATGCATTGTTAAGGAATTCAATATGCTCAGAATGCAGGGTTCAGGAGTGCATTACGCTCAGAATGCAGGGTTAAGGAGTGCATTGTGCTCAGAATGCAGGGTTAAAGTGGTTCTAAAGTCCGGCCCCCATCCCCCCATAAAAAAAAACCTGCAAAGCAAAGGCATAATAAGCTAGTATGCAGTGCATACTAGCTCATTATGAAACACTTACCTCGGAACGAAGCTGTTGCAGCGGTCTCGGCAAACTGCTGTGTTGGGCGACATCGTTCTTCCGGGTCTGCAGCTCCATCCAATTACAGCGCGGGCTCCAGGGCTGTGATTGGTGGAGCCGCACTGACGTCACTCCCGCGCATGTGCACAGGAGCCGTCGTTTACAGCACGAATACAGAAGAAACGGCACCCTGGGCTACCCCAGGTGCCGATTCTTCAGTGCGCATGTGCCGATGACGTCGGTACATGCAGATACAGTGGATATCTCCTAAACCGTACAGGTTTAGGAGATATTTCCTGGACCTACAGGTAAGCCTTATTGTAGTCTTACCTGTAGTTTAAAGTGGTTGTCATGACTTGACAACCACTTTAAGGAGTGTTTTGCGCTCAAAATGCAAGGTTAAGGAGTGCAATATGCTCAGAATGCAGGGATCAGGAGTGTGTTGCATTCAGAATGCAGGGTTAAGGAGTGGGTTGTGCTCAGAATGCAGTGTTCAGGAGTGTGTTGCACACAGAATGCAGTGATCAGGAGTGTATTTTATGCTCAGAATGCAGGGATCAGGAGTGTGTTGCACTCAGAATGCAGGGATCAGGAGTGCGTTGCAGTCAGAATGCAGGGATCAGGAGTGCATTGCGCTCAGAATGCAGGGATCAGGAGTGCATTGCGCTCAGAATGCAGGGATCAGGAGTGTGTTGCGCTCAGAATGCAGGGATCAGGAGTGTGTTGCACTCAGAATGCAGTGATCAGGAGTGCGTTGCGCTCAGAATGCAGGGATCAGGAGTGCATTGCGCTCAGAATGCAGTGATCAGGAGTGCATTGCATTCAGAATGCAGGGTACAGGAGTGCGTTGCCCTCAGAATGCAGGGTTCAAGGGGGGTGGGGAGTGATGTGAAGGGTGGTAGAGAAAACTGCTATGGGGGTGACCTTGCCCATAACAGTGTCCTCTGCCCCCTTTAAACCACCTCCCTGCACACACACACAAACACACAGTAGTGTCTTCTGCCCTCCTTTCCCCTATAGCGGTAACCTCTGGCCCCCCCTTCCCTCCTATAGCAGTGTCTTGGCTATAGGTACAGTGTAGCGCTATCTGTAATTATAATACTGTGATATAAAAAACAAATAACAATTGTATCTGATCAATATTCTTATAGTGACATTTGATGACCTGTATTGTCTAGGGCAATATTCCATAAAGTGCAGTATCGGTGACTCCTGTTAAGCAAAGTGCAATTTTGAATAAATGTGATGGGTGTCTCAAGGCTGGACACCCAAAAAAATAATAAATAATAATCAATGTGTATTGCTTGCAACTTCAGTAGGCATAGATAAAGCAAATATAAAGTTCAAGTTCATTTATCTTTCGACATAGATGTAGTATTATCCTTCACCAGTGTACAACATCTGTGCAATAATAATCAAAGGGACATAAGTGACTTTTCTTTCTCTACTGGTGTCACCCTTAAAGTGGTAGTAAACCCTCCTATCATTTTCAGCCAAGGAAGCCGCCATCTTGGCCTCTGTTTAATCTACAACTGCCATGATGCTGCACATGTGATCAGCTATGACACCAGCCATTGGATGGCTTGACAGTTTGGTTTAGAGCACAACCAATGGGAGTGTTAAATTTTCGGCACGTTCCGGAAATGGAACTGGTTTTTAAACTGTTAAATGGATGTGTTTACTACCGCTTTAAGTGTCCTAGCCCCTCACCTGAGGTGTGCGAGAACTCTAGCACATAGCAGTTTCTTTGTAAAGTCGTCCCTGTGGTTCGCCTCTAGGGGTTCCCTGTATGTTCCTGTATTCCCTGTGTTGTTAGCTGGTGACATAGATCTCTCAGTAGTTTAACCACTCCAGGTCCGCGCTATTGCCGAATTGCCGCCAAGGGGCAAGACTCCGAGGATTTACACTAGCCGCCCAGAGCCCACCTGTAGCTCAGGCGGGCTGGGTGCCCGTGCGAGCGCGTCGCACGCCGTGCGCGCGCGCGGCGGCGACGGAGGTCCCCCGCGCGGACCTCGCACGCGTCACCTCCTGCAGGTACCTGCAGGAGGCCCGTAAAGTCCAGGCGCGACCTCGGCATGAAGCCGTTATCGCGCCTGGACCTCACCAATTTGATGACTCTCTAGATACAGTGGTCGATTGTTGTGTCCCTTATGTCCTTGTATGTCCCTTGGGGATCTCCGCTTGGTGT
>BLSH010512466.1:10899-21270 GCA_018402905.1 Glandirana rugosa | reverse complement strand
ACACTGAGAAACAGACGAGCTCAGCGTTGGTGGAGATAGGAGCGTCATTTGTTTTTAATGTTAGTGTGAACTTTGTTCTTTTTAACCACTTCCTTACTGGGCACTTAAACCCCCCTCCTGCCCGGACCAATTTTAGGCTTTTAGCGCTGTCACATTTTGAATGACAATTGCGCGGTCGTGCGACGTTGTACCCAAACAAAACTTTTATAATTTTTTCTGTGGTTTTTATAAACAAACAAAGAGTGACGATTTTGAAGAAAAGAACAATATTTTTTTACTTTTTTGCTATAATAAATATCCAAAAAAAATATTAAAAAATGATTCATCAGTTTTGGCCGATATATATTCTTCTACATATTTTTGGTAAAAAAAAATCGCAATCAGCATATTTTGATTGGTTTGCGCAAAAGTAATCATGTCTACAGACTGTGGGAATTGATTTATGGCGTTTTTACTATTTTCTTTTTATACTAGTAATGGCGGCGGTCTGCGATTTTTATCGGGACTGCGATATTGCAGCGGACATTTCGGACATTTTTGACACATTTTTGGTACCAATGACATTTATACAGCGATCAGAAATGTAAATGTCCACTGATTACTGTGTAAATGTCATTGGCAGTGAAGGGGTTAACTGTGTTCCCTGGGTGTGTTCTAACTGTGGGGGGGTGGAGCTGGTCGGGACATAACAGATCTAACTGATCCCAGTGACAGGGATTAGTGGATCTGTCATGTCCCGTTCACAGAACGGAGAACCACCGTGTTTACATCGGCGGTTCCCCGTTCTGCAGCTGCTAATGGTTCGGCGGGTCTCGGGCGGACATCGAGTCCGCCCGACCCGCGGGCACGCCCATGTAGCGTGCGGCGTCCGCCGCAGGCTGCGAGTGCGCACGGGGAGCGTGCACAAAGGAGGACGTCCATAGACGTCCTCCGGGCATTTCAGAGCCGCGCTGTGGCCGTCTTTTGGCTATAGCGTGGATCTGAACTGGTTAATAAACCTTTTAAAAACGTTATTACACCAAGGAAAGCACTTTTCTGTCTTTTATATCAACATTTGGAGGTTAAGGACTTTGTTTAAGATGAGTCACCGATACTGCACTTTATGGAATATTGCACTAGACAATACAGGTCATCAAATGTCATTATAAGAATATTGATCAGATACAATTGTTATTTGTTTTTTATGTCACAGTATTATAATTACAGATAGCGCTACACTGCACCTATACCCAATTACCACTAAATAGTCACGGATAACTATTAAGTGTGAGCAGCTGTCAATATATACTTTTATCCCATTCACGACTGTCTATATCTCAAACACTGTCTGAGTGGTAGAGCAGGAGTACATACAGACCATTGTTCATAGCAGTGTCTTACCTGCGGAAACCGGGAGGCAGCACAGATCTGGACAGAGGGCGGGAGCTGGCAGAGTAAATTTTCATATTAGCAAGCTGGAGATTGGTTGCTTAGGACCACCCTGTGTCCTAGCACCCAATCACCAGCAGTTTAACTTAAAAAATTAATTTGGACGCCCACCCCCCGGCCTCAGTCCTGAGCTATGCTTCTTCCCAATCTCCGCTGTTCACAGATAACAGCGGCATAGGAGGCGGTAGGGAGAAAGAGACCAGGACCGGGACATAGAAGGTGCGGCAGAACCATGGAGGAGGCTGGGAGGAAAGACAATGACCGACACCTAGAAGGCAGGGGTCGGCAGCGCAGGAACCTGTTTGCGGTCTACCTGTCACCTGCAGGCGGACGAAAGGTGCAACGTGATCAACGGGTTGCCACTATAGGTGCATGCATTGGGACCGATCTGAGTTACTGGTACCCGTGAGCTCAGTCATATTTGAACATGTGTCTAAACCCACCTGAGCTATCCTAACTGGAAGCTGTCAGAGTTGACAGCCAATCATAGGCTGCTGATACATTCTCAATCCCACAGCAGCACACATAACTGCACCTTATATAAGTGTGGCTGCAGGGTGGGGAATGTATCTGCCGCCTATGATTGGCTGGCACCTTTGAAAGCTTCCAAGCAGGATAGCTCAGGTGGGTTCAGAATTCAGATTCATGTGTAAACACGCTGGAACTCATCACCAATTGGGACTTATGAATTATGAATTATGAAGTGCATGCATTGTGACTGATCTGAGTTATAGGTGCATGCATTGGGGCTGATCTGAGTTATAGGTGCATGCATTGGGACTGATCTAAGTTATGAAGTCCATGCATTGGGACTGATGTGAGTTCTGATGTCCATGCATTGGGACTGATGTGAGTTCTGAAGTCCATGCATTGGGACTGATGTGAGTTCTGATGTCCATGCTTTGGGACTCATCTGAGTTCTGAAGTGCATGCATTGGGACTGATCTAAGTTATAAAATCCATGCATTGGGACTGATCTGAGTTATGAAATCCATGCATTGGGACTGATCTAAGTTATGAAATCCATGCATCGGGACTGATCTAAGTTATGAAGTCCATGCATTGGGACTGATCTAAGTTATGAAGTCCATGCATTGGGACTGATCTGAGTTATGAAGTCCATGCATTGGGACTGATCTGAGTTATGAAGTCCATGCATTGGGATTGATCTGAGTTATGAAGTCCATGCATTGGGACTGATCTGAGTTATGAAGTCCATGCATTGGGATTGATCTGAGTTATGAAGTCTGTGCATTGGGATTGATATGAGTTATGAAGTCCATGCATTGGGATTGATCTGAGTTATGAAGTGCATGCATTGGGATTGATATGAGTTATGAAGTTCATGCATTGGGACTGATCTGAGGTTTGAACTGCATGCATTGGGACTGATATGAGGTTTGAACTGCATGCATTGGTACCAGTGATGAGCTCAAGTGTGTTTGGACACAAGTCTGAACCCGACTGAGCTACCTTGCCAGGAAGTCATCAAAGCTAACAGCGGCTTTCCCTACCCCGCAGAAGCATGCATACATGCCCCTTATGCTGTATAAGTGCAGCTGCCGGTCAAGGAATGCCTTCACTGCCTATGATTGGCTGATAGCTTTGACAGCCTTGCAGCGGGCTAGCTCAGGAATGTTTGGACTCATGTTTAAACGCGCCTGCACTCATCCCTAATTATGAAGTCTATGCATTGGGACTGATCTGAGTTATAGGTGCATGCATTGGGACTGATCTGAGTTATAGGTGCATGCATTGGGACTGATCTGAGTTAAAGGTGCATGTATTGGGACTGATCTGAGTTAAAGGTGCATGCATTGGGACTGATCTGAGTTATAGGTGCATGCATTGGGACTGATCTGAGTTAAAGGTGCATGCATTGGGACTGATCTGAGTTATAGGTGCATGCATTGGGACTGATCTGAGTTATAGGTGCATGCATTGGGACTGATCTGAGTTATAGGTGCATGCATTGGGACTGATCTGAGTTATGAAGCTTATGCATGGGGACTGACCTGAGTTATAGGTGCATACATTTAAGCTTATCTGAGTTATGAAGTGCATGCACTGAGGCTGATTTGAGTTATGAAGTCTGTGCACTGGTACCAGTGATGAGCTCAGGCATGTTTGGACATGGGTCTGAACCCGACTGAGCTATCCCGCCAGGAAGCTGTCAGCCAATCATAGGTGGCGGAGGCATTCCCCACCCCGCCACAGCACACATACAAGCCCCTTATATACTGTATGTGCAGCTGCAGATTGGGCAATGACTGATTGGCTGACAGCTTTGAGAGCTTCACAGCAGGATAGCTCAGACTTGTATTCGAACACACCTGAGCTCATCCCTAATTGTGACTGATGTATTTTATGAAGTTCATGCATTGCCACTGATCTGAGTAAGTCTATATTTACATGGGCATTTAGCCACAGTATGAATCCTAAGTGGCAGGAATCTACTGCTTCCTGCTGCTGGGTTTGACAGCTGTGGGCTGAAAGCTGAGGCCGCCGAGCCCATACACTGCAATGACTGGCGGCATCTGTTCATGGTTGTTCGCACAGCCAGCAGTTACCTGTGCTGATCACAAACAACCACAAATGGATACGGCCGCTGATAGCTCAGAGCTGTCAAACCGAGTAGCAGAAAGCAGTAGATTCCTGCCACTTGGGATTCACAATGTGGCTAAACGCCTGTGTGAATGTAGCCTTATAGGTACATGTAATAAGGTTGAACTGAGCTGAATGAATACATAATAATTACTTATTTTAACTTGTCATTAACAGTACAACTTCTAGTACAAATGTAAAAACAGAAAAACAAAAATGCAAATGCACGGGCACACTAATTGTCTAATGTTTGTGAACATGACATAAGTCGCTTTATAAAGGTTTTCAAACAAGATTTTGTCAGTATGCTCCCAATTTTTTTAATTGGATGCATTTGGAAAAATGTGAGAATCCTTGGAGAAAGCCTTTATACTGTAAATGAACCCCTTAGTGTGGAAATAGTTGATGACCTCTGCAATAACCTGCGATAGCCTATAACCTGTTATAATGATGACTGCTGTCTATGGGGCTGCCCATGTCCAGCCACCCAAAAATGATTTACCAGAGATTTCAGATATGAACTTTGCACCTCAGCTGGCTTTGTTTATACCCTATGGACATGGCTGGTGCTACCATAAGGCGGCTTAAGCAGGCGCCTTAGGGCACCAGGAAGGCGGGGGGGGGGGGGTAAAATATTTACAGTGCTACAGACGTGGTTTTTACAGACTGATATAGTGACCGGGAGTGTGTGTATTTTATTGTCAGATTTTATGTGGAAGTTATCCAAGCTGCTGTGAAGCCTATCACTTCCAGCACCGCAATGTGCCCCTTTACCCCCCCACGTAGGGACATACTAAAATGTTTAATGTGAAAACTGCTTAATGTTGCTTAACGTACCATAAAGTGCCTAAACCTCAATCAATTGCCCTGAAACTTTGCACAGCCTAAGTTCTCAACGTCCCAAACCTATCCTGGAAGTTTTGTAGGATTTGCTTTCCCAGAAGGCCAACTAGAGACATTAAGCATGATTTTTGGGGCGCTTAATGTTGCTTAACGTACCAAAAACACCTTAGATGTTAACCAATTTCCCCCAAACTTCGCACAACTCAAGATTCTGTCTATGCCAACATATTCTGGAAATTTCAGATCATTTGGGAAATCGCACGAAAAGTTATTCACGTTAAGCAATATTTTACAATCCTAAAATGTTTAATGTGAAAACTGCTTAATGTTGCTTAATGTACCATAAAGTGCCTAAACCTCAATCAATGGCCCTGAAACTTTGCACAACCTAAGTTCTCAACTTCCCAAACCTATCCTGGAAGTTTCGTAGGATTCGCCTTCCCAGAAGGCAAACTAGAGACATTAAACTTGATTTTTGGGGTGCTTAATGTTGCTTAACGTAACATAAAGTGCCTAAACCTCAATCAATTGCCCTGAAACTTTGCACAACCTAAGTTCTCAATGTCCCAAACCTATCCTAGAAGTTTTGTAGGATTCGCCATCCCAGAAGGCAAACTAGAGACATTAAGCTTGATTTTTGGGGCGCTTAATGTTGCTTAACGTACCATAAAGACCTTAGATGTTAACCAATTTCCCCCAAACTTCGCACAATTCAAGATTCTGTCTATGCCAATATATTCTAAAAATTTCAGGTTGTTTGATAAAACATGTCAAGAGGTATTTAGATGTAACTATTTTTTTCCTAAGACAGGTAAAGCAAACAGCTTTTCTCCTACGTTCACTGACAGACGCAGCTCTTCATGACATGTGGGGTTTATGCTTGTCCAACTAGGAGTTAACTAGGCAGGGAAAAGAAACCGCTGGCCCCTCCCATGGGGCCATCCTCTCTTCCCACATAAACCCTCAACATAGCCTAGCTCTTCCGTTTCAATGCCTAGTTTGCAAGGAGTTGACCTGGCTTCCCCTTAGGGGAATTGCGGTCCTATTTGTGACCGTTTTCTTCTATATTTTTTCTTTACTTTTATTTTATTTTATTTGACTTCTATCAAGCATTCTGAGAGTAATCAGATTGTGCCTGTCTTACTGGACAGTGAGGTTAAAGGGTCGCCCGATTCGGATTCAGTCGGACAATGCCATGGCAGTGGCATATGTGAACCATCAGGGCGGCACGAGGAGTCCAGCAGCTGCGGCGGAGACAGCTCTGATACTGCGTTGGCGGAACGTCACGTTCCAGCAATCTCTGCCACTTACATTCCAGGTGTGGAAAACTGGCAGGCGGTCTTTTTCAGTCGCCAGACGCTGGACCAGGGAGAGTGGTCTCCCCACCTGGAGGTTTTGACCAGATTTTCCGCAAATGGGGGACGCCTGGCGTGGATCT
This sequence comes from Glandirana rugosa, assembly GCA_018402905.1. Classification (NCBI taxonomy): domain Eukaryota; kingdom Metazoa; phylum Chordata; class Amphibia; order Anura; family Ranidae; genus Glandirana; species Glandirana rugosa. The sequence goes on along the minus strand of BLSH010512466.1, from coordinate 14,957 downwards.
CTTGGCGTCTCGGTTCAATCACAAAGTGAACACCTTTGTGTCCAGATCGAAGGATCCGTTGGCAGTGGCCACGGTCGCTCTGGTGGCCCCCTGGGGCCGTTGTCGTCTTCTCTTCGCCTTCCCTCTGATAAAACTTCTACCGCGTTTGCTATGCAGGATAGTGGCGGAGGGAATTCCAATAATCCTGGTGGCTCCAGATTGTCCTCAGCGCACTTGGTACGCCGACATGGTGCAAATGGTGGCAAACGCCCTCTGGCGGCTTCCACTGCGAGACGATCTTCTGTCTCATGGGCCCATCTTGCACCCTGCCTTACCCTCGCTGGCTTCGACGGCCTGGCTATTGAGTCCCTGGTGCTAAGAGACAGGGGAGTCGCTGATTCCCTACCTTGTGTTCCCTACCTTGTTGAAGGCTCGCAAGTGTACTTCTCGCAAGATTTACCACCGCACCTGAGAGGCTTTTATAGCTTGGTGCGAGGCGCTCTTACGTAGTGTCCAGGGTCCTGATTTTTTGCAGCAGGGCCTGAACAAAAAGAAAAAAAAAACTGGCTTTGAGTTCTCTCGAGGGCCGGAGATTGGCTCTGGCGATTCCTTTCCAGAGACCTTTGGCTTCGCACTTGTTGATTCGTACCTTTGTACAAGGTGGGCGACATGTGGCGCTTCGGGTGAAGACCCGACGGCCCAGTGGGATCTGATTTTGGTACTTTCTGTACCTCAGGAACCACCCTACATAAATATCAGGGTGATTCCCTCACAACTGCGGTCACAAAAGGTGGCCTTTTGGCTGCCGTCACTTCCGTCAGACGGGTGTCTGACTTGGCAGTACTATCGTGCAAGTCTTCCTATCTGGTCCTGCATAAGAACAAGGCGGTCTTGCGACCCTTTCCTTCCTTCCTTCTGAAGGTGGTTTCTTCTTTTCACTTTAATGAAGATATTGTTCTTCATTCATTGTCCCCTCGTCCATCACACCCACATGAAAGTGAGTTGCATGCCTTGGACGTAGTGAGGGCCTTACGAATGTATTTAGCTGCTACAGCCTTTTTTCAGAAGGCTGATGCCTTATTTGCGCTGACAGAGGGTCTGCACAAAGGTTTGCCGGCCTCGTCGGCTACTACTTTCGTTGGCTCGGTGTCACAGGTGTGCAAGGTGGCCTCTTGGGCCTCGGCACACACTTTCTCTAAGTTTTTTTATAGGTTTATGTGCTAGCATCTTCGGATGTTGCCTCTGGCCGCAAAGTTTTGCAGGCAGCAGTGTAGGCGCATCTGGCGCTTCCTTAGAGGTTCTGTTGGGTACAGTTGTTATTTTTTGCCCACCCCTCTTTTTTGACACAGCTTGGGGACATCCCCACACATAATGAAGAGCTGCGTCTGTCAGTGAACGTGGGAGAAAAAGGGATTTTATTAAAACTTTCCGTAAAATCCTTTTCTCCGAGTTCACTGACAGACGCAGCGCCCACCCCTCTGTGCTCTGTTTTCTGTACGGCTTGTGTACGAACTGAAGAGCTAGGCTATAGAGAGGGTTTATGGGGGAAGAGAGGACGGCCCCATGGGAGGGGCCAGCTGTTTCTTTTCCCTGCCTAGTTAACTGCTAGTTGGACGAGCATAAACCCCACACGTAATGAAGAGCTGCGTCTGTCAGTAAACGTAGGAGAAAAGCTGTTTACTTTACCTGTCTTAGGCAAAAAATAGTTACATCTAAATAACTTTTGACATGTTTTATCAAAATACCTGAATTTTTTAGAATATATTGGCATAGACAGAATCTTGAATTGTGCGAAGTTTGGGGGAAATTGGTTAACAGCTAAGGTCTTTATGGTACGTTAAGCAACATTAAGCGCCCCAAAAAGTAAGCGTAATGTCTCTAGTTTGCCTTCTGGGGTGGCGAATCCTACGAAACTTCTAGGATAGGTTTGGGACATTAAGAACTTAGGTTGTGCAAAGTTTCAGGGCAATTGATTGAGGTTTAGGCACTTTATGGTACATTAAGCGCCCCAAAAATCAAGCTTAATGTCCCCTAGTTTGCCCTGTGGGAGAGCAAATCCTACGAAATTCCAGGATAGGTTTGGGAAGTTGAGAACTTAGGTTGTGCAAAGTTTCAGGACAATTGATTGAGGTTTAGGCACTTTATGGTACGTTAAGCAACATTAAGCAGTTTTCACTTTAAACGTTTTAGGATTGCAAAATATTGCTTAATGTGAATAACTTTTGATGTGATTTCCCAAATGATCTGAAATTTTCAGAATATGTTGGCATAGATAGAGTCTTGTATTGTGTGAAGTTTGGGGGAAATTGGTTAACATCTAAGGTCTTTTTGGTACGTTAAGCAACATTAAGCGCCCCAAAAATCAAGTTTAATGTCTCTAGTTTGCATTCTGGGATGGTGAATCCTACGAAACTTCCAGGATAGGTTTGGGAAGTGTAGAACTTAGGCTGTGCAAAGTTTCAGGGCAATTGATTGAGGTTTAGGCACTTTATGGTACGTTAAGCACTTTTCACATTAAACGTTTTAGGATTGTAAAATATTGCTTAATGTGAATAACTTTTGGTGCGATTTCCCAAATGATCTGAAATTTTCAGAATAAGTTGACATAGACAGAGTCTTGTATTGTGTGAAGTTTGGGGCAAATTGGTTAACATCTAAGGTCTTTTTGGTACCTTAAGCAACATTAAGCGCCCCAAAAATCAAATACGAAACTTCCAGGATAGGTTTGGGAAGTGGAGAACTTAGGTTGTGCAAAGTTTCAGGGCCATTGATTGAGGTTTAGGCACTTTATTACACATTAAGCAACATTAAGCAGTTTTCACATTAAACGTTTTAGTATGTCCCCAGGAGGAACTAACATGTTACTGCAGAATACACTTATCAGTGCTGCTGGCTATAGCCGGCAGCGCTGATCAGGTGGGAAAATCCAACAGGGCGCTTGTGCAGAAGTTAAATGGGAGATCAACTTTTACACAATCTCCCCGCCATACATGGGCCGAGAGTCGTCCGGTCCCTGCTGGACCAGCCAAATTTCAATCTGTCTATAGCTGGCTTAAACTGATGAGCTGTAAAGGCTTTTTAAGCATCGCCTATGGACAATATTGGGTAGCGCAGGTTTGCAGGCACATGCAATTTTGAGAGTTAACATGTATTTGGTATCTATTTAATCAACACAACCTCATATTTTATAAATATAACAAAAATGTAGAATATTGTGTTTTGTTGCTCCAAAACTAATTTGAGTGCATTTTTTTTATTTAAAATACAGATTTAAAAACAGTAGCTCAAACATCAAGTAACATAAAAGCTGCAACTACCATCATTTTATTCTGCAGGGACTCTGCTTTCAGAAAATGTATAATGGAAGGTGATTGGTTTGTATGCACAGCTGCCCCAGATCTTGCACCAGTTTTAGTAAAACAACCTCATGTCTTTACTCCATAGTGCCCCTTTCCTGGGTCTCCTTATGATCGCATACCTCAGGTCAGCTCTGCCCCTTGACCCAAGAAGGACCACCTTAGCAGCAAATAAAAATTAGTAAGGCTGAGTTCACACTGTCGCGATGCGAGAACCCATGCGAATCCAGTGCGGGTTTCCGCATCGCATGTCACCCGCCGGCAGTTCACAGTGCTCTATGCGAACCGCTGGCAGTGTCAATAGAAAGTAAAAGACACTCCCAGATCGGTTTTCATATCGCAGTGCGAACTGTCAATTTGGACAGGAATTGGATCGCATGAATGTGACTGTTTTTTATCTTTGTGACCCATTCCCTGTCAATCCTGACCAAGTGTGACGACACTACAGTCTGTAGTGTACACTAAGCGTGGGGTGACGACACGTTTAGTGTACACTACAGACACGCTACACTTAAGTCGGTGTTTCTAACATACCGACTTAAACGTAGCGTAAGCCTGGTTTGAGCACATCCTGGGAAAAAAACAGGCGTGGTCTTAGCTTAGCGTGTCCACAAGTGTAAGTACGCTAGGTTAAGGACAGGTTTAACTGTCAAGCGTGACGCTATACTTTTGGCTAGACCCTCACAGAAAATGAAAGATAACTGTGACGGTCGCCAAGCGTAT
>BLSH010512436.1:33553-62534 GCA_018402905.1 Glandirana rugosa | reverse complement strand
TATGGAAAGAAAAGGGAAACGCTGTCACTTACGTCAAAGCTTGTTTAAAGCTTTCTTTGAGAGGCCTGCACCAGCATCGGGCTCCAACCATATCGCTCATTTAGAGACTGTACAGGAAGGACATCTACCCAGGGTTCCAACCATAAAGCTCATTTAGAGACTGTACAGGAAGGACATCCACCCAGGAGAAGCTGAAATATGCCCCCCAGACCACCAGAATGGGGCTTCCAACCATATAGCTCGTTTAGAGACTGTACAGGAAGGACTTCCAACCAAGAGAGGCTGAACTTGGCTGGGGCGACAAGCGGTAAGGGATACCTCGCGACTCCAGTCCTGATCAGGTGAGGAAAAAAAGGAGAATGCGGTGAGCCGGGTCTGTCTTTGATTTATAGTTAACCAGTCCTATCATGTTGTGGGGGCGGAGCCACAACCCATGTGTATGCTGCCATGATGCACCAGGAAAATTGTTTTTTGGGTGTCGGTGTTGCCTTCACACTGTAACCCTATAGAGGTACTCTTGATGAAAGCAAGAATTGACCTTGCTGTCAAAAATTACAATGATATTCACCTGTCAAGCAGGTGTGGAAAAATTGGTCTTTGGGTGTCGGTGGCGCCTTCACACCATAACCCTCTAGTGGTACTCTTGATGAAAGCAAAAATTGGCCTTTCTGTAAAAAAATTAAATCTGATGCACCTGTCAAACAGGTGCTGAAATTGGCCTTGCTGTCAAAAATTGCAATGATATACAGGTGTGGAAAAATTGGTCCTTAGGTATCGGTGGTGCCTTCATGCCGTGGCCCTCTAGAGGTACTCTTGATAAATGCAAGAATTGGCCTTGCTGTCAAACATTTCAATGATATGCACCTGTCAAACAGGTGTGGAAAAATTGGCCCTTTTGTGTCTGTGGCACCTTCATACCATAACCATCTAGAGGTACTCTTGATGAAAGCAAGAATTGGCCTTGCTGTAAAAAAATACATTTGATGCACCTGTCAAACAGATGGTGAAAAATAGTTTTTTGGGTGTTGGTGGGGCCTTCACATTGTAACCCTATAGAGGTATTCTTGAGGAAAGCAAGAATTGGCCTTGCTGTAAAAAAATGCAATGATATGCAACTGTCAAACAGGTGCAGAAAAATTGGTCTTTGGGTGTTAATTGTGCCCATGAAGCCTACACCAAAAACATTCTTCCACATTATATCAACACCCACAATGCTAGGCAGTCTAGAAGTCCTGCAGAGATTCCACATACCAAAAACAATTAATTGGTGACATAGGCATCAGGGGCTTCATAGCTGCTGGTAATCCAGGACTGATTCATTTAAAAAAAAGTCAGACGGTCCACGGAGTCTGTGGACAGATGCGTTCTATGATCAGTAACAAAACCTCCAGCAGCACTGAATGCCCATTCAGAAAGCATGCTGGATGCAGGGCAGCCCAGCAGCTCAATAGCATATTGGGCAAGTTCTGGCCAGTGGTCTATTCTCATGACCCAGTAAGCCAATGGATCATCCACTGGAAGCACTCCATCTCTGTTTTCGTCCACCATGTGATGTAGACGCTGCCGATGGGATGTGGAAGCTGACAGCCCTGGGTGGTGAGGACTAAAAAAATAGTGAAATGCATCACTTAGGAGGCCGCCTTCTCCACTGCTCCTCTCTTGACCAACAGAAGCCTCAAAACTATGTTTTCCATGATACTTTAACCTACCAGAATCAGGAAAAATGTTTGCTAAAATCCTCTTTAACCGGTTTCCCACCGCGCACTGTCTATTTATGGCGACAGTGGGGGCGCACTCTTGTGTGAGTGTGTCAGCGGGTCGGGCGGACCTGATGTCCACCCACGAGCCGCGATGAGCTGCCAGAGGCAAAGAACGGGGAACCGCCGATGTAAACACGGCGGTTCCCCATTCTGACAGGTGGCATATAAGAGAGCTACTGATCCCTGACACTGGGATCAGTTAGATCTCTTATGCCCATAGCAGCCCAGCCCCCTCACAGTTAGAACACGCCTAGCGACACACAGTTAACCCCTTCCCTGCCCCCTGCAGGTTAACCCCTTCACTGGCAATGACATTTGTACAGTAATCAGTTGATATTTCAATTTCTGATTGCTGTATAAATGTCATTGATCCCAAAAAAGTGTCAAAAATGTCCGACATTTCCGCCCCAATATCAAAGTCCCGATAAAAACCGCAGGTCGCCGCCATTACTAGTATAAAAAAAATGTAAAAACGCCAGAAATTAATTCTCTTGGTTTGAAAACACGGAAACTTTTGCGCAAACCAATCAATAAACACTGATTGCAATTTTCTTTACCAAAGATATGAGGAAGAATATAAATCAGCCAAAACTGATGAATAAATTAGTTTTTTTATATTTTTTTTTGGAATTGTATTTTAGCAAAAAGTATGAAATATTGTTTTTTTTTTTCAAAATTGGCCCTATTTTTGTGTTTATAGCGGTGATCAGAAGTGACGCAGAGATGATCAAATACCACCAAAACAAAGCTCTATTTGTGAAAAAAAAAGGACGCAAATTTTGTTTGGGTACAATGTTGCACAACCGCGCAATTGTCAGTTAAAGCAACGCAGTGCCGAATCGCAAAAAGTGCTCTGGTCCTACAGTGGGAAATCCTTCTGGGGCTAAAGTGGTTAAGGTGTCCTCAAGAGATTTCATCTTCTGCACTTTCTGTGGGGACGGGATGAGTTCTGAGACTTACCCCTTATAACGGTGGTCAAGGATAGTGATCCTTCTCCTTTATGCCACATATTATTGGGTCCTTTTGCAGGCTTTGAAGCATGAGGGAGCCCATGCACCGCAAATTTGCCAAGCCATGAAAAGCAGACTCCTCGGGGTCACTCAGGATAACAGTATCTGGAACTGCCTCTTCCCAGCCACGTACTACTCACAAGTGTTCTGGGGATGGAAAGCCATCACTTACTGTTTGATGTATGTTTTCCTCTGCTTTAATGCCTCCGAAACTGCCAGAATCCTCCTCCTCCTCTTTCTCCTTTTGTATCTTTTGTGGCATAGGAACAATGTTGTCTGCATAAAGTGGGCCTTGAGAGGAAAGGAAGTCCTCCTCTTCCTCCCGCTGCTCTGCCTCGAGTGCCCTGTCCATAATGCAATGCAGAGTCTGCTCCAGCAGGAACACAACAGGGATTGTATCACCGATGCATGCATTGTCACGGCTCACCATCCTTGTGGCCTCCTCAAATGGTGACAGTATAGTGCATGCATCTTTTAAGAGCAACCATTAGCGTGGGGGAAAAAAAGCTGAGCCGGCCTGAGCCTGTCTTTGTGCCATACTCACACAGGTACTCGTAGATGGCCCTCTGCTGCATGTACAACTCTGCAGCAATGTCAAAGTCAAGTTCCACATGGTGGGCATGTCACAAATCAGGCGGTTTACGGGCAGGTGGAATTCCTGCTTAATTTCAGCCAACCAAGCACTGACTGTGTATGACCACCTAAAATGACTACAGACTCTTCTGGCCTGCTTTAGCAGATCTTCCAACCCTGGGTACTTTTTTAGGAAACACTGCACCACCAAATTGAGGACATGTGCCAGGCAAGGCACATGTGTCAACTTTCCCTGTCAGAGTTGACAGGAGGTTTGTGCCACTATCGCACACAACCATTCCTGGCTCCAGCTGGCATGGCGTGAACCACCTCTGGGCCTGTCCCTGCAGAGCTACAAGATACTCTTCACCGGCGTGGTTCCTGTCCAGCTGAAGCACTGGATGGCACCCTTTAGCCTGACTCATTGAACAGCCCATTGAACGCTTAGGGGGTACTTGAGATTCATAGGACAATTCAGCAGAGGAGGAAGAGGAGGAGAAGGAGGGGATAGAGCTGACAAATCTCGCATCATCACCAGCTGTATGGAGACATGGGGGCACAACAAGCTCCAGCAATGAGCCCTGTCCTGCATTCTTCCAAGTTGCAAGCAGCGTTACCCAGTGTGCTGTGAATAAAATATATTATTGCTGCCCATATTTGCTGGACCATGTGTCAGCAGTAACCTGGACTTTGTGGCTGACTGCCTTGCCCAACAATGCTACAACATTGCCTTCCACATGAGAGATGGAATGGCCTTAAATGGAAAAAAAAAGCAGCGACTGGGAACCTGCCATTGTGGTACAGCACATTCTGCAAATTAACAGAAGGGGGCAGAATCCACCAGGCGGAAAGGCAGAATTTGGACAGCCAGCAGCTTTCACAAGCTTGCATTTAGCCGTTGGGCATGTAGGTGGCAAGGACTGTATTTTTTTTCCCGCTGCAACAGATGGGGCAGAGGAATTTGACGGCTATAGTCTACAGCTGGTGGTGTGCTGCTAGCAGATGTGCTGCCGGGACCTGATACACCCTGCACTATACCATCATCCCTGTATGTGGAGTCATGAGGTATAGCAGGGGCAGACTGGGGTGAGTAAGGAGGAGGAGGGACAGATTTGTGTGGCTTTTAGGTGCTCTTGCCACAGGGGTTGAGTGGTGAGAGGTTAAATGTCTTGTCAAGAATGTTATACCCAAATGGCTGGTGTTTTTGCCACGTTTGATGTGCTTGAGACAAAGTTTGCAAATAGAAACAGTGAGATCAGCTGCACATGTACTAAAAATGGCCCAGACAGCTGAGCTGTTGGAAGTGGGCCGGGAGATAACAGCTCTAAAATGTGATGGAATAGGATGGCTGCTCTCTACTCTTTCATGATGGCTGCCTTGTTGGGGTTGTGCCCCACTCTCACTTTCCTCCTCTGCTCTATCTGGCACCCAAGTTGTGTCATCTCATCATCATCTCCTCCATCCTCATTACCATTGGAGACAACTTGGTAATACACTGCGGCTGGGGGAACATGAATGCCAATTTGTGTACTAGTGTTCGCCTCTCTCTGTGGGCTCATGTTCCTGCCTTCCTCAAGTTCAGAACCACATCTGAATCGAATAATGGCTGTGCATCATCAAGAAGCAAGGGGCTGACTCTATGCTCAAATAACTCAGCTGACTCCTCCATGGTTGATGCTGGGGCTATGGCAAGAATAGATGTGGACAAGCAGGCAGGTTTAGCCACTCTGGCAGCTGCAGGGGACTGCACACTAGTCTCTGCTTGCGTGATGGAGGATGAGGAAGATAAGGAATGGTTTATTAAGCCAGTCCACCACCTCCTCTACTTGCTGTGGCTAGATATCAGGGGCAACATCACTAAGCAGAGGAAATTATGCTGACCACGTACACCTTTGCCTGTGGACACATGCGCTGCTGGGCCCCTTACAGTGCCATGGGAACGTCTGCCTCTCCTTGTTGTCCTCGCAGTCATTATCGGGAGTGAGGGGGCAGTGCTTATTAACAAAATGTATTAAAGATGTGGAAATGTGTATGTGGATGCATTTTAATCAATGGAAAGTGGTGTTTGGTGCACTTTAATTTGAGTACTCACTACACAGACACTCTCCATGGATACCTTATAATATACTGTAATATACTGTGTCAAACCTGCAGTAACGCACAGAAATATACTACGTTAAATGTGTATTAACACAATGAAATATACAGCATTAAACTTGCAGTAACGCACACAACTATAGAGCGTTAAACTTGCAGTAACGCACAGAAATATATAGCGTTAAACTTGCAGTAACACAATGAAATGTATGGCATTAAACCTGCAGTAACGCACAGAAATATATAGTGTTAAACTTGCAGTAACGCACAGAACTACTGTATATGGCATTAAGCTTGCAGTAACACACAGAGCCATATGGCATTAAGCTTGCAGTAAGGCAATGAAATATATTGCGTTAAACTTGCAGTAACGTACAGAACTATATAGCATTAAACTTGCAGTAATGCACAGAACTATATGGCTTCAAACTTGCAGTAACGCACAGTCTATATGGTGTTAAACTTGCAGTAATGCACACAACTATATGGTGTTAAACTCGCAGTAACACACAGAACTACGGTGTGAAACGGTCACTACACTGACACTATCTGAACTGTCCCTACATGCACACTAATGTAAAGATGAATGGTGATCAATACACTATAATCACACCATCTGATCTGTCCCTACTCTAGATATACACAAATGTAAAGATGAATGACTCATCACTACACTACACTGACACTATCTGAACTGTCCCTACTCTAGCTGCGCATTAATGCAAAGATGAATGATGGTCGTCACTACACTCACACTATCCCTAGATTGACACTAAACTAATATTCTACACTAACAATACAATCACAATAGCACACTAACTTTCTAGTAGCACTGAACAGAGCCCTTTTCTATCTCTCTCCATGCCAAAATCACACTGAAAATGGCCGCTATTGAAAGAATACTTTTCAATCATGCATCCACAGTGCTCTGTGTCCTGATTGGGCGAAGCTTTCACTGCTTCAGCCAATCTGGGCTTTCAATGCACTGTGTGGTGGTGCAGTGCATTGTGGTCATTTGGCGGGCTAAACAAACGGTCGAACGACCCAGTAATTCGGTTATTAGGCCAATGGGCGAACAGCCAGTGTTCGGCCCGAACTTATGCTTGGGCTGAACTGTTCGTCCATCCCTATACCTGAAAAGTCTCATATGATTTTTCTGTTTTGTCTTGAGCTAATGTTGTTGTTCTGTTGGAGAAGAAAGCTGAAAGTGCGGCTCTGTTTTTGGAGAGTTGACCTAATTTTGCTGCTCTGTTGGAGAACTGCAATAAACCTAAACTTTACACTAATGATTATCATGCCCGCAACTATGCTATCTGCTTGTTTTGTTGGATATTTACTCATTAGGGGTATATTCAGGTTGCGTGTTAGGTTTTGGGGTTTGAATGGGTTAAAAACATTTTTGTACAAACACTTTTTTTTGCAGCTGTCTGCTGGCTGGTCATGTGATATCATATCCCGGACATCCTGGGCTCACCAAAGTAGGTTGAATGATGCTGGGCATTTTTCAGCCAACAAGAAGACCAGCCCTAGACCACTGAACAGTGAGGCTGCGGGGGACAGAAGATGACAATTTCAAATGTGTTAACCCCTTCATGACAGCAGTATTCATATATGCCGCTTCATGGATGTTGGACCCCATATATGCGCCGCTTGTTTTTGTGCTGAGAGCAGGCTGCACAGCGTGCTCCCAACACAGAGACCAGGCTTTCACTGAGAGCCCCAGGTCTCATACTAACAAACTTTAACATGAAATTGTTTTTTATGCAGTATCCACCGTCACAAAGAACAACTTTATGGCATATACTGCCATAAAGTCTCAGGACAGTCAGGTGCAAACTAAGGTGCTATTTGCATATTCGCTGCAGAACTCTGAAACCCTTTACCTATGAACATCATGGCAATTCTCACATGGCATGTTTTAGGCTTTTGACTATGCAATTCATTTTTAAATTATGATTTTGCAGTCACCTGCATGTGACGGTTTCATGCATGAAAAGTTGCTAAGTATCATTTTTTTTTACAAACAATGCTGCTATTTGCCAGTCCAGCCTACAATGTGGTAGAGAACTCATTTGTACAGTAAGAGGATTGCTATGACGGTAATACTCAGCTGACCATTCACTTGATGTCAGAGCACACGTACTTCTCTCATATGAAGTTAAATTGCCATGACACTTTTTAAAGAGTGGGAAACAATTAGTGCTTGTGTTGTTTATCATTCAACAGTAAGTACATGTAATGCTTTGTTTGTGCTGACTTGAGTTAAAACCTACTGCCTCAACTGAGCAAAACTGTCAATAGGATGCTTTAAATTGTTCAGAAATGTCCAAATAAAAAGTGCATGGAATGTATTTCATTTTTCCAAATGATCTCACATACTGTATATGTGAAATTGTAAAATGTGTTAGGTAAAATTGTTTGTCAATTCTTTATTTATAAATGATCCCAAATTACAGAGGGTATACATGGTAATAAGCAGCTCACAAGGTTAAAGAAACGCATCGGCTTAGATATCGAAGCACTATGTTTAACATCCTTAACAGGCATTTATCAGACAGAAAGATAAAGCATGCTGGTGTCCAACAACATAGTCTACATAGCCTAGGAATATGGATTTGAAGGAGAGAAAGCCTTCTAAAAAATATATGCAACTTAACCTGTATAATCCTTAAAAAAATCAAATATTATGGGAATAAAGGAAGGAAAAAGAGGGGGAGGGGGTAGAGGGGAACGATTGGGAGAGGGGTAGGAAGGATGAGAAGCCCAGAACAGGTAGGTGGTGGAAAAAAAAATCACAAAAATGGAAGGTTAGGGAAAATGTCCAATCCTCCTGCACCTAGGCCTCAAGCAGTGCTTCATACTCCCTTCCACATATCTGAACTTAGGCCTCTTCTAGCAGGGATGTATATGTAGATGAATAGGTGAATTCATGTCACCTTTTGCCATTTGTTCAGGAATTTGTCACAATTGCTCTTCTCTGTTACAACAGTAACAGTAACCATTTCATTAATTTCCAAGATTTTAGATTCACCCCAATGGCCTGGTATGGATTGGGGGGGGTACGCCTTTTTTTTTTTCAGAATTTTCTATTGCCGACATTCTTTTGTTTACATTTTAGCTGTCAGTGGGGAAGCCCACTGACAGCTGATGAGTCATTGGTTATTAAGGACGCGGCCGGCTTCCCTACCCACTCCCTAATAACCAGCTATTCTTTACACGGAATTTGAATCGGTCAATCATTTTTTGACTGATCCCAATTTGAAGCGTTCCGAAAATTTGGAATTCGCTAGATAAGAAATAAATGAAATGAATTTCAATGAATTTTAATGAAATTTGTTACTATTTAATTCGGAGATTCAGATACATCTGAATCTATGAATAACAAAAAAATCATCCGAATTTACATACGGACCGAAACTAATTGCACATCTAGCACAAATCAAAAATAGCACAATCAAACATTTATATATAGAGCTGGGAATATTATGGTGGTGTAGCAAAAAGAAGGCAGGGTCAGACGGAATCTCATGATCCATGAATTTCTGGGTGAGGTGGCGCACCTCTGACCAAAAGGTGTGAAGTTTAGTGCAAGACCAAAAAATGTGTGACAGCTCCCCCACCACTTTTCCACATCTCCAGCAGATTTCTGTGCTGCATGGGAACAATTTGTGTAATCTACTCAGGGTATAGTACCAGCTTGTCAAGATTTAAGACCCAGATTCCTGGTACGTGAAGCATATGGAAGTTTTGTATATGAAAAGGAGTATCCTATCTATCTGTTTTTGTGATTGATTAAGTTGGAGAGCTTGTTCTTACCTAGAGACATGTGGTGGTTTAAAATGGGCTTGGGGAGAATTAAGCAGGTGATATGTCAAGGATATAGTGTGATGTAAGGGTGTCTTGGAATCACAAAGCTGTTCAAATTGTGTAGGATTTGGTGAAAAAGATGATGCAGAAGGAAGGGACACAAAAAAATGTCATAGTTGCAGTTTATTCCAGAAATTCAAGTTGGACAGAATAAAGTTCATGGCTATCGGTTCTGTAGAGGTCCAATGACCCGAGGGCATAAAGTATTGTGCCTGGAACACATTTCAATATGAAAGGGCTATAAAGCATGGGTCAGAAAGACCCAGGCCAAAGGATTGATTACCTATGATAGAGAACAGCGGGGAGGGGCTCAGAGAGATCTGATTATTTTGAATACATTGGAACAGATACACCAGATCTCTCCAATAGTGGGATGCGATCTAAGGCCTTGAGGGATCCTAACTGAACACCATGGGAGGGCTGGTAATGGATTTTTTTGAAACGGCCTGTTCAATGGACACTTACTCTTTTCAAATAGCAGGTGGCCTGGTAATTAACGGCATCTGGTAGCGCCATGTCTTTTGGATAGACATAGAACTGATTGAGGGAGTGGTTTGCAAGCCCAAAGGAATTATGTAAATGTTCTATTTATGGCTCTCAAAAATGAGGATGGTGTATGAGCAGGAAGAGCTTGTAGGAGGTATAATATATGGAATACTGCACACATGCCTCATGTTTAAGTTGAGGGTTGTTGGTTTAGAAAACGCCATGTCCTGATGCACCAAATGTAAAACATTTCTAGTAACGAGAAAATCAATATAAAATTAGGTTGCTTACATTTTGTTGAATTAATTTAAATATATGCATGCAGACAATCTGTGTAGGTTGAGCAGTTCATCATTTACATGTTGCCTGTTGACTAGACTATTTGATTCTGCACGGAAAGGTTAAACTTCCATGAATACACTTTGGATCATACAATACTTGTGATTTGTGAGATTTGTAAATTGAGTTGTTTTTCACTAAACATTATTCCTTTTTATAATGTCACTCATAATTTAATGGTAGTTAACATTTAATTAATTAAAGAAGAAGTTTGGAGTACATAAAAAAACAAACATTCATACTGACGTCTATGCTGCAGCATCAGTGTGGCTGCAGCTGTCCCACGTCGGGTCTAAGACTGAGAACCGAGCAGTCACATGACCACTGAGTGCCTAGTTCTCTGCCTGCTTGGAGCAGAGAGGGGTGACTGACAGTCACTATGCTCCTCCATCCCTCATTAGAGAGCTGTGCTGGAGAGGGGGCAGATGCACCTGGCTTCGGCTCTCAGCCACACATTGAGAGCTGGAGCCAACTGTTAATAAGCCAGCTGGGTGGAGCCCGATAATATTATCAGGATCCTTCCAGAGCCTGGAACTGCTCTACCACATTAGCTGACAGCAGGCAACAACATGCTATAAGGTGACTCTGGTCCACAGGACCGCAAAAGTGCATTCCTGAGACCCACAAAACAAGTATAGATAAAGAAGCTTTAGCCATACTTCTCTTTTAAATTATGCATTAGAGGGGCAATGCAATATAAATGGTAACGTACAGTATACTGTACCTTATAATTTATCATCTTCCAATTTAAGTGAGTGCCAATGTGGTAAAAAGAAATTGTATTTAAAACATATGCCTGGGGAAGAGTTTAAAAACATATGCAGTACATTTCTGCAATATATGCACATTTTCCCATTATATTTCTTTAAAAGTCTGGCAAGTATAAAAAAATACCTGTTGACCTGCCAGAAACGCACTCAACTTCCAATTTCCTGGACTGAAAAAATAGTCAAAATAAAAATGTGTCTCCCTTTTCAATAGGTACATTTTTATGACGGGGGGGAGCATTGGGAAGACAACTCATTGCAGGTTCCAGCCAGCATGCCCTTTGGAATTTGGGTTGCTCGAATAGAGGATCCAAAAGAAGAAGCACCCCTCTTGGTGTCCAGTTATCACAGTCACTACCTGAGTGTTACATAGATGGACATTATTTTTATTTAGGCAAATAAACATCACCATTCTATTGTATAGTGCAGGTCAGAGACCAGACCTGAGTCTGTAGCTGTCATCCAACTGTGTTTGTCTGTCCCATATTGACACTAGGGGGTTGATTTATTAAAACTGGAGAGTGCAAAATTTGGTACAACTCCGCATAGAAACCAATCAGCTTCCAGATTATTTTGTCAAAGCTTAATTGAACAAGCTGAAGTTAGAAGCTGATTGGCTACCATGCACAGCTGCCCCATTTGAATGAAAATCTAGTCCCGCTGCTCCAGGTGAGCCGGCCTGGCTACAAATAAATGAACAGGCTTCTGGTATAGGGTGTACGCCCTGTCACTGCTGCAGAAACATATGGGCGAATAAAGAAGAGGATGGCCGCACACGCATACGATGCAATGTGTTATTCAGGGAATGGTAAAAATAAGCACAGATGACATGTGGCATACAGGGAATAAAAGGTAACACGTTTTACATGACTTGCGTGCTTCCTCAAAACCATACAGGGTACAACCACCAACACATTTATATACTGAATATCACATGATCAAATAAATGCAATTAGTTCAAAACAGGTGTAATTTCTTCAGTAATTGGACCCATATCATTTGTTCTTTGTTCCCATTAGAGAGCACACCAATGATCCGAAAAATAGATTGACAGAAAGTGTAGTTCCCAAATGTAAATACAATTGTATCTGTAAAAGGAAAAAAGATACAACTATATAAGAACATGTATAAACAAAAATAGAAAAAAGGAAGAACAGAAACAATAAATGAAACAATAAAAAGATACAGCACACATTCCTGTCACTGAAACATGCACATCATTGACATGACAATCCTGTTCCAATGATATTGCCACATCACCGCACTAAATGTACAATTAACTGAAACTATGTTAAAGGAGTGGTAAAGGCAGAAGTTTTTTTTATCTTAATGCATTCTATGCATTAAGATAAAAAACCTTCTGTGTGTAGCAGCCCCCCCGCCCCCTAATTACTTACCTGAGCCCCATCTCTCTCCAGCGATGTCCACGAGTGTCTTAGTCATCTGGGACTCTCCTCTTGATTGGCTGAGACACAGCAATGGCACCAAGTGGCTGTCAATCAAAGTCAGTTAGCCAATCAGGGGAGAGAGGGGGCGGGGTCGGAGCTCCTTGTCTGAATGGATACACGGAGCTGTGACTCGGCTTGGGTGCCCCCATAGCAAGATGCTTGCTGTGGGGGCACTCGACAGGAGGGAGGAGTCAGAAGCAGCAAAGAGGGACCAGAGAAGAGGAGGATCTGGGCTGCTGTGTGCAAAACCAACTGCACAGAGGAGGTAAGTATAATGTGTTTGTTATTTAAAAAGAAGAAAAAACAAGACTTTTACAAATCAGTTTAAATGGTGATGTAGAGCAAAACAATGGGTCAGTCATAAAAATGGGTCAAATCCCATTCAAAATGTAATCCCTCTGGTATTCTCATTTGTAGGGAAAATATCCAAAATACCTCTTGCTTGCATAATAACCTAAAATTATCTCCACCTCTCCTAGGAATGCTAATTCTCTCTATACCTTGTATCTGCAACAAATAAGTGTATCCACCGTGTGCCCCAATAAATTCTTGCTAGGTTAGTGCCGTGTTCCTTCACTATGTCATAAACATGATCGTGTAAACGATCTTGGAGTCTCCTACTGGTGCGGCCAACATATTGGACTGCACATGCCCTGCAAGTAATCAAATAAATAACGTTTCTAGTGTTACAGTTAAATACTTAAGGACAGAGAAATAGAGACTGCTTTCTGGAGCGTGCCACCGTCCTGGTAGACTAGGAAAAAGGGATGGAGGATACCCCCAAAATGTAGTGGACTTTAAGGGCACACCACGAGACAACACACACTAGAAGTATATTAAAAATACATTACTTATTAGGAAAATTAATTAAAAAAGAGACAAGGTTCTAAAATACATAGGGGAGTTTGGAAGTAGAAACAAACATCCCTGGTTAGCTTGTATACAGCTATACTTTAATCACCGTACTTACGGATATACGTCTTCTTTTCTATTTAAGTAATCTCAATCCACGATGTGAGAGGTCCTGAGGAAGCTTATTTAAGCGAAACGTGTCAACCTACTCTGCAGGAACATTTTTGTCCGTTGTATGGAACAATGTATTGTTCTGACTTAATCCGACATGGTTTGGAGGTTATTGTACATGTTGCTCAACCGGGGATGTTTGTTTCTACTTCCAAACTTCCCAATGTATTTTAGAACCTTGTCTATTTTTTAATGAATTTTACTAAACAAATAATGTATTTTTAATATACTTCTAGTGTGTGTTGTCTCGTGGTGTGCCCTTAAAGTCCACTATATTTTGGGGGTATCTCCCCCCCCCCCCTTTTTCCTACTTAAGGACAGAGCCTCTTTCTGAGATTTGGTGTTTACAAGTTAAAATATTTTTTTTTGCTAGAAAATTACTTAGAACCCCCAAACATTATATATATATATATATATATATATATATATATATATATATATATATATATATATATTTCTAACACCCTAGAGAATAAAATGACGGTCGTTGCAATATTTTATGTCAAACTGTATTTGCGCAGCGGTCTTAAAATCTTAAAATTTTTTTGTAAAAAAATCACTTTCTTAAATTAAAAAATAAGACAACAATAAAGTTAGCCCAATTTATTACTATATTGTGAAAGATAATGTTTCGACGAGTAAATTGATACCCAACATATCATACTTCAGAGTTGCGCCCGCTCATGGAATGACGACAAACTTTGGCACTTAAAAATCTCCATCGGCGAAGTTTAAAAATTTCTACAGGTTACCAGTTTTCAGTTACAGAGGAGGTCCAGTGCTAGAATTATTGCTCTCACTCTAACGATTGCAGTGATACCTCACATGTGTGGTTACATATACGTTCGCTTCTGTGCGCAAGCTCAGCGGGACGGGGTGATTACATTTTTCTTTTCTTATTTATTTTACTTGTTATTTTTT
This sequence comes from Glandirana rugosa, assembly GCA_018402905.1. NCBI lineage: Eukaryota > Metazoa > Chordata > Amphibia > Anura > Ranidae > Glandirana > Glandirana rugosa. Next base: position 48,243 of record BLSH010512436.1, on the reverse strand, counting down.
ATTTTTACATTGCCCTTTTAAAAAACAAAAATTTGGGTCACTTTTATTCCTTTTACAAGGAATGTAAACATTCCTTGTAATAGAAAAAAAGCATGACATGACCTCTTAAATATGAGATCTGGGGGTCAAAAAGACCTCAGAACTCATATTTACACTAAAATGCAATAAAAAAAAAAGAAAAAATGTCACTTGAAAAAAAAAATTGTCTCCTTTAAGAGCATTGGGCGAAAGTGATGTTTGACGTCACTTCCGCCCTTCAGTGCCATAGAGCCGAGTGGGAGCCATCTTACCCTCAGTCGGCATCCAGGCAGTGAGGGGAGTGGACCGGATTGTCTCCGATGCTACAAACGGATCTGGTAAGAGGCGGAGATGACCAGAAAATGGCAGGGGGCCCTCTCTCACCCCTGATAAAAGTGATCTCACAGAGACCACTTTTACCTGAAAGCTGACCGCCCACCATTTAAGAAAATACTGGGGTTAAGGTAGCTATCTGCTACCATAACAACGGTATTTCACATCAAAGTATCAATGTACAACAACGGCGGGCGGTTGGTAAGTGGTTAATGAAAGTTTTGATCGTAAAGGTTCTGCGATTCGCAGTAGAACAGAACTGGTCACCTTTAATTAACCAAGGACAGCATGGACAACTGCTTGCCCCACATTTAAACGTTCCTGTAAAATCCAACCATGTTCTACTACGGGTGTGAGAACCAAAATCGCTGGGAGACAAAGAATTAGCCAAGGAGGGAGCTCGTTGTGACACGGCTTTAAACCCTTTGGATATATGACGTTCCATTATGTTCCTAATTTTACTAAATTCCATACTGTAAGCAGTGGAAAAGATGGGGATGTTCGCTAAATTCAGCTTAGATCTTTTCTTTTGTAATAAACGCTCTCTGGGTGTACCTTCAGCTATATCTATCGCTCTTCGGAGTGTATTTGACTTATGACCCCGAGAACAAACCTGCCATACATCTCCTCCTTCTCTTGCTGGAAATCTCCCTCCTTGCTGCAGATCCTGCGCAACCTCAAGAACTGACCCACTGGAATGCCATAGGTGACATGACTCATCTGCCCAGAATCTGCACGGAGAAGGGTATTCCTTGACAAAGGCTAATTATAAAGGCTAGATGTGATACAACCCTCCTTGTTAGATAGAACAACATCTAAAAAAGGAACTGATCTACTGTCCAAATGTACAATAAACTGAAGGTATTAATTGTTATTATTCAAAAACTAAAAAAACTTTCCAAAGTGCCCACAGAATTGGAACAGATGAACAGCAGATCATCTATGATCATCTATACGTATTTCTTTGAAGTTCCTCTGGATATATAATAATGTGGGTACCCTGTGGATCCGCCCTAGCATCTATTCCCTATTGTTAATATATTTCCCTAATGCACAATGGCCATCACAAAACTCCTTACCTGGAATGTTAGAGGCGTTAGAGACAAAATTAAAAGGACAGCCATCCTCTCATCTATTAAGGCCCAGATACCGGACATCATTGCGTTAGTAGAAACGCATATTACTGGATGACTACAAATAGCATTGAAGCGCCCATGGATAGGGTTGGTGCACCATTCAAAATACTCACAATTTTCCAGGAGTGTCTCTATACTGATCAGAAAAAAAATCCCATTTGAACTACTTTCGCTCCGGACGATAGGGTCAATATGTATTTATCTATGCGACCATTAGAGGACACAAAATCCTGATAATGGCATGTTATATCCCCCCCTATATTGCTCAGCAGTGGTCAAGGAAGGCCTGGCCTTCATTGCCTAATACCCATCAGCTCCAGTAATCTGGATGGGGAACTTCAATATGGTGCTGACACCTATACTAGATAGAATTAACACCTCTAGGGACAACATTCTCTCATCGACTCCCACTAGGTTTAGCAGACTGATGACAGACTTCGTCCTTCGTCCTTGTAGACACATGGCGATATAAATATCCCACCACCAAATTGTTCTCCTGTTACTCAACCACACACAACACCATGTCCAGAATAGATCTGATCTTCCTATCTAAAACACTGTTGCCAAAGTTTGAGGCAGCAGGATTTGCACCTAGACACCTGTCGGATCACGCACCCTATTGAGTAGTCCTTCATCTCTTTGATGACTCCCGTATAAGACAATGGAGACTAAACCCATACTGGCTATCGGTACTGGAAAACCAGGTAGACATACCCAGAGAATTGAAATTCTTCTTCGAACAAAATCAGGGAACCTCCACGGTGGGAATGGTATTGGAGACTTTCAAACTACATGCAAAGACAATACTTTCCTCACACATTAATAGACACAAAAACAATTCCAAAAGAACATTACAACAAGCTTCAGATCACCTGCAGCAACTGGAAAATACCTTTATACAAAAGCCCACTACCCAAAACAGTGCCAACCTTAAAATGCAATCCCGCACCGTAGCGCAACTACATATGGACAAAGCCCAACAGCATCTATTTTTCACTAAACAATGCATATTCGAACATGGTGAGCGAGCGGGGAAACTGCTTGCGTACCTGGCACACCTAGACACCACGCCCCCTGTGACAGTGTTGCTGACCAACTTGAATGGGAAAACAGTCATAACTCCTCAGCAAGTAGCTGGGGAATTTCAAAAATATTATTCCACTCTGTATACATCCCAAAGCAAACACACCCCACCACAAATTGCGGCATTCCTACAACACATACACTTTCCTCAGCTAGATGAGGATCAATTAAAACTATTAGATGCCCCAATCACACCAGATGATGTATCCACTGCAATCTCTACAAATGGCAAATTCCAAAGCCCCTGGCATGGATGGTCTACCCCTGGAATTCTATGCCGCATATGCGGACATACTGGTGGATAAATTAGTAACCCTATATCAACATATTTTTGACACTGAGACCTTACCCACCTCCATGCAGGAGGCAAAGATAATAGTCATCCCCAAGCCAGGAAAGGATCCTCACTCCCCGGAGTCATACAGACCAATTTCGCTGCTACAGGTTGATATAAAAATACTTGCCAAAATACTTGTCTCCCGTCTCAACCAGGTGATATTTTCGCTGATACACACTGATCAAACTGGCTTCATGCGTGGCAAAAACACAGCCATGAATATTCAAGACAGACGTGATAATCCGGGTTTAAGAGTAATAGTGTCGTTGGACACTGCTAAAGCGTTCGACTACGTGGAGTGCGAATTTCTATGGGAGTGTCTAATATGCTTTGGATTTGGCCCCAACTTCAACTTGGCCCAAGGCCAAAGTACTAGTTAATGAATGGTTATCAGATACCTTCTCCCTAGATAGAGGCACATGTCAGGGATGCCCCCTCCCCCCCCCTTGCTTTATGCACTAGTAGCTGAACCCCTAGTCATTGCTATAAAGGCCAATGATAATATTCAGGGATTGCACGTGGGAGAATTTGCTGACAAAGTGGGTCTCTACACGGACGACATGGTCTTATACCTGGCGGACTCACAGAACTCCCTCACAGAGGCTCTCACCACCATTGAGAACATGGGACAATATTCCGGTTTAAAAATAATCTGGGATAAATCCCAAATCTTACCCGTAGATCAATTCCCTCCTCCAAACATAGATCCCCTCTTCCACTGGTCAGAGTATCCTCTATTAAATACGTAGGAGTTATAGTCACATGATCACTGGCTGAATATAACCTTCACAATATAGAAAACTTATATACATTAATAAAAACCAAAACCCAGACGTGGGAAAAAATTGCCACTGGGAATAACTGGTTGCGCCAACATTATTAAAATGATACTGCTACCTAAATTGCTTTACATGACGTGGCATGCACCGCTCCCCATTCCTGTGAAATTCTTGAAAACTATTGATGCTATACTTAATTCCTTCGTCTGGGGGTCCAGTAGACATAAACTCTGCTGGCAGACACTAAAAAACCCCACAAACATGGGTGGAATAGCTTTACCAGATTTTCATGATTACTACCTTGCATCCCCAGCCTCACACTTCTACCATTACGTTAAAACAGACCTTCTTCGTTATCAAGCACTGACCAGCCCAAGGTCCAATCATCCGGCTTATACCCCCCTGCAGGTTATCCTAAGAAACACAATACACCCCTCACGCTCCCAGTCTCCAAAAGATATGGCCTCTCATCACCAATATGTATGGTGCAACATTATAAGAAAATGAAAGCCCCCATCTTACCACTCACACATGCCGCTATGGTTTAACAGCGACCTATCAGAACTGCTCATTATTCCTGACCCCAAAATATGGATAGACCGGGGGATACTGTATTTATACCAAGTCTTGACCCCCACCAGGCCCAAACCTTTTCAAGAATTAAAAGAAGAGTTTTCACTACCCAATAATATGCTCTTGATTCCTACAACTGAGACATGCCCTCACAGCACAGTTTGCTGCTGGATACCCCCAAATGTCTAACCCAGATGTACTTTCTATTGTACAAGGAGAAGACCCCTCAAAACGAATCTCCAACCTATATCAGGCGTTACATCAACCCAGCACCACACAATTAGCATATGACACCAAGACAAAATGCGAGGAAGATCTTGGGAATATAGACAATGAGGACTGGGATGAAATTATGGAAGGAGTCAGGATGGTCTCTCCCAAAATGCCGGACCGCTTGACACAATTGTATAGCCTGCATAGAACCTACCTCACGCCTCAGAGAATAGCCAAATACCAACTAAACAGAAACCCACTCTGCCCCCTCTGCCACTCAGCCCCAGGTACATTCTACCACCTTATATGGACGTGTATAGAGATACAAACCTTCTGGCTTCAAAACACAATTCCTCTATGATGATATGGTTCATCTGTTACCCTAGACCCAAAGCTGTGCCTTCTCGGCTTAATACCAGCCATGGATATTGATAAATACACAGCGACGTTTATTACAGAAACACTGTTTCTAGCCAGAAAGACAATTGCAAAAGTATGGATGCAGGCAGCCCCACCCACTCTTCAAGACTGGATTAGGGAGGTAAACGTCTTACCATATAAAAAAATGATATACGCACATAGGGGATGTCCTCTGAAATACACCAAAATATGGGATAGATGGCTCTCCAACTCAAGTACCTGCTCCAGTTAATTAGGCAAATATCAGAAAACAAATGCACCAAACTAATAGATCGCATCTTTGTACTCAGTATTGCTATATATGAGACACTGTACCATACCATAATGCTAACGGAAAATGATACAAGAATACTATCCATCCAACAGATCAGATGGAGGTTAGCAGACAAAGGTTCTAAGAATGAGAATTCCCTATGTGTTGTAACGCACTCACAGATTATTTATGGCTATTACTGCTTTACATGTATTTTTCTAGATGCAATGTCTGTCATGAATACAATGCATGTCAGATATCTATGTTCTGTAGCTTTTCCAATAAACTTGGTTTTTGATTAAAAAAAATGTGGGGCAAGCAATTTTCCATGTTGTCCTTGGCTAATTAAAGGTGATCAGTTCTGTTCTACTATGAATCACAGAACCTTTAAGATCAAAACTTTCATTAATTGCAATACTAGAAACGATATTTATTTGATTACTTGCAGGGCATGTGCAATCCAATATGTTGGTCACACCACTAGGAGACTCCGAGATCGTTTACACGATCATGTCTATGACATAGAAAAGGAACATGGCACTAACGTAGCAAGACATTTAAACCAGTTGCCGACCGCCGACCGTCGATTGATAGCGGCAACATGGCTCAATGTTGCATATTGCCGTCACCTGACGGTAGCTGCGAGATCGTAGATCGTGAGTGCGCACGCCACTGGAGGCATGCTTGCATGCTCACTATGTAGCGGGGGAGACAGGGAGTGGGTAGGGCGGACTCGATGTCCGTCGGCTACCCGCGATCACTCTCCCACAGTGACGGAACGGGGATCCCTGTGTGTAAACACACGGATCTCCGTTCTGACAGGGGAGAAGGAGTGTGATTGCATGCTTCCTGTATATGGGAGCAGCAATCACTCTCCTCCCCCACTCAGCCCAGTCCGCACACAGTTAGTAACACAAAACAGGGAACACAGTTAGCCCTTTGATCGCCCCTAATGTTAACCCCTTCCCTGTCAGTGACATTTACACAGTAATCAGTGCATTTTTATAGCACTGATTGCTATATAAATGCCAATGGTCCCAAAAAAGTGTCAAAAGTGTCCGATATGTCCGCTGCAATGTCGGAGTCCCACTAAAAATAGCAGATCGCCGCCATTACTAGTAAAAAATAATAATAAAAAAACCCCCATAAATTAATTCTCATAGTTTGTAAATGTGGCAACTTTTGCGCAAACCAATCAATATACGCCGATTGCGTTTTTTTTTTTACCAAAAATATGATAAAGAATATATATCAGCCAAAACTGATGAATAAATTTGTTTTCCTGACAGACTCCATGGTAGCCTACGTGTGGGTTAACCCCGCCTCCTCTCCAATGCTATAGGACCCCATTCCAATAAATGTGTGCCTCCGGCCGGAGACCGTGTTCCTTTTTTGTCCTCCTCCTTGGATTTGTATCAGAATGGTGCACTTACGTGTCACAGCGTCCAAACCAGAGATCCGGGCATCTTGTAAATGCGGTGCAGCCCAGGGTCCAGCCTCGTTTCCCTTGTCCCCTGCTCCCACTCCTCCACAGCCCTTTGTTTTCCCCGGCTATCATCTCCATACCGGGGCCCTCCATTACTGGTTCCTATGGCGCCTGGAGCGCTTCTGCGTTCCAGGGCGCCGTACCATTTCCGGGTCTCGGCTGTGTGAGTGTTTCCGCACATGCGTGGGCCACGATCGGAATCGAGGCCTGGTTCGCACATGCGCGATTAGCCAAAAGACCCGGCAGCTGCACAATATGCAGGCCCCCGGGACGCAGGCGCGTGACATCACAGGAGCAGGGAATCTAAAAGGCTGTCAGCCCCAGAGTCCTTGGGAAAGTCTGTGGGCAATATTGCGACAGCTTCCCCAAGCCCTAGGCTCGAGGCTAAAGGTAAGCCCCAGCTGGGGGTGAGCTGTGCGCGGTCGTCTGCTTAAAGGGCCAGTGCTCCTAAATTAATTTCTTTTTTCCTTCAGTCCAGAACCTGTAGGCAGTCCACAGGCATTTGGTCTGAGGCTCCCCGCCGGGTCGTTATGGACAAGTCACCGCCCTCCTGCGGCCAGCCCCCTCGCACAAGGTATGTGCAGGGAGGGGGGTAAGAATGGGGCCAGGAATTCTGGAATGGTCTGGAGCACTGACTTATTGGTATGTGTCTTCCCTTTCTTCTTTTTCCCTTCTTTCTCTCCAGCCCTTCTAGGTCAGGCTGCAAGAACACGGCCCATCAAGACCTTGCCAGGCCGCAGCATCGGCAGTCTTCATCTAGGTCCAGACGTGGCTCTCCGTCTGGGGATCGCCATCAGAGGAGATGTTCCCATTGCTCCTCTAGACACCGCTCCCACCGCCACGACAGCCGCTCTGATTGCAGAGCCTGCTGGGGATGTCAGGCACAAGTCCCAGAGGGCGAGTCTCTGTGTGACATCTGTTACGCCTGGGCGGTCGGGGAAAAGGAGATGGAAAACCAGCAAATGGAGTCGCTGGTAAAGAGTGTGGTGCAGCAATCCCTGAAAGAGTGGGGCACATCCCGCATGCAGAGCCAATCCACCATGATGTCAGGCTCGGTGTCCGATGAAGCCTAGGAGGATACGGGCTTATTCCGGCCTTATGATGCCTCGCTCAGGTCTTCGGGCAGCGAGATGGAAGGGGACGACTTTCCAGGAGGCTTCGACTTTGCCCTGGTCCCCCCCCTAATTAAGGCAGTAAAAGAAGCCCTTAAGTGGGAGGAACCCTCCACACCACCAGCAAAACAACGGAAATTTTTTAAGCACCTGGGGAAGGAGCGCTTGGGGGAACTCAAGGAGATCATTGTGGAGGAGTGGGAGAAGGTGGACAGGAAGACATCCTTATCTAGCAAGACCTCTAGGCTTTATCCCTTTAAATTAGAGGATGTGAAACATCTGGAAAATGTTTCCCTTGTGGACGCGGCCTTAATGCGCCTGGCCAAGCATGTTACTCTTCGTCTCGAGGATGCAGTGTCCTTCAGGGATGGTCTCGAGAGGAGAATCGACCAGGACCTCAAGAGAATTTATGGGTTGGCCGGGGCGGTCTGCAAGCCCGCTCTGGCCCTTGCCGCCTTATCCAAGGCAATGGAGTCCTGGACGGAGAATGTAGACTCAGTGATCAGGGGTGTCTCTGAAGAATTGGCCGGGAGCTCAGCAGTCCAGGAACTGAAACTAGCAACAGCTTTCCTGGGGGAGGCGTCCATTGATCTTATCCGCCTATCGGCCCGGGCTATGGTGTCTTTGGTCACAGCCAGGAGGGCACTATGGTTACGCCCCTGGCTCGCTGACCCGGCGTCCAAGCAGGCCTGGTGTAAAATTCCCTTTGAGGGATCCTCCATATTTGGGAACAAGCTGGACAGTGCCATAGCCTGGTCCATGGGTGGGAAGTCGGGGTTCCAAGTGCCTGTTCAGCCAGAGGAGGCCTCAATGCAGGAGAAGAAGTACAGAGCGCTCAAGGGAAGCCCACTCTTACAGACCAGGCAGAGACTTCAGGAGGAACTGGAGAAGAGGGCAGGTCTTTCAGAAGCCCGCCAAGGGCCAAGCGTCCGAGGGATGCGAGGCTACTAAGTCGTTTTGAGATTGGGCCCGTGCAGGCAGGTCGGGTTGTGGCGTGCCTGCGCCTTTTCCGTCACGTCTGGACGGCCTCGATCTCGGACCACTGGATCATCAAGATGGTGTCAACAGGTCACACTTGGCCCTTCACAGCCACTCCTCCTCACAGATTCGTCGCAACACTTCTACCATGGTCAGAAGAAAAAAAGCAGGCCCTCCTGGACTACGTGGAGTCATTGGTGGAGCAGTAAGCCATGCTGCCCATCCCAAAGAGCGAAGGATTCAGGGGAGCTTACTCCCCTCTTTTCCTCGTACTTAAGAAGAATGGCTCTTGGCGTCCGGTAATAGACTTGACCTACTTGAACAAATTTATAAAATACAAGAAGTTCAAGATGGAAACACTATCTACAATTCAGCAAGCCGTGCAGCCTGGCGATTGGCTTATTTCATTAGACTTAAAGGATGCGTACTTCCACGTGCCAGTGGAAGAAGAATTCAGCAAGTTCCTCCGTTTCGCAGTCGGGCCGAGGCATCTGCAATTTACCTGTCTCCCATTCGGGGCTCTCGATGTCCCCTCGCACCTTTACCAAGGTTCTTCTGACCGTGGTGGCACTCATCAGAACAAAAGGGATCTGACTGTACCATTATCTTGACAATCTCCTCCTACTCTCTCAAGAAAAGGAGCAGCTGCTTGCCCACAGAGATCAGGTTGTCTCCATCCTGACCGAATTCGGCTGGCTGTTGAATTTGGAGAAAAGACAACTGGAGCCAGTACAGTGTTTAGTATAAATAGGGGCTCAATTTGACACAGTGGAGGGCACAATCTCCCTACCAGCAGAGAAAATCCCCATCATCTGGGAGAGGGTGTCACGGGCCCTGATATCCCCATTCCTGAGGGCCTCTCACTGCCTCAAGATCATTAGCACAATGGTCTCCACGACTCCAGTGGTGAAGTGGGCCCTCTGGAGGCTACGTCCCTTCCAGGCAGAGTTCCTCCATCAATGGGAATCGGACAACAACAACCAGCTCATCTGCATAACATCAGCTATGAGGGCCAGTCTTCCCTGGTGGCTGCAGCAGAAGAACCTGCTCACGTGCCACTCCATCGCCCCCATCTCATGGGCCGTGGTTATCACCGATGCCAGCGGTATGGGATGGGGAGCCCATTACAAGTCAGAACTGGCACAGGGCAGGTGGGATCCCTGCGCCCACATCCCAGGCTCGAATGTCCCGGAGCTTCGTGCGGCCCTTCGTGCTCTTCAAACCTTCAGTCATCTCCTGAAGGGGAAGGCAGTCCTTCTAAGAATGGACAATACCACGGCGGTCTCCTATGTGAAGAGACAGGGAGGGACACGGAGCCTTACCTTGCTCCGAGAAGTCGAACCAATCATGTCATGGGCCCAGAGGTATCCAGTTGACCTCTCGGCGGTGTTTGTTCCTGGGGCCCAGAACATTCAAGCGGACTTTCTTTCAAGGGTTCGACTAGGCAACACCGAATGGTCCCTCCACAGGGAGACATTCAGGTGGATCCTGTCGTTGAGAGTCCATCCCGAGGTGGACTTGTTCGCCTCTCCCTGCAACTTCAAGATCGAGAGATACTACACCAGGAGCCGTTGCAGCCAGGCCTGCGGGACAGACGCCCTGACGGACAAGTGGGAGTTCAATAGGGCATACGCCTTTCCTCCATTTCCGGTCATCATGAGATTCCTACGGAGACTCTGTGCGGAGACAGTCGAGGTAGTAATGGTGGCTCTGTACTGGCCAAACAGGCCGTGGCCCCTTCTGACCAAACTGAGCTTTCGGGATCCAGTACCCCTCCCCCTCAGACCAGACCTGCTATCCCAAGGGACAGTCTTACACCCCTGCCCAGTGGTCCTGAGGCTGACGGTCTGGTTCTGGAAAGGGGGAGGTTGGAAGCCCTCGGCTGCATGGAAAATGTCATCTCCACTCTCATGAGCTCAAGGAGAGCAAGCACAAACAGAGTATATGGGAGAATTTGGGCCAAGTTCTTAGAATTTGCATCCAGGGAAGTCGTTTAGAGATCCAGAGGTTCAGATGGTCTTGGGTTTCCTACAAACAGGTCTAGACGTAGGCTTGGCAGTCGGCTCACTGAGAGTTCGAGTTACGGCCCTGTCAGCCTTTTCTGGGTCCACGTGGGCCTCTCTCCCTCTGGTCCGGCAGTTCTTATAGGTGCTGCGAGGCTTAGACCTCAAAGGAGACCAAGGTTCCCGAAGTGGGACTTGCCCCTAGTACTTGACTCACTTTTAACTTTAGCTGGGCCAGCTTCGATCAAAGATCTGTCTTCAAAGGCCGCCTTCCTGGTGGCAGTCACCTCGGCCAAACGAGTCTCGGAAATTGGTGCCCTCGGCCATAAAGAACCTTTTTTGACCTTTCTTCCAGACAGGTTAGTGCTTATACCCATGCTCAGGTCAAACCCAAAAGTGACGTCGGTATTCCATGACAATCGAGAGATTAATGTGTAGCGCTAAATGGGGCTTAAAGGAAAAAAAAAAAAATCTTAGTAATAAAATAAAGGATAAAGAAAAAGTGACATACACTTGTATTGAATAAAGGGAACAATGTAACTCTATGAATGAATATTTACTGTATTACCCGTATGTATGATTAGGGTGAGGGGAGGAAGCCTGCAAATATACTTTGAACCACCCACCACGAATACACACTGTCAGTATAAACCAATAAGTGTGAAAAACAAATAATGACAACAGTAGTGAGACAATGGGTAGTCTCGATGCTCAAAAAGCGAATAATTAAAAAATATGTGTCTGGCTGCCATGGAGTCCATCAGGAAAGGAAAATTACGGTAAGTATTTGATAGGAAATTTTCCGTTTTTTTATATATTTTTTGTTGGATATGTAGCAAAAAGCAAGAAATATTGTGTTTTTTTTTTCAAAGTTGTTGCTCTTTTTTTATTTATAGCGGTGATCAGAGGTGATCAAATACCACCAAAAGAAAGCTCTATTTTTGTGAAAAAAAGGACGGCAAAATAGTTTGGGTAAAATGTTGCACGACCGCGCAATTGTCAGTTAAAGCGACGCAGTGCCGAATCACAAAAAGTGCTCTGGTCATAAAGGGGGAAATCCTTCCGGGGCTGAAGTGGTTAATGGGGCCCACGGTGGAGACACTTTGTTGCAGATACAAGGTATATAGAGAATAAGCATTCCAAGGAGAGGTGGAGATAATTTTAGGATATTATGCAAGCGAGAGGTATTCTGGATATTTTTCCTACTAACGAGAATACCAAGGGGCTTAAATTTTGAATGGGATTTGGGACCCATTTTTATGACTGACCCATTGTTTTGCTCTACATCACCATTTAACATAGTTTCAGTTAATTATTATACATTTAGTGCGGTAATGTGGCAATATCATTGGAACAGGATTGTCACATGAATGATGTGCATGTTCCTGTGACAGGAACGTGTGCTGTATTTTTTTATTGTTTCATTTTTCGCTTCTGTTCTTCCTTTTTTCTATGTTTGTTTATACATGTTTTTATATAGTTGTATCTTTTTTCCTTTTACATATACAACTTTATTTACATCTGGGAACTACACCTTTTGTCAATCTATTTTTAGGACCATTTGTGTGCTCTCTAATGGGAACAAAGAACAGATTATGTTGGTCCAATTACTGATGTAATGTTTTGAACTAATTGCATTTATGTGATCATGTGATATTCAGTATATAAATGTTTTGGTAGTTGTACCCTGTAAGGTTTTGTTGGAGTACGCTAGTTGTGTGAAATGTCTCACCTTTTATTCCCTGCCTATATGCCACATGTGATCTGTGCTTGTTTTTACCATCTCCTGAAGAAAATACATTGCATCGCATGGAAGTGTGACCATCCTCTTCATTATTCATCCACAGCTGCACCAGAATGTATTTTGCAATTTTAGGTTTTGGTAAACCAACCCCTATATGTCAATTTAATAATGCTGTAAGCAAGTAAGTATTTGGAATTTTGCAAAGTAGAGCAAGGATTGGACAGAGGTTTACTTTGATGCAGTTGGTCAGCTTAACCTGTTGCTGCCCGCATAATGTATACATATGGTGGCAAACGGGTGGGTTTTCATGCCCACATGCCACACATATGCGTCACTGGGCAGCCAATGCTTCTGTACTTAGAGCATGCTCACTGTGTGCTACCAGCACAGAGGCGAAACTATCAAAGACAGCTCTTGCTCCCCACTAACGATCAATAGCTGGTAGGACCAGCTCCTAATCATTTGACCACTGTGACTGCCAATCACAGTGGTCACATGATTTCCAAGTCTTCCTGTATTGCAATGTATGCAATTGCAAATCAAGAATCCTTGTCTTTATGGAAAAGTTTGCTAGAAATATAAGGGTATAGAGCAGCATTCAGGGGAATCATTTAAAATAATCAGTGAGAGGGTGACAGGGTGAATAGGTGGGGGAGCGAAGGAAAAAGTAAGTGTAATCTGCTGGTGGGAACAACACTAAAGTGAATGTGCCATTTTGCCATTTATGGGCAAAGCACAGTTCACTTTAATCGTTTTAAAAATGTGAGGGTGTTAGTTGTGTACATCAGCACAGATGGGAATTTGGATACATCATCAAACATCTTAGGTGTTGTTTGTAATTGCGGTTTGAGATCACAACCATAGTTAAATATATTTATATACATATTTGCAATAAAAATAGGAAGCAGTTTGAGAACAGCACTGACCACAAAGAGATGTGTGAAAAATGACATTTCTGTATAGAGGTAAGATTTAAGCTTCATGCCTTGGTCTCTCCCACACAAAGTATCAGCTGCCTGCTGGTTATTTGATCAGAAATGAAGAACTTGAAGAAGCCAAATGGATACAATCAAGTGTGTTAGGCTGTGATTAGTGCATGAGATGCAATTTGCTATGGGGAAGGAGGCTGACTGATAGGCATACTAAGCATTATTCAGCATGACTATGATGCAGTGCTCACTTCCTATTTATTATAATTAGCATCAGTCAATTTAGGTAGAATTCTGCATTTGGGACATGTAAGACAAAGGAATACATTTTAAATGGCATCTCAAATTGCCTTTAGAAAAAGAGGATTAGAAAGTAAAAAAGTTTACCTGTTCTTTACTGCATGATGAGTGACTTACCTGGAACATGTAATATCTTGCTAACTTCAGAAAAGTTCTGACTTTGGTCACAATCATTGGGAGCCTCAATTTTTGTATGCCCCTTACTTTCTTATGATTGTCAAGTATGCTGTGTCGGTATATGATATGTCTGGAGATTGCACTTTTTGGGTTTAAGCTTGCTCCTATACTGGTGTAACTGGGTCAAAATAGTGTGCAAGAGGGAGCTTAATTGTGGCAGAAAACAAGCCTACATTGTCTAAATAGATCAGGATACTATCCTGGTTGATTCCCCAAGACAGTGTTCTATTTTTCTCTGGAATATGTTAGGCATTGGGAATAATGAAAGCAGTCTTCAGCCAGGCTTCCTTGACGAGAGGGATGTGCCAATACCCACTGGCAAGATTTAATGTACAGAACATGTTTTCCTGTCCTGGGGCAACAAGAGATTCTTCAATCCATGGAAGAGGACAGGCATCCCTCTTGGTAATAACATTCAGATGCCAATAGTCCACACAGAAGCGGAGGGTGCCATTCTGTTTTCTCACTACTTTGAATGGAGCCACCCATGGGTACATCTGAGCCTGTATGTCAATGCACGCGGGACCAGACTTTAAGGTGTTTACCAATCTTAACCAGTATCGCACGTAACTGTATGTCCGAGTCTACATGGGTACCCACCGAGGTAAGTTTCATCACTCTTTTGTCTTACCGTGGGAGGCGAAGACACACCTGATAACCGTAGACTTACAATAATGGTTCTCCCTACGGACAGGAGAAGGTACCTAACTTCTTAGAGAACAACGGGGTCCTGTCCTTTTGTACAAGACATGTAATTTAGAACGGTCACCCATAACCGTGTAGGGAGAGCAGTTCCTTCGGACCGACTTCTGACGA
>BLSH010512304.1:5812-28068 GCA_018402905.1 Glandirana rugosa | reverse complement strand
CCTGTATATGGAAGCCGTGATCACTCCCTTCCCCCAGCCAGGGCAGCCCACATACAGTTATAACACGCCCAGGGAACACAGTTAACCCTTAGAGCGCCCCCTCCAGGTTAACCCCTTCACTGCCAATGGCATTTACACAGTAATCAGTGCATTTTTATAGCACTGATCGCTGTATAAATGCCAATGGTCCCAAAAAAGTGTCAAAATGGTCCGACATGTCCGCTGCAATATCGCAGTACCGCTAAAAATCGCAGATCGCCACCATTACTAGTAAAAAAATAAATAAAATAAAATGCCCAGAAATTAATTCTCATCATCCGTAAACGCGGCAACTTTTGTGCAAACCAATCAATAAACGCCGATTGTGATTATTTTTACCAAAAATATGAGGAAGAATATAAATCGGTCAATGGATTTGTATTTTAGCAAAAAGGAAAGAAATTTGGTTTTTTTTGCAAAATTGTCGCTCTTCTTTTGTTTATAGCGGAAATCAGAAATGACGCAGAGGTGATCAAATACCACCAAAAGAAAGCTCTATTTGTGGGAGAAAAAAGGATGCAAATTTCTTTTGGGTTCAACGTCGCACGACCGCGCAATTGTCAGTTAAAACAACGCAGTGCCGAATCGCAAAAAGTGCTCTGGTCTTAAAGTGGGAAATCCTTCCGGGGCTGAAGGGGTTAAAATATATACAGTCTAATATATATATATAGTCTATTGAGTGTATACTATATATCGGTACATTTGGGGCGTACGTACGGTATATAGTACACTTGACCTGGTGTATTAAAATATATACAGTCTAGTGTATACAGATATACACACAGCATATTGAGTGTACACTATATATCGGTGCATTTGGGGGGTGTACGGTATATAGCACACTACTTGACGTGTTGTCTTTAAATATGTACAGTCTAGTGTATCCAGATATACATGCAGCGTACTAAGTGTACACTATATATCGGTGCATTTTGCTGTGTATGGTATATAGCACACTACTTGACATGTTGTCTTCAAATATCTACAGTCTAGTGTATCCAGATATACACGTAGCGTATTGAGTGTACACTATATATCAGTGCATTCGGGGGTGTTCGGTATATAGTACAGTGTAGTGTCGTGTTAAAAAAAATACCCATCATGTCAGGAAGACCACAAAGGAGAGGCAGACACTCCCAGGCCTCTAAAAGAGGGCAATCAGCCTCTGTGTCTTCACCACCAAAAGTGGTGGTGGCGGACGTGGTGCATTCTCTGCAGCTGGGTCACGCTCGTCCTTTTTTTCTGCTGTTGAACATGCTTTTGAGACACAACATGCAGAAGAGTTGGTGGAGTGGATAACAAAGCCGTCCTCATCTTCCTCATCCTCTGTCACCCAGGTTCGTACAAGTTTGCCTTCCAATGCATCTGGCAAAGTGGCCTATTCCACCGGATCCTTGTCCACAGTTACTCCTTCTGTAGCCCCATCATCATGCATGGAGAAGTCACCTGAGTTGTTCGACCATAGTGTCGGTTACATGATCATGGAGGATGAGCAGCAGTTTTAAGTCTCCAATGTTGGTTCCCAGGTTGAGGAAGGGAGTAGCGTGAGCCCAGAGATAGGGGGTGCTGCAAAAGGACAAGAAACTAGCAGTCATGTTTCCCCAGCTGCAGCATACTGCCAAGTTTTCTCCAGTGACGAGGAGGGAGGGGATGCCTGAGAGAAGAGAGGAGGAAAGTGAGGAGGAGGAGGCCCAACTCCAACAAGGCAGGGGCAAGATTAAGGGTAGCCACCCAATTGCATCAGACCACAGAGCTCCACAGGTGCAGGGCGCTGTTGCCTCCCCGCCGACTTCCAAAATTTCTTTGGTGTGGGCATTTTTCAGCACATGTGCAGTAGATCGCACCATTGCCATTTGCAATCTATGTCTAAAGCGGGTCAAGCGTGGCCAGGACTCCAGCCGCTTGGGCACCACTGTCTTGACAAGACATATGATGACCAGCCATGCAGTCCATTTGTAAGAGTACCTTAAGAACCCATACGAGAAAACAAGGCGGACTCCTACTTGCTCCTCATCTGGGATCTCAGCCCCTACTATTCCTGCAGTCCTCTCCAAAACCTGCACTGAGAGGAATGAAGGTGTAGCAATGCGTGCCACATCTAGTACTTGCAGCCAATCTGCTAGCAGTACACCACCAGGTGAATTCAGCAGGCAAATATCCCTACTCCAGTTGCTGAACTGTAAAAAGAAATACTGTCCCAGCCATCCACATGCTCAGCATCTTAATGCTAGCTTGGCCAAATTGCTAGCACTCCAACTGCTGCCTTTTCAGCTGGTAGACTCTGCCCCCTTTCGTGAATTTGTAGAATGTGCTGTCCCAAAGTGGCAGCTTCCCAAAAGACATTCCTTCTCGCCTAAGGCCATTCCAGCTCTCTACCGTCATGTGGAAGGCAATGTTTTGGCCTCGTTGGACAGTGCAGTCAGCAGAAGGGTACATATTACCGCTGAATCATGGTCCAGCAGGCATGGTCAGGAACATTACCTTTCCTTCACGGCGCACTGGGTAACTACTGGCAGCTGGGAAGGATGCAGTACAGGGTTCAGTTTTGGAAATAGTTCTGCCACCATGCCTCAAAAAAGCTAGTGGTGGTTTTGCCCCATCCACCTTCTCCACCCCCTCCTCTTCTTCTTCCTCTGTGGCCTCTTCTGCAGAATTGTCCTCTGAACCTGCAGTGCTCCCTAAGCGTTCAAGGGGCTATGCAAGCAGTCAGGCTAAAAGATGCCATGCGGTGCTTGAGTTAGTCTGTCTTGGGGACAGGAGTCACACTGGGGAAGAGATTCTCTCAACTCTGCGGGGGCAGGCTCAGAGGTGGTTGACGCCATGGCAGCTTGAGCCAGGAATGGTTGTATGTGACAATGGCACCAACCTTCTCTGCCCAACGACTGGGGCAATTGACATTTGTTCCATGCTTGGCACACATCTTGAATTTGGTGATGCAGCCTTTCTTGACCAGGTACCCAGGCTTACTAGATATACTGAGGCAAGCCAGAAAAGTCTGTGGTAATTTCCAGCGTTCATACAATGCCAGTGCCCAGCTGGCTGACATCCAGCGGGAATTCAACCTGCCCAACAACTGCCTCATTTGTGACTTGCCCACCAGGTGGAACTCAACATTGGCAATGCTGCAGCGGCTGCAAGCACAGCAGAGGGCCATCAATGCATACCTCTGTGAGCATGGCACCAGGACAGGCTCAGGGGAGCTTGGCTTTTTTTTTGCCACGTCAGTGGCTAATGATCAAGGATGCATGCACTGTCCTGTCACCATTTGCGGAGGCCACAAGGATGGTGAGCAGCGACAATGCATGCATTAGTGACACTGTCCCACTAATATTCCTTCTGGAGTACACGCTTTGTGGAATCATGGACAGGGCATTTCAGGCATTACAGAGGGAGGAAGAGGAGGACTTCCTTTCCTCTCAAGGCCCAATTTATGCAGAGAGCGTTCCTGCAGAGCCGCCAAACACATGGGAGGAGGAGGATTGTGTCAGCATGGATATGGAGTATAATATGCAGCAGTCTTCAAGGGATCATGCTTTTCAGGCCCCAGAAGCCCAAGGAGTTGCACGTGGCTGGGAGGAGGTAGTTCCTGATAATGTCATCCTCGGTGACCCAGAGGAAACTCATGCCTCCTCAAACGTATGCTGCATGGGCTCTCTGATTCAGAAAAGCCTGCAAAAAGACCCTAGGATTTGTGGTATCAAGGAGAGGGATCATTGCTGGCTGGTAACCCTTCTTGATCCACGTTACAAGGGTAAAGTTACAGAACTCCTCCTGCCAGAAGGTGCAGAGGATGAAACATCTTCAGGATACTTTGAAGAAAAGTTTGTGCAACGCCTTTCCAGAACCTGGGAGGTTACCATGTCCTGCTGCTGGCCCTGGACAACGTGTTTCTGAAGTTTCGATCGTTCAGAGGCAGAATGGTGGAGAAGGGGGCCGGCTGAGTGATGCCTTTAAAAAAAATTTCAGTCCTCAGCACCCAGGCCTGATAGGTTCAAGCAACCATCGTCAGTGTCTGCACTATATGGTGCAGGAATATATAGGGGCAAGAGCAGACTTGGAGACCTTTCCAACTGAGCATCCACTTAGTTACTGGGTCTGGAGGATGGACCACTGGCTGGAACTTGCTCAATATGCAATTGAGCTACTGGCCTGTCCTGCATCCAGCGTGCTTTCCAAATGGACATTCAGTGCTGCTGGAGGGTTCCTAACCGCCTGTCCACAGACTCGGTTGATAGGCTCCCATTTATAAAAATTAATCAGTCCTGGATCAGCAGCTATCAAGCCCCTGATGCTGATGCAACTGATTCAATTTGCTAGGGATCTGGGATTCCTTCAAGACTGCCACTGCTCCTATTCCTCCTGTCCATAATCTAGAACAATATTTTGTATTTAGGGCACTAGCAACACCCAAGGCCCAGTTTTTCTGCACCTGGTTTACAGGGGCATGCTATAACAATTTTTAAACTAGATTAAAACACCAGGCCCTGTTCCTCCGTCCAACAAGAGTATCTGCAAGGGGTTACAGTGTTCTGGCACCGCCAGCACCCAAGGCCCAATTTTTCGTCACCTGTTTGACTGGGGGTTTTCGTCACAATTTTTAGAGTTGAAAATGTTTTTTATTAAAGATAAAAAGCACATAACAAGTACAAAGCGGTAAATGATAATATATCCACAAGTCCACACAGTAGCTATCGTCTACAGTAGAACTCGGGATGGTTAGTAATACAGTATGAGCAGTGATAAAGACAAGGGAGAACAACTTTACTTTGTCAGAAAAAAAACACCCTTAAATGCAGGAAATTTGGTCCAGATTATTTTCAAAGTTAAGGAAGGCAAAGAGAAAGTGAAATAAGAAAGGAAATATGGGGAAATGAAGGAATAGATAAGTAGAAGAAGGTAGCGGAGGGAAGAGCAAGGAAGGGGGGGTCTGCTGGAAGGTCCTGGCCCCGCGGGATTGCCCATCTAACCAATGCGGGGCATACTATCCGTCTGATACTGGGGCTTGTTGTGGGCCTAGGAGGTTAGTGAGAGTATCAGAGGTGGAGAAGCGGAGCCAGATTGACCATAAAACATTATATTTGTCTACTGTATTGGTGTCCTTCGCCAACCTCTCCTCAATTCTCATAATGTCATTCATAGTGAATACCCACTGGGCTAGGGGAGGGGTGGTAGTAGATTTCCTTGTCACAATTTTTAAACTAATT
This sequence comes from Glandirana rugosa, assembly GCA_018402905.1. Taxonomy (NCBI): domain Eukaryota; kingdom Metazoa; phylum Chordata; class Amphibia; order Anura; family Ranidae; genus Glandirana; species Glandirana rugosa. The sequence continues at coordinate 22,825 of BLSH010512304.1, read as the reverse complement.
TACAACATCAGGCCGAGTTCCTCCATCCAACAAGAGAAACTGCAAGGAGTTACAGTTTTCTGGCACCACCAGCACCCAAGGCCAGATTTTTTTTGCCACCTGTTTGACTGGGGGCTTTCGTCACAATTTGTAAACTAATTTACAACATCAGGCCCAGTTCCTCTGTCCAACAACAGTAACTGCAAGGGGTTACAGTTTTCTGGCACCGCCAGCACCCAAGGCCCAATTTTTTGCCACCTGTTTGACTGGGGGCTTTCGTCACAATTTTTAAACTAATTTACAACATCAGGCCGAGTTCCTCCTTCCAACAAGAAAAACTGCAAGGAGTTACAGTTTTCTGGCACCACCAGCACCCAAGGCCAGATTGTTTTTGCTACCTGTTTGACTGGGGGTTTCGTCACAATTTGTAAACTAATTTACAACATTAGGCCCAGTTCCTCTGTCCAACAACAGCAACTGCAAGGGGTTACAGTGTTCTGGCACTGCCAGCACCCAAGGCCCAATTTTTCATCACAATTTTTAAACGAATTTACAACATCAGGCCCAATTCCTCCATCCAACAACAGTAACTGCAAGGGGTTACAGTGTTCTGGCACCGCCAGCACCCAAGGCCCAATTTTTGCCACCTGTTTAACTGGGGGCTTTCGTCACAATTTTAAAACTAATTTACAACATCAGGCCCAGTTCCTCCGTCCAACAAAAGTAACTGCAAGGGGTTACAGTGTTCTGGCACCACCAGCACCCAAGGCCAGATTTTTTGCCACCTGTTTGACTGGGGGCTTTCGTCACAATTTGTAAACTAATTTACAACATCAGGCCCAATTCCTCCATCCAATAACAGTAACTGCAAGGGGTTACAGTGTACTGGCCCCGCCAGCACCCAAGGCCCAATTTTTGCCACCTGTTTGACTGGGGGCTTTCGTCACAATTTGTAAACTAATTTACAACATCATGTCCTGTTCCTCCATCCAACAAGAGTAACTGCACGGGGTTACAGTGTTCTGGCACCGCCAGCACCCAAGGCCCAATTTTTCACCACCTGTTAGACTGGGGATTTTATTACAATTTTTAAACTAATTTACAACAGCAGGGCCCACGCCAAAATTAAAAAAAAAAATTACATGGGGTCCCCCCCCAAAATCCAAACCAGGCCCTTCAGGTCTTGTATGGAATTTAAGGGGAACCCTGCATCAAAATTTAAAATAAAAAATGACGTGGACCCCCCCCCCCCCAAATTCAAACCAGGCCCTTCAGGTCTGGTATGAATTTTAAGTGGAACCCCGCGCCAAAGTACAAAAAAATGGAGTGGGGTCCCCCCAAAATCCAAACCAGACCCTTATCCAGCCCTGGCATGGCAGAAGGGGGTGGGGACAAGCGAGCTCCCCCCATCCAAACCATCCCAGGCCACATGCCCTCAACATGGGGAGGATGCTTTGAGGTTGATGGGGAAAAGGGCCTCATTCCCACAACCCTGGCCGGTGGTTGTGGGGGTCTGCGGGCAGGGGGCTTATCAGAATCTGGAAGCCCCTTTAAAAAGGAGGCCCCAGATCTCGACCCCCCATGTGAATAGGTTAGGGGTACATTGTACCCCTACCCATTCACCAAAAAAGGAGTGTAGTGGTAAAAAAAAAGAGGCAATTTTTGACAAGTCCTTTATTTTGTAAAATAGCTCTTTTCTTCTTTCTTCCTCCATCTTCTCTTGGCCCGGTCCTTCTTCTGGTCTTCTGCTTCTTCTTTTAGTCTTCTTGCTTCCTCTCTTCATCTTCAATCTTCACCTTCATCTTCTTTCGCCGCCGCCCTCCCCACTGCTGCAGCCCGTCCCCTGCGCGTCTCAGAGAATGGGCGGTCTTCACAATGACTGTTCTTTTATTAGAAGGGGCGGGGCCACCCAGTGACATCATCGAGTAAACCCATCCCCTTCTGATGTCAGGCGCTGTCAGAGGGGGTGGGTCACCCATTTACATCACCGGGTGACCCCGTCCCTCCTTATAAAATAACTGTCATTGTGAAGACTGCCCATTCTGGGAGACAGAGCTGCGGCGGTGAAAGAAGATGAAGATGAAGATTGAAAATGAAGAGAGGAAGCAAGAAGACTGAAATAAGAAGCAGAAGGCCAGAAGAAGGACCGGGCAAGGAGAAGATGGAGGAAGAAAGAAGAAAAGAGCTATTTTACACAATAAAGGACTTGTCAAAAACTGCCTCTTGTTTTTTGTAACATTACACTCCTTTTTTGGTGAATGGGTAGGGGTACAATGTACCCCATACCTATTCACATGGGGGGGGGGCAGGATCTGGGGGCCCCCTTACTAAAGGGGACTTCCAGATTCCAATAAGCCCCCCCCGCCCGCAGACCCCCACAAGCACCAGCCAGGCTTGTGGGGAAGAGGCTCTTTTCCCCTTCAACATGGGGACAAGGTGGTTTGAGGTGGGGGGCAGAGCCCCCCTCCCTTAAAGCACCCATACTCCCCATGTTGAGGGCATGTAGCCTGGTACAGTTCTAGGGTTGCCACCTCATCCCTTTAAACCTGAACACATAAGAATTACACAGGTTCTGAGGTCAATTTAATGCAGATAAGACACCAAGTGAGTTTAATTGCCACCTTAATCAGCCACAGAACCTGTGTAATTAATATGTGTTCAGTTTTAAAGGGATGAGGTGGCAACCCTATACAGTTCAGGAGAGGGGGGGGGCGCTCGCCCGCCCCCCCATCCTAACCGGCCAGGGCTGCATGCTCGGATAAGTGTCTGGTTTGGATTTTAGGGGGAACGCCGTGTCAATTTTTTTAAAATTTGACACGGGGTTCCCCTTAATATCCAAACCTGACCCAAAGAGCCTGGTTTGGACTGGGGAGGGAACCCCACGTTTTACATTACAGCCGCGATTTTAAATGACAATTTTTCCTATGGAAATGTCATTTTACTCTGGCTATGTTCTACACCTCACAGAGGTGCGCCCTTTTACACACAGACTAAGGACACCCCCCAGGCACAATATGTAAAGGAATTTTTCATTTTTTTTTTTCATTTTATTACTTAACCACTGCTCCTGAAAAAACGATCGATTTAAAAACTTTTTTTTGCCCGGGTCCCCATACACTTTTTAGGGCAATAACATTGCATATAGGCCTTTAAAATGAGCATTTTTGATTTTTCATGTTCGGGTCTCATAGACTTTAAGCCATCATACACACGGGCGTTTTTTGACGCCACGTTTTTTGGCATTCTTTGCAGCTCTCCATGTTATTAAATGGCCCCATAAAAATGCTGACGTTTTTGAGCTGTAGAGGGCATCTGCGTTAGTGAGCTGTAACTAGAACATGGGACCAGCACGTTCCGAGACTGTAACATTTTGGTGTTTTTGACTAACGCCAATGCAAAACGCAGAAAAAAAACGCAGATTTTTCCCTGACGTCTGACCCGATGTTTTGCTTATTTTTAAACATACGCCAGTGTGTATGAGGCCTTATGGTGTTCGAATGTTTGCCCAAACTTTTTGTCTGTTCACATGTTCTGGAGCAAACCGAACCGGGGGGTGTTCGGCTCATCCCTAGTCCCCAACTCTACCATGAGTCACTCCCAACCAAGATCAAAACAAACAGGCCTAGCTACCAGCTAGGCATGCCTAAATTTGTTTACTCTGCCAAAAAACCTATTTACATCATCTGGCAACCTAGAGGGTGTTACACAAGACCATAGGTAGACCCAAGTGTTGTTATTGTAAGGCAAGGGATGAGGCAAGGGATATGAACATATATTCAGTTCAGGGTGTAAGCACTATTTATACTTAAAGTCACAAAATATAAGCCAGTTATAAGATGGGAAAATTGGGTCCTTTTCACTGAAAACATAATTAGTATTTATAGCCTTATTGCCTCTGTCAGTTATTGTCTTAAAAATTCAAAACCTTGTTATTGTGCGTGACTATACTTCTTCACACCGATTTGGTGGAAATAAAAATCAACAATATTGTTGGAACAATTCAACCTCTGCTAACCTGCAAGATCAGTACTGCCCATCAGCTTGACAACTAGTTTGGGAGGGGTTTGAGTACTGGTTTTTCATCTTACCTATTTTAGCACTGCAGTATTAAATCTGTGGCTCTTTAATTATGAAGGAATTTTTGTTCAATGAGGAAAGCTCATTAATTGGCTCTTATATAACATGCCATTTCCTCTTCCAGATGTGTAAGTGTACTGTTACAGTCTTGGTGTTTAGAGTTGTTGTTACACTTTTTTTTCTAACATCTGCACACAGCATGCTTACTATATACTGAATGATACATTCCATAGAAAAAAAACATATGTACATGGCAGATCACTGCTTAGGTTGTTAGCCTCCAAAATAAATATAGCAAAATAATATGGCAACATAGGAGGGTTGAGATGAGTTTCATGTTATCTGAGATTTACCCAGACCTCAAATATATATATATATACATACACACACACAGTATCTTACAAAAGTGAGTACACACCTCACATTTTTGTAAATATTTTATTATATATTTTCATGTGACACTGAAGAAATGACACTTTGCTACAATGTAAAGTAGTGAGTGTACAGCTTGTATAACAGTGTAAATTTGCTGTCCCCTCAAAATAACTCAACAAACAGCTATTGATGTCTAAACCACTGGCAACAAAAGTGAGTACACCCCTAAGTGAAAATGTCCAAACTGGGCCCAATTAGCCCCGGTGTCATGTGACTCGTTAGTGTTACAAAGTCTCAGGTGTGACTGGGGAGCGGGTGTGTTTTCGCTCTCAGTCTCTCATACTAGTCACTGGAAGTTCAACATGGCACTTCATGGCAAAGAACTCTCGGAGGATCTGAAAAAAAGAATTGTTGCTCTACATAAAGATGGCCTAGGCTATAAGAAGATTGCCAGGACCCCGAAACAAAGCTGCAGCACGTTGGGCAAGACAATACAGCGGTTAAACAGGACAGGTTCCACTCAGAACAGGTCTCGCCATGGTCGACCAAAGAAGTTGACTGCACGTGCTCAGCATCATATCCAGATGTTGTCTTTGGGAAATTGACATATGAGTATTGCCAGCATTGCTGCAGAGGTTGAAGGGGTGGGGGGGTCAGCCGGTCAGTGCTCAGACCATACGCTGCACACTGCATAAAATTGGTCTGCATGGCTGTCGTCCCAAAAGGAAGCCTCTTCTAAAGATGATGCACAAGAAAGCCCACAAACAGTTTGCTAAAGACAAGCAGACTAAGGACATGGATTACTGGAACTATGCCCTGTGGTCTGATGAGACCAAGATAAACTTATTTGGTTCATATGGTGTCAAGCGTGTGTGGCGGAGTACACAGTTAAGTGTGTCTTGCCCACAGTCAAGCATGGTGGTGGGAGTGTCATGGTCTGGGGCTACATGAGTGCTGCCAGCACTGAAGAGCTACAGTTCATTGAGGGAAACATGAATGCCAACATGTACAGTGACATACTGAAGCAGAGCATGATCCCCTCCCTTTGGAGACTGGGCTGCAGGGCAGTATTCCAACATTATAACGATCCCAAACACACCTCCAAGATGACCAATGCCTTGCTAAAGAAGCTGAGGGTAAAGGTAATGGACTGACCAAGCATGTCTCCAGACCTAAACCCTATTGAGCATCTGTGGGCATCCTCAAATTGAAGGTGGAGGAGTGCAAGGTCTCTAACATCCACCAGCTCAGTGATGTCGTCATGGAGGAGTGGAAGAGGACTTCAGTGGCAACTTGTGAAGCTCTGGTAAACTCCATGCCCAAGAGAGTTAAGGCAGTGCTGGAAAATAATGGTGTCCACACAAAATATTGACACTCTGGGCCCAATTTGGACATTTTCACTTAGGGGTGTACTCACTTTTATTGCCAGCAGTTTAGACATGAATGGCTGTGTGTTGAGTTATTTTGAGGGGGCAACACTGTTATATAAGCTGTACACTTACTACTTTACATTGTAGCAAAGTGTAATTTCTTTAGTGTTGTCACATGAAAAGATATAATAAAATATTTACAAATATGTGAGGGGTGTACTCACTTTTGTGAGATACTGTATATACACATATACACACACATACATACATACACACACACAATCACTAGAATCTCATAGATACTTTAACATATTTATGTAAAAGTCATCTTTAATATTTTTAAATCTGTAGCTTTCATTAAAATAATTACTGGTGATCCTGCCATATACAGTAGATCCTTGTTCAGACACTGGTTTTGAGGTGACAACTTCTTCTCTCAAGTGCATGTTTGTGCTTGTATTAGGAGGAAACACTCACATGTAGTGTATGTGACATTAATGTCTTGTACAGTTCGCTTGCAGCAACAGATAAACTGATCAACAGTCCAAGGAATATACAGACTTCTCAGCACTTATAGTATATGTTCCCAGAGGACGACATCTGTTATCAGAGGTAGTGTCCCTTCTGAGCATAGGCAAAGAATGTTTCTGAAGTCTGCACTGGCTCCACATCTCTGCACCATTCCCCAGAGTGTGTTTAGTGAAAAAGGAGTCTTCCCAAAGCTACCTGTCCTTGTCAAGAACCTGGCCCTGAGCTAATCACTGTCCCTCACAAGCGAGTTCCTTTCCCTACCATTCACTCACCAGAAGCTTGCCAAAATGATGTGGGGCTCCTTATTTAAAAGGTTCACTAATCCAAGATGGCTACTGAAGATCACCAAAGATGCAACGTCCAATCAGACACCTGCTCACTCCGAGACAGTGACAGAGTCCATAAAGGGACAATTTCGCTTAACAAACTCTATTCCAGGGATATGCAATTAGCGGACCTCCAGATGTTGCAGAACTACAAGTCCCATGAGGCACAGCAAGACTCTGACAGTCACAAGCATGACACCCAGAGGCAGAGGCATGATGGGACTTGTAGTTTTGCAACAGCTAGAGGTAATAGGAAATAACTTAAAATCACATAAAAAAAATAAAAAATGGAGGAGGAGGTGGATGTGGAGTAGGAGGTTGAGGAGGCGGTGACCGTGGCGGTGTAGGTGGAAGTGGCAGTGGAGGAGGAGGAGGTAGCCAACACTGTTTTTTGTTTGTTAGTTTTTTTTCTAATTGGGGTAGCCCCCAAAATATTGAGACACATTAAAAAAAAAAAGATCACCATCTGCAGATAAACCCAGAGATGTTCTAGCACGGGTTCACTTTTTCCATATAAAATGTACCATGGTTTATTTTTCATGTTTCTCCTGTTACAAATTCCAATAAAGATTTATGTTCTATAAAAAAAAAAAAAGAATAAGTTCACTTAAGTATATCAATGGCTGTGTGAGGCCTGTATAAATGTCTATTCTGCACAAGGTACAGACAAGTCTTGTGGGATCCATGCCTGGTTCATTTTAATAAATGTTAGCTTGTCCACGTTGGCTGTGGACAGGCGGCTGCGCTTGTCTGTGATAACGCAAATGTGCTATGTAGCACTATTTATTATTCTTTTTTTTTTAAACCAGCAATGTAGACGCACTTTTTAATTTTGTGCAAGAAATGCACAGCAAGGTGCAAATGTACTATGTAGCACTATTTTTTATTTATTTTTTTAAACCAGCAATGTAGACGCACTTTTCATTTTTGTGCAAGAAATGCACCGCTGGCCGCAAATGTAGTATTTAGAATATTTTTTTTTTTTAAACCAGCAATGTAGACGCACATTTTTATTTTTGTGCAAGAAATGCCCCGCTGGCCGCAAATGTAATATTTTGCACAAAAAATAAAAAATAATTTTTTTAATTTGTCTAACTGCAATGTAAAAGCAGTATTTAAATATGCCAAAATGTTGCCAACTGAACTAACAGAACACAATTAAAGTAGTGTCCCTGACACACAAGCAGTTCCAATTGCACTGCACTTGCAAAAATGGCTGCAAACGCCCACCTAACAAACAGAAAAATTGCTTAGGTTTTATATGAGGCATTTTGCTTAGCAAACAAAATGTACTCTAGCAAACAAAAATCTCCTCTAGCACCCACCCACCAATAAATCGCTGTTTTTAACAGATTTTCTAAAGTTAATCTGTCCCTCACAGCAGCAGCATCCTCTCCCTACACTAGTATGAGATGATTTTCTAAAGCTAATATGTCCCTCACAGCAGCAGCAGCATCCTGTCCCTACACTGGTATGAGATGATGTGACATGCAGCACTATGTGACTCCAGCTTATATAGAGGCTGGGTCACATGATGCACTAGCCAATCACAGCCATGCCATTAGTAGGCATGGCTGTGATGGCTTCTAAGGGCAAACTAGTTAAACGCTTGTTGATTGGCTGCCCTGCAGCTATTCCACAGGTGCGAAAAAATACCCGAACCCCGAACCCAGACTTTTTCTCAAATGTCCGGGTTCAGGACACGGACACCCTAAAGTCCGGTACGAACCCAAACTTTACAGTTCGCTCAACTCTACATTCTGTGCCTCCTCTGCAATCTCTGTTTACTGCAATGAAAGCTTTTGGATGGAGAGTACAGTTGTTACTATAGGTAACTATAGGTGGCTTGGCAGCTTGTGATATATATATATATATATATATATATATATATATATATATATATATACTGTGCATATATATTGTGGGAGATTAGCTCGTGGGGATCACCTTTCCTGGGAAAAAAGCAGCTTAAAGACAACTTTCTTAAAAGTCTGGTGGGTTGCCAGTTTTACTGAGTGCAAGTCATAAAACAAATAAAATAGCAAAACAATTCCTTGCCGTCCGGCACTAAAAGCTATACAGAGCAGGATACCTCTCTATACGGTGTCAGGCTTGTTCCAGAAAACTCCAAACAAAACAAATGCAAATCTTTTCTCTTTGAGTCCTTTTCTTTTTGAGTTGTTTGAGTTCTCCTCCTGGTCATTTAAAACAGCTGAAGTGGGATTTGGGTGGACCAGAAACTCCAGGCCACGGTGGCCGGCAAAACCCGGGCCAGACTCTTTCTAGTCCACTCCAAGTGAACGCATGCGAGGTGACAGATATCGCCCTCTGTTCAAGCCCCTGCGGCTGAGCAACTGTCCCACCCATACAGTGGACCTGGGAAAGGGCATCCGCATTGTTTTGCAGCTTTCCCGCCCTATGTTCCACTGTAAACATGTAGGGCTGTAGGGCTAGAAACCACCTTGTCACCCGACTATTTTTTTCCCTGTTGTCACACATCCACTTCAGGGGGGCATGGTGGGTGACCAGTCTAAACAGCCTTCCCAACAAATAATACTTTAGGGTATCCAAGGCCCATTTAATAGCGAGACATTTTTTTTCGACGATGGCATAATTTTTTTCATGCCTGCTTAACTTTAGGCTCAGGTATACAATCGGGTGTTCTTCCCCGCCTCTGATCTAATACAGCCCCTAGACCCACATCAGAGTAGGGTTGCCACATCATCCCTTTAATCCAGGACACATATTAATTGCACAGGTTCTGTGGCTGATTAAAGTGGTAATTAAGCTCACTTGGTGCCTTAAATTAGCATTAGTGCATTAAATTAGCCACAGAACTTGTGTAATTCATATGTGTCCTGGATTAAAGGGATGATGTGGCAACCCTACATCAGAGGCATCGGTCTGCACCACAAAGTCCTTGGTGAAGTCTGGGGTCACAAGTACAGGTTGTACACAGAGGGCTTGTTTTAACTTCTGAAATGCCTTCTCGGCTTCAGGGTTCCACTTCACTATGACCGACCCTCTACCCCTTGCCAGGTCCGTCAGGGGGACAGCAATGGTGGCAACGTCGGGTATGAATCGCCTATAGTACCCCGTGTTCATCAGGAATGCACGCACCTGCTGTTTAGTTAGAAGTTGGGGCCATTTTTGGATTGCCTCTAGTTTGTTGGTTTGCAGCTTAAAGAGTCCCCGATCGATAATTTGGCCAAGGTATTTGGCTTCCTCTAGACCAGTGGTTCTCAACTCCTGTTCTTGGGACCCACTAACAGGCCAGGTTTGCAGGATAACTGAAATAAATCACAGGTGATATAATTTGCTGCTCAGTGATTGCAGTATTCTAGTCTGCATCTCCCCAAGGTAATACTTAAAATCTGGCCTGTTGGTGGGCCCTGAGGACAGGAGTTGAGAACCACTGCTCTAGACCAATGGCACATTTTTTGGGTTGGCTGTGAGACCCATCACTGCTTGCACACGGGACAGATGCGATTCCCAATCTGGGCTGTGGATGACAACATCATCCAAGTAGGCGGCTGCGTACGAGTGGTGCAGTCTTAAGGTTTTAACCATCATTCTTTGGAATGATGCAGGGGCACCGTATAACCAAAATGGCATCCGCTTGTATTGAAATGACCCTTCAGGAGTAGAAAAGGCAGTCTTCTCCTTTGCTGTCTCTGTTAGGGGTATCTGCCAATAATCCTTAGTTAGGTCTAGGGTTATTATGTACCGGGCACCTCCCAATCGGTCTATAAGTTTGTCAGCCCGAGGCATCGAGTATGCATCACACTTGGACACCCTATTTAACTTTCTAAAGTCATTACAGAACCTGATAGTGCCATCGGGCTTTGGGACCAGCACTATGGGGCTCGACCAGTCACTGTGGGACGCCTCTACCACATCCAGTTTTAACATGGTTTTGATTTCTTTTGCCACTGCCTCTCGTCTAGCATCAGGGATTCTATAGGGCTTCACATCTATACGAACACTGGGTTCCGTGATTATGTCATGCTGGATCACTGAGGTCAGTCCGGGTAAAGGGGAGAAGAAGTCTCTATTTTTACTCACAAATTCTTTAACGTCATTTTGTTGCGTTACGGAAAAGGACTCGGTTAGGGGAACATCAGGGGTCATTGGTACCCTGTCCTTTTGAGGAGGGAAAATGGTCAGTAAACTCTCTCTGTCCTTCCATGGTTTTAAGAGATTAACATGGTACATTTGCTCTGGTTTTCTTTTCCCTGGCTGGTAAAGTTTGCAGTTTACCTCCCCTACTTTTTCCCTAACCTCAAAGGAACCCTGGCACTTGGCCAGGAATTTACTTTCAACAGTGGGGACCAGTACCAGGACTTTGTCCCCAGGGTTAAAAGTTTCAGTCTTGGCACCCCAATTATAAATCCTCCTCTGGGCTTCCTGGACTTATTCCATATGTTCCTGTACAAGGGGTAGGACAGCTGCAATTCGATCTTGCATCAATGAAATATGCTCTATGATGCTTCTATACAGGGTGGCCTCTCCTTCCCATGTTTCTTTTGCGACATCTAGCAGCCCCCTGGGATTTCTACCATACAAGAGTTCAAACGGGAAATAACCCTTAGACGCCTGCGTATGGCAAACATGAGATATGGTAGCAAAAAATCCCAATTTGTCCCATCTTTGTCGACCACTTTTTTCAACATACTTTTGAGGGTTTTATTAAATCTCTCCACAAGTCCATCCGTTTGGGGATGGTAGACAGTGGTACGGAGATGGGAAATTTTGTATAACTTGCACAGTTCCTTAGTACCCCTGGACATGAACGGGGTGCCCTGGTCCGTTAAGACCTCTTTTGGGATCCCCGCGCGACTAAATACCTGGACCAATTCCTTGGCGATTGTCTTAGAGGAGGTATTCCGCAAGGGTATGGCTTCAGGATAGCCTGTTGCATAGTTCAGTATTACCAGAATGTGTTGGTGGCCTCGGGCAGACTTTACTACTGGCCCCACCAGATCCATTCCAATTCTCTCAAAAGGCACTTCAATTATGGGTAGGGGAACAAGCGGACTGTGAAAATGTGCAGACATTTGACACTCAGGGCATGACTCACAGTACTTTCTGATATCTGCATACAGCCTGACCATGAAGAATCTTGGGGTTATTCTCTCCCTGGTCTTCTCCATACCCAGATGTCCCCTGTTATATGACCATGGGCCAAGTCTAGCACCATCCTGAGGAAGGGTTTGGGAACTACAAGCTGTTCTACCTCGTCCTAACAGTGATTTACCATCTGATACAGCAAATTGTTTTTAAGAGCCATGTAGGGGAAAGACACCCCCCAATTAGGTTCCACAGGTTCCCCATCCATCACCTTAATGTTCTCTCTGGCTCTAATGAGGGTGACATCTCATAATTGCTCTGTACAAACATCCTCCCTCCTGACCCCTAAGTCAGGGGTCACATTCTGTCCACTCTCACTATTAGAGTCAGAGAAGTTCTCTGGCTCAATAGCCTCAAGCTGAGAGCTGTCTTCCAGATCATCTGGCTCCCCAACCATTACAGGAAAAGGAAGAGGGTCTCCTCCTTCCTCGGCCCTGCCAACCATCTCCTCTCCCATTTGGCAAAAAGGGTCTGGTGAGAGTTTCCGTGCTTCCCCAGCAGGGGGTGCTCTATCCTCCAGACTCTCTGTGCCTTCCCATAACCTCCAAAAATGGGGAAAATCCCTCCCCACTAGGACCTCATGAAGCAGGCAAGGTACCACCCCCACTGAATGTGTCACACTGCCCCAATGGGTGTCAATATCAACCACCGCAGTCTGGTAGTCCCGAGTGTCCCCAGTGTAACTTTGCAGGATTTACACAACTGCTGTTGACTAAAGTCACAACACTACCTGAATCAAGCAGTGTAGTGACTGGCTTCCCATAAACAGAAATCACACACATTTGCTTTTCCATGCGACCCTGACGTGATGCAGTGCATGCAACCTGTGCAAAAAGAGATATGCATCTTTTCATATAAGCATTATAACACTGCATTGGTTCATCATTTTGGAAATCACACACATTTGCTTCTCCATGCATTTGAACATGATGCTGTATATGCGATCTGTGCAAAAAGAGAAAGGCGTCTATTCATAGAAGTACAATCGCATTGCATGAGTTCATCATTCAGGGGACAGTTGGCAGCAATATGTCCCAATGCATGACATCGGTAGCACTGTATGTGCTCTATACCCAGTCCTCTCAAGGATCCCCAAGACCTTCCTGGCTTCTTTGGCCAGTCTCCAGGTCTAGAGCCCAAAATCTCTTTAGCCGTAGCAGTCTTATCAAACTTCCCCACGCCCTTGAACCCTGGAACAGTCTTTCAGATCTTTCACCCCTAGATACATTGGAGTGGGGCATAGACGGGTGCAACAAGTCCTCAGCAGCACTGTATCTCTCCATGAAGTCCACCAGTTGATTTGCCGTTTTGGGGTCTCCATGGCTGACCCACTTCCTCATCTTCTGCAGGTGGTAACTGGCACGTATCAACTTTTGTTCCACTGTCACAGGAGGTGACAGCAAGGCCTCCCCAAACTGGCGCCTCAACTCCTGCTGAGCTGCATTGGCCTGTGGGACCTGTTGGTTGGTTTCCTGCTGAGCCGCAGTGGCTTGCAGCAGGGCCTTCATCATCTTCTTCATTTTGGAAAGTTGCCCACTGAATCCACCACATGTGGGAGATTAGCTTGTGGGGATCACCTTTCCTGGGGAAAAGGCAGCTTGAAGGCAAGCTTTCTTAAAAATCTGGCGGGTTGATTGTTTTATTGATAAAGGTTGCAAGTCATAAAACAAACAAAATAGCAAAACAACTCCTTGCCATTTGGCGCTAAACTATACAGAGCATTGTTCTCCCCATTCACTACTGTTCCTTGTCTTCCCAATTTGGGTTCCACCTCCACTTCTCCCAACCTTTTCCCTTAGTGTTTTTCCTTTTCTTTTCCTTTTCTCTTTTTCCCCAATTTTTTTACTCTCTCTCTCTTTTTTTTTTTTCTTTTCTTCCTTTTTAATTTTTTTGTTTTTCTGTCTCCATTTCACCACCCACCATCACCATTTATACACAATGGCCCTGATTTACTATACCTCCCAAATCTACTCCAGCAGCGCCTTAAAACAACTCCCAATTAAAGGCAATTACAACTTCCACACTCACAGACTCGAGTAAAATAGCACACATGCTGCCTGTGAAGATGCCTCTCAGATCACATGCTGGGATGAACCTGTGCTTTCTGAATTCCTCCATTTAATGCTTGTATGCAAGTTCATTGTTATAAAAAAAAAAAAAACATTACCATCCCTCTCTCTAATTTTAACAGCCTTAGCCCCAGGGGACATGTCTAAATAGAAAAAAAGTTTATAATTTTCTAATAATGGTTAAAGTGAAAAAAAAAAATTCCTTTAACCACTTCAGCCCCAGAAGGAATTCACTCTTTAGGACCTGAGCACTTTTTGTGATTTGGCACTGCGTTGCTTTAACTGACAATTGCACAGTAGTGCGACGTTGTACCCAAACAAAATTTGCGTCCTTTTTTTACCCACAAATAGAGCTTTCTTTTGGTGATATTTGATCTCCTCTGTGTCATTTGTGATCGCCGCTCTAAATAAAAAAAGAGCGACAATTTTTCAAAATAACCAGTTTTTCTTCGTTTTTGCTAAAATACAAATCCAATTGCAAAAAAATAAAAATCATTTTATTTACTTGTTTTTGGCCAATTTATATTCTTCCTCCCAACTTTGTTAAAAAAAAATTGCAATCGGCGTTCATTGTTTTGTTTGTGCAAAAGTTGCTGCGTTTAGGGATGATGCAAATTAATTTCTGGAGTTGTATTTTTTACTAGTAATGGCAGCGATCTGTGATTTTTAGCGGCACTGCAATATTGCGGCAGACATGTCGGACCATTTAGACATTTATTTTGGACCATTGGCATTTATACAGCGATCAGTGCTATAAAAATGCACTGCTTACTGTAGAAATGCCATTGGCAGTGAAGGGGTTAACCTGGAGAGGGTTAACTGTGTTCCCTATGGGGAGTTCTAACTGTGTGGGGGCTGGGCTGCCAGGGGGAGGGAAGTGATCACGGCTTCCATATACAGGAAGCCTGTGATCACCGCCCTTCCCCCTCTGTCCGAACGGAGATCCATGTTTACATACACGGACCTCCGTACTTTCACTGCAGAGGGGTCATCGCGCGGAGTCAGCGGCGGTCGAGTCTGCCCTACCCACCCCTTGCCCCCCCCGGAACACAGTGAGCGTGCGAGCGTGCCTCCGGCAGCATGCGCGCGCTCTCAATGCTAGTCATCGCCACTGCCAACAGGTGAGGGCGGTTTGCGATAACGAACCCCAAGTGCTTAAATATTGTGCTTGATGGGTCCCCTTAGTATGGATCTCTGTGATGTTTAGAACAGTGGCACCGCAAAATTACATTTGTAAAGGAAAAATTGTAATTTAAAATCGGTCGTGGCTGGAATGTATTGCTGGTTCCCAGCAATATTGATAAAAATCACTGAAAAAGCATTGTGTTGGGGGTCCCACCCAATCCAAACCAGACCCTTATGCGAGTACGCAGCCCTGGCATGGCGGGGGGTTGTGGACGAGTGAGTGTGCCCCCTCCGAACCTTATCAGGCCACATGCCCTCAACATGGGGAGGGTGCTTTGGGGTCTGGTTTGCATGTGGGGGGGACCCCAACGCCATTTTTCCCAAAATTTGACATGGGGTTCCCCTTAAAATACATACCAGACCTGAAGGACCTGGTACGGACTTTGCATGGGACCCCTACCCAACATTTCTGTTTAATTTTGGCGTGAAGTTCCTCTTAAAATCTATGCCAGACCCTTATCCGAGCGTGCATGCACTGTATATAGTCTATACAGTGGTGTAGTGGTTAGCACTTTCGCCTGGGAGCAAATAGGTCACTGGTTCAAATCCCAACCACAACACTACCTACCTGGAGTTGGCATGCTCTCCCTGTGTCTGTGTGGGATTCTTACAGTTTCCTCCCAAAGACATGCAGGTAGGTAAATTAGATCCTGTTTAAATTGGCCTTAATATATATATATGAATGTGAGTTAGGGACCATAGATTATGAGCTCCTTGAGGGTAGGGACTGATGTGAATGTACAATATATATGTAAAGCGACAGGGCTATATAAGTCCCTGAAATGAATGCAGTGTATTATATATACCATACTGTACATATATATGCCACTGCCTAACCTTTTGCTATCTCCACAAATGTTTTCACTATATGCGGCCTCTGTATAAGTGGCCTTATATAGTGTGGGCGTGGACTTAGACCTGCTGAGCAATGATTGCCCAAAGGCACCCTTCCTTTGGCCAATCATGGCTCTCACAGCAGAGCATGCTGTGATTGGCCAAAGCACGCAGGTCATGTGCATTCTTTGGCCAATCAGCAGGCGGAATTCCCCCACAATTTCACTGCATTATGAGCCATTCAAATTTCCCACCAGCACCCCATAATTTTCAGGATTCGGCAACCCCCCACTGTTCGATTCCAACATACTTTTGAGGCGAACCGGGGGACCATCCCTATTGACCATGGATGTACATTGCGACACACTTTTTAACATAAAAGCTGGGACAAAAAATGTCTCCATTTTTAAATAAAATACATTTTTACACTTTTTAGGTGAATGGGTATGATGTACCCAATACCCATTCACATAGGGGGCCAGTCTGGTGGCCCCCTTGTTAACAGGGGGCTTCCACATTTTGATCAGCCCCCAACCACCACGGTTGTCAGGAAGAGGACCTTGTCCCCATCAACATAGGTACAAGAGGCTTTGAGGGGGGTGGGGGACGACGACACAGAGCCCCACCCCAAAGCACACACCCCATCATGTTAAAGGCATGTGGCCTGGTTTGTTCCAGGAGGGGGGCAGGCCCTCACTTGTCCCCCCCCCATCCTGACCTCCAGGCTGCATGCATAGAAAGGGTCTGGAGTTTGGGGGAATCCCCCAGCATTTTGTAATAAAATTTGGAGTGAGCTTCCCCTTAAAATCCACCCCTGAGCCAAAGGGCTTGGTATGGATTGGGAGGACAATACATTATAGCCGAAAGCAAGTTAAAATTACATTTTTGATCAATGTAGGGGAGGATGTGGGAGCTATGTGTGGGTGGGGTTCATTGAATTATTTGGCATCACCACACAATTGCTTGCAGCCCATGTGCACCCAGCACTTCCTGTTTCCAGCCACATTATACTCCCTGCTGATGTTTATCTGTAATGACTATGCAAATATAAATGAGAAGATGACTTCTCAATGCTGGTTCACACTAGTGCAATAGGGGAAAGTCCTACCCCCCCCCTGTTCACTCCCGGACGGGGGG
>BLSH010512301.1:0-13158 GCA_018402905.1 Glandirana rugosa | reverse complement strand
ACACTGAGACGACTCTCCATACTTAAGGAGAGTTGGGATCGTACTCGGCAGGTGCCGGCAGGGGCCAGCATAGAGGTGCAAGCACCAGAACAGACTAGTTGGGTGACAGTTAGGAAGGGTAGAAGGGAAAGAGTTAGGGGGGCTGATCCTGGGCTGGAGCATCCCAATAGATACACCCCATTGTGTGATATTGCGGAAACCAGCCAGGAATCGGCAGCGCTGGAGCAGAGTGGCACCCCTAGCTGCCAGGGGAGTAACTCCTCCAGCAAGGGTGGGGATGAAGCCAGTGGAAAGGTAAGACAGATTGTGGTGGTAGGGGACTCCATTCTTAGAAACACAGAGAGGCCAATCTGTCACAAAGACCTGAAGCACCGAACTGTAAACTGTTTACCGGGCGCTCGGGTTCGGGACATCACGGATCGTGTGGACAGATTGCTGGGAGGGGCTGGGGAAGATCCGGCTGTCATGGTACATGTTGGCACCAATGACGAAGTTAGAGGTAGGTGGAGTGTCCTAAAAAAAGATTTCAGGGACCTAGGAGCAAAATTGAGGCTTAGGACCTCCAAGGTAGTATTCTCAGAAATACTAACGGTACCTCGAGCCACACCAGAGAGGCAGCGGGAGATTAGGGAAGTTAACAAGTGGCTGAGGAGCTGGTGTAGAAAGGAGGGTTTTGGGTTCCTAGAGAACTGGGCCGATTTCTCTATCGGTTACGAGCTCTATAGAAAGGTTGGGCTGCACCTAAATGGGGAAGGTGCAGACCGGCTGGGAATGAGAATGGCCGAAAAGTTAGAGGGGCTTTTAAACTAGGCAACGGGGGGGAGGGTCCAGACTTAGAAATAGCCAGAGTGGAACTGAGTTCAGGGGGTAGTGTTGGTGGGAGGAGTGATAGGCCGAATAAAGAAGTTCAATCCGAGGCAAGTAGCATAACATATCCGATATGCAAAAGAGGATTACCCAACAGGGGAATAGTAGGTGTCCAGACAAAACTCCGTGGCTTGTTCACTAATGCCAGGAGTCTGGCAGACAAGATGGGAGAGCTAGAGTTACTACTGTACGAGGAGGAATTAGACTTTGTAGTAATTTCGGAGACTTGGTTCAACAGCTCTCATGATTGGCTGGCTACCATTCAGGGGTATTCCCTATATCGCAGGGACAGGGTGGGCAAAAAAGGGGGAGGGGTATGCCTGTATATAAAAAATGACATAAGAATAAATGTGAGGGAAGACATTAGTAGTGGATCTGGGGAGGAAGTTGAAGCCTTATGGCTAAAGCTACAAAGGGAGGATAGCAAGGGGAAAGTAATACTGGGAATATGCTATAGGCCCCCAAATCAGAGGGAGGAGGGGGAGGCAGACCTCCTATCGTAAATTGGAATAGCGGCTAGGATGGGAAGTGTTGTTATAATGGGGGATTTTAATTACCCAGATATTGACTGGGAGGAAGGTACTGCATGTTCAGCTAAGGCTCGCCATTTCCTAAATGTCTTGCAGGACAATCTCATGAGTCAAATAGTAAATGCACCAACAAGAGAAAAAGCATTATTAGACCTTCTGATCACTAACAACACAGACCTGATCACAGACGTGGAAGTAAGGGGCAATCTAGGAAATAGCGACCACAGGACAATTACTTCAGTATAAATTACACAAATAAGAAAAATAAGGGGAATACAAAGACGCTGAATTTTAAGAGAGCCGACTTCCTTAAACTACGCTCTATGCTGGAAGATATTAGCTGGGATAAAATTCTAGGAACAATGAATGCGGAGGAGAAATGAGAGTGGTTCAAGAACACACTAAACAAAGGTATTAGCCAGTGAATCCCAACGGGGAATGAATTTAAAAGGGCTAACCAAAGACCAGGATGGCTTAATGCCAACGTAAGGGCACACATAAAAGCAAAGGAGAAGGCCTTCAAAAAATACAAGACTGAGGCGACCATATCAGATTTTCATATCTATATATAAAACACGCAATAAGGAATGCAAAGGGGCAATCAGAGCAGCTAAGCTAGAACACGAAAGACACATAGCAGAGGAGAGTAAAAGGAATCCCAAGAAATTCTTTAAGTACATAAACAGTAAGAGAGGGAGGTCAGATCATGTTGGCCCCATAAAAATGATGAAGGTAATCTGGTTTCAAAAGATGGAGAAATGGCAAAGGTGTTAAACTCATTTTTCTCCTCAGTATTCACGAAGGAAACCGGGGTCTCAATTATTCATAACTACAATGCTGATCCTCACGGCACGTCACAGGAAACACCCTCAATGCTGACTGAGGATAAAATCAGAAATAGGCTTGAAAAACTGAACACTAATAAGTCACCGGGACCAGATGGCTTACACCCGAGGGTCCTTAAGGAACTTAGCCAAGTTATTTCCAGACCCTTGTACCTAATCTTTAAGAGCAGTTTTCTGACTGGTATGATACCAGCTGATTGGAAGAAAGCCAATGTAGTACCAATATATAAAAAAGGACCAAGATATATCCCTGGGAATTACAGACCAGTTAGCTTAACATCAATAATTGGCAAGCTCTTGGAGGGAATAATAAGGGATTACATACAAGTTTATTGTAACGAGAACGGTATCATTAGTGGTAATCAGCATGGGTTCATGAAGGATCGTTCTTGCCAAAACAATCTGTTAACCTTATACGAGGAGGTGAGCTGCCATCTAGATAAGGGAAGGCCTGTAGATGTGGTGTACCTGGATTTTGCAAAAGCATTTGATACAATTCCCCATAAATGTTTACTGTACAAACTAAGGTCCCTCAAAATGGATCAAGGGGTGAGCACCTGGATTGAAAATTGGCTACAAGGGCGAGTCCAGAGGGTGGTGATAAATGGGGAATACTCAGAATGGTCTGGTGTAGAAAGTGGAGTTCCCCAAGGTTCTGTCCTGGGACCAATCCTATTCAATTTATTCATAAACGACTTGGAGGATGGGGTGAAGAGCTCAATCTCAATATTTGCGGATGATACCAAGCTAAGCAGAGCAATAAACTCTCCACAGGATGTGGAAACCTTGCAAGAAGATCTGAATAAATTAGTGGGATGGGCAGACAAGTGGCAGATGAAATTTAACGTAGAAAAATGTAAGATAATGCATTTGGGTGCCAAGAACAAAAAAGCAAACTACTCACTAGGGGGAGAGCCTCTGGGGGAATCTAGAATGGAAAAAGACCTAGGGGTCCTGGTGGAGAACAGGCTCAGCAGTGGCATGCAATGCCAAGCTGCTGCAAACAAAGTGTTGGCATGCATCAAGAAAGGGATCAACTCCAGGGATAAATCAATAATTCTCCTGCTATACAAGTCTCTGGTGAGGCCGCACCTGGAGTATGCCGTCCAGTTCTGGGCACCAGTCCTCAGGAAGGATGTCCTGGTATTGGAAAGGGTACAGAGAAGGGCCACAAAGCTGATTAAGGGATTGGAGGACCTAAGTTATGAGGAAAGATTACAAGCACTGAACTTATTCACTCTGGAGAAGAGACGCTTGAGAGGGTATATGATTTCAATGTACAAATACTGTACCGGTGACCCCACAGTAGGTACAAAACTATTCCGGGCAAGGAAGCACACAAAGACAAAGAGAATTCTCTTCCACAATCAGTAGTCTCTGTTGGGAGTCTAGAAAATTTCAAAAAACTATTAGATGCGCACCTAAGGGACCACAACATTGCGGGGTATACATTTTAATACTGATATTAAAAACACACACATAGGTTGGACTTGATGGACTTGTGTCTTTTTTCAGCCTCGTTTACTATGTAACTATGATGATCCAGATGATGATGATACAGATGTTGAAGATCCAGATGATGATGATCCAGAGGATGATGATGATCCAGATGATGATGATTCATATGATGATGATGATCCAAATGATGATGATGATGATGATCCAGATGATGATCCTGATGATGATGATGATCCAGGTGATGATGACGATCCAGATGATGATGATGATCCAGATGATGATGATCCAGATGATGATGATCCCGATGATGATGATCCAGATGATGATGATGATGATCCCCAGATGATGATGTTGATCCAGATGATAATCCAGATGATGATGATCCAGATGATGATGATCCAGGTGATGTTCCAGATGATGATGATGATCCAAATGATGATCTAGATGATGATGATCCAGATGATGATGATCCAGATGATGATGTTGATCCAGATGATGATCCAGATGATGATGATCCAAATGATGATGCTGATCAAGATGATGTTCCAGATGATGATGATGATGATCCAAATGATGATCCAGATGTAGATCCAGATGATGATCCAGATGATGATGATGATCCAGATGATGATATTGATGATCCAGATGATGATAATGATGATCCACATGATGATCCAGATGATGATCCACATGATGATGATGATCCAGATAATGATGATCCAGATGATAATGATCCAGATGATGATCCAGATGATGATGATGATCCAGATGATGATGATGATGATCCAGATGATGATGTTGATGATCCAGATGATGATGATGCAGATGATGATGATTAACCAGCTGATGTTGATGATCCATATGATGTTTATGATCCAGATGATGATGAGCCAGATGATGATGAGCCTGATGATGATGATAAACCAGATTATGATGATGATGATCCAGATGATGAGGATCCAGATGATGATGATGATGATCCACATGTTGATCCAGATGATGATGATCCAGATGATGATGATGATGATCCAGATGATGGTGATCCAGATGATGATCATCCAGATGAAGTTCCAGATGATGATGATGATCCAGATGATGTTGATGATCCAGATGATGATGATCCAGATGATGATGATGATCCAGATGATGATCCAGATGATGATGATCCATATGATGATGATCCATATGATGATGATCCAAATGATGAACCAGATGATGATCCAGATGATGATGATGATCCCGATGATCCAGATGATGATGATCCAGATGATGATGATCCAGATGATGATGATGATGATCCAGATGATGATGGTGATCCAGAGGATCCAGATGATGATGATCCAGATGATGATGATCCAGATGATGATCCAGATGATGATAATCCAGATGATGATGATGATGATCCATATGATGATCGATATGATGATCCAGATGATGATAATGATGATCCAGATGATGATGATAATCCAGATTATGATGATGATCCAGATGATGATGCACCAGATGTTGATGATCTAGATGATGATGATGATGATCCAGATGATGATGATCCAGATGATGATCCAGATGATGATGATAATGATGATCCAGATGAGGATGATGATGATCCACATGCTGATGATGATCCAGATGATGATAGTGATCCAGATGATGATCCACATGATGATGATGATCCACATGATGATGATGATCCAGATGATGATAGTGATCCAGATGATGATCCACATGATGATGATGATGATCCAGATGATAATGATCCAGATGATAATGATCCAGATGATGATGATCCAGATGATGATCATGATCCAGTTGATGATACAGATGATGTTGATGGTCCAGATGATGATGATGATGATCCAGATGATGATGATAATCCAGATGATGATGTTCCAGATGATGATGATGATGGTCTAGATGATGATGATCCAGATGATGAGGATCCAGATGATGATGATGATCCAGATGATGATGATGATGATCCACATGATGATGATCCATAGTGTTGATCCAGATGATGATGATCCAGATGATAATGATGATGATCCGGATGATGATGATCCAGAAGATGATGGTGATCCAGATGTTGATGACGATGATCCAGATGATGAGGATCCAGATGATGTTGATGATCCAGATGATGATGATCCAGATGATGATGATGATCCAGATGATGATGATGATCAAGATGATGATGATCCAGATGAAGACGGTGATCCAGATGATGATGATGATCCAGATGACGATCCTGATGATGATGATCATGATCCAGATGATGATGATGATCCTGATGATGATTATCCAGATGATGATGATGATCCAGATGATCCAGATGCTGATCCAGATGATCCAGATGATGATGATCCTGATGATGATGATCCAGATGATGATGATGATGATGATGATCCAAATGATGATCCAGATGATGATGATGATCCATATGTTGATGATGATCCAGATGATGATGATGATCCAGGTGATGATGATGATGATCCAGATGATGATGATGATGATGATCCAGATGATGATGATCCAGATGATGATGATCCAGAGGATCCAGATGATGATGAACCAGATGTTGATGATCCAGATGATGATGATGATCCAGATGATGATCCAGATGATGATGATGATCCAGATGATGATAATCCAGATGATGATAATGATAATCCAGATGATGATGATGATCCACATGATGATCCAGATGATGATGATCCAGATGATGATGATGATGATCCAGATTATGATGATCCAGATGATGATGATGATGATCTAAATGATGCACCAGATGATGATGATCCTGATGATGATGATGCAGATGATGATGATTATCCAGCTGATGTTGATGATCCATATGATGTTTATGATCCAGATGTTGAGCCAGATGATGATGAGCCAGATGATGATGAGCCAGATGATGATGATGATCCAGATGATGATGATGGTCTAGATGATGAGGATCCAGATAATGATGATCCAGATGATGATGATGATGATGATGATCCAGATGATGATCCACATGATGATGATGATCCACATGTTGATCCAGCTGATGATGATCCAGATGATGATGATCCAGATGATAAGGATGATGATCCAAATGATGATGATCCAGAAGATGATGGTGATCCAGAAGATGATGGTGATCCAGATGATGATGATGATCCAGATGATGATCATCCAGATGATGATCATCCAGATGATGTTAATGATCAAGATGATGATGATCATCCAGATGATGATCCAGATGATGATGATGATCCAGATGATGATGATGATCCAGATGATGATGATGATCCAGATGATGATGATCCAGATGATAATGATGATGATCCACATGATGATGATGATCCACATGTTGATTCAGATGATGATGATCCAGATGATGGTGATCCAGATGATGATGATCCAGATGATGATGATGATCCAAATGATGGTGATCCCAATGATGAACATCCAGATGATGATGATGATCCAGATGATGTTGATGATGATCTTGATAATGATAATGATCCAGATGATGATGATCCAGATGATGTTGATCCAGATGAGGATCCAGATGATGATGGTGATCCAGATGATGATGATGATCCAGAAGATGATGATGATCCAGATGATCCAGATGACGATCCAGATGATGATCCTGAAGATGATGATCATAATCCAGATGATGATGATGATGATCCAGATGATGATCCAGATGATGATGATCCAGATGATCCAGATGATGATGATGATCCAGATGATGATGATTCAGATGATGATGATGATCCAGATGATGATCCACATGATGATCCAGATGATGATGATAATCCAGATTATGATGATCCAGATGATTATGATAATCCAGATGATGATGATATTGCACCAGATGATGATGATCCAGATGATGATCTAGATGATGATGATCCAGATGATGATGCAGATGATGATGATGATGATCCAGATGATGATAATGATGATCCAGATGCTGATGATAATCCAGATTATGATGATCCAGATGATGATGATCCACATGATGATCCAGATTATGATGGTGATCCAGATGATGATCCACATGATGATGATCCAGATGATGATGGTGATCCAGATGATGATCCAGATGATGATGATGATCCAGATAATGATGATCCAGATGATAATGATCCAGATGATGATGATCCAGATGATGATGATGTTGATGATCCAGATGATGATTATCCAGATGATCATTATCCAGATGATGATGATCCAGATGATGATGATGGTGATGTTGATGATCCATATGATGTTTATGATCCAGATGATGATGAGCCAGATGATGATGAGCCAGATGATGATGATGATGATCCAGATGATGATGATGGTCTAGGTGATGATGATCCAGATGATGATGATGATCCAGATGATGATGATGATGATCCACATGATGATGATGATCCACATGTTGATTCAGATGATGATGATCCAGATGATAAGGATGATGATCCAGATGATGATGATCCAGAAGATGATGGTGATCCAGATGATGATGATCCAGATGATGATGATGATGATCCAGATGATGATGATGATCCAGATGATGATGATGATGAACCAGATGATGTTCCAGATGTTGATGATGATCCAGATGATGATCCAGATGATGATGATGATCCAGATGATGATGATCCAGATGATGATGATGATCCTGATGATGATGATGATCCTGATGATGATCAAGATGATGATGATTAACCAGCTGATGTTGATGATCCATATGATGTTTATGATCCAGATGATGATGAGCCTGATGATGATGATAATCCAGAATATGATGATGATGATCCAGATGATGAGGATCCAGATGATGATGATGATGATCCACATGTTGATCCAGATGATGATCCAGATGATGATGA
Organism: Glandirana rugosa; assembly: GCA_018402905.1. Lineage (NCBI taxonomy): Eukaryota > Metazoa > Chordata > Amphibia > Anura > Ranidae > Glandirana > Glandirana rugosa. The sequence goes on along the minus strand of BLSH010512301.1, from coordinate 4,581 downwards.
TGATGATCCAGATGATGGTGATCCAGATGATGATCATCCAGATAAAGATCCAGATGATGATGATGATCCAGATGATGTTGATGATCCAGATGATGATGATCCAGATGATGACGATGATGATCCAGATGATGATGATGATCCAGATGATGATCCAGATGATGATCCAGATGATGATGATCCATATGATGATGATCCAAATGATGAACCAGATGATGATCCAGATGATGATGATGATCCAGATGATCCAGATGACGATGATCCAGATGATGATGATCCAGATGATGATGATGATGATCCAGATGATGATGATGATGATCCAGATGATGATGGTGATCCAGAGGATCCAGATGATGATGATCCAGATGATGATGATCCAGATGATGATGATCCAGATGATGATAATCCAGATGATGATGATGATCCATATGATGATCCAGATGATGATAATGATGATCCAGATGATGATGATAATCCAGATTATGATGATGATCCAGATGATGATGCACCAGATGATGATGATCCAGATGTTGATGATCTAGATGATGATGATCCATATGATGATCCAGATGATGATGATCCAGATGATGATCCACATGCTGATGATGATCCAGATGATGATAGTGATCCAGATGATGATCCACATGATGATGATGATCCAGATGATAATGATCCAGATGATAATGATCCAGATGATGATGATCCAGATGATGATGATGATCCAGTTGATGATCCAGATGATGTTGATGATCCAGATGATGATGATAATCCAGATGATGATGATCCAGATGATGATGATGATGGTCTAGATGATGATGATCCAGATGATGAGGATCCAGATGATGATGATGATCCAGATGATGATGATGATGATCCACATGATGATGATCCATAGTGTTGATCCAGATGATGATGATCCAGATGATAATGATGATGATCCGGATGATGATCCAGAAGATGATGGTGATCCAGATGTTGATGATGATGATCCAGATGAAGAGGATCCAGATGATGTTGATGATCTAGATGATGATAATGATCCAGATGATGATGATGATCCAGATGATGATGATGATCCAGATGATGATGATGATCAAGATGATGATCCAGATGATGACGGTGATCCAGATGATGATGATGATGATCCAGATGACGATCCTGATGATGATGATCATGATCCAGATGATGATGATGATCCTGATGATGATTATCCAGATGATGATGATGATCCAGATGATGATGATCCAGATGATCTAGGTGATGATGATCCAGATGATGATGATCCAGATGATCCAGATGATGATGATCCTGATGATGATGATGATCCAGATGATGATGATGATGATGATGATGATCCAAATGATGATCCAGATGATGATCCATATGTTGATGATGATCCAGATGATGATGGTGATCCAGGTGATGATGATGATGATCCAGATGATGATGATGATGATGATCTAGATGATGATGAACCAGATGTTGATGATCCAGATGATGATGATGATCCAGATGATGATCCAGATGATGATGATCCAGATGATGATAATCCAGATGATGATAATGATAATCCAGATGATGATGATGATGGTCCACATGATGATCCAGATGATGATGATCCAGATGATGATGATGATGATGATCCAGATTATGATGATCCAGATGATGATGATGATGATCCAAATGATGCACCAGATGATGATGATCCAGATGATGATGATGGAGATGATGATGATTATCCAGCTGATGTTGATGATCCATATGTTTATGATCCAGATGATGATGAGCCAGATGATGATGAGCCAGATGATGATGATCCAGATGATGATGATGATCCAGATGATGATGATGGTCTAGATGATGAGTATCCAGATAATGAGGATCCAGATGATGATGATGATGATCCAGATGATGATCCACATGATGATGATGATCCACATGTTGATCCAGCTGATGATGATCCATATGATGATGATCCAGATGATAAGGATGATGATCCACATGATGATGATCCAGAAGATGATGGTGATCCAGAAGATGATGGTGATCCAGATGATGATGATGATCCAGATGATGATGATCCAGATGATGATCATCCAGATGATGGTGATCCAGATGATGATCCAGATGATGTTAATGATCAAGATGATGATGATCATCCAGATGATGATCATCCAGATGATGATGATCCAGATGATGATGATGATCCAGATGATGATGATGATCCAGATGATGATGATCCAGATGATGATGGTGATCCAGATGATGATGATGATCCAGAAGATGATGATGATCCAGATGATGATCCTGAAGATGATGATGATGATCCAGATGATGATGATCAACCAGATGATGATGATGACGATGATCCAGATGATGATGATCCTGATGATTATGATCCAGATGATGATGATGATCCAGATGTTGATGATGATCCAGATGATGATGATTCATATGATGATGATTCAAAAGATGATCCAAATGATGATCCAGATGATGTTGATCCAGATGATGATGATGATTCAGATGTTGATGATGATCCAGATGATGATGATCCAGATGATGATGATGATGATGATCCAGATGACGATGATGATTCAGATGATCCAGATGATGATCCAGATGATGATGATCCAGATGATGATGATCCAGATGATGATGATCCGGATGATGATCCAGATGATGATGATCCAGATGATGATGATCCATATGATGATCCACATGATGATCCAGATAATGATAATCCAGATTATGATGAACCAGATGATGATGATAATGATGATCCAGATGATGATGATAATCCAGATGATGATGATGCACCAGATGATGATGATCCAGATGATGATGATCTAGATGATGATGAGCCATATGATGATCCAGATGATCCAGAGGATAATGATCCAGATGATGATGATGATCCAGATGATGTTGATGATCCAGATGATGATGATCCAGATGATGATGATGATGGTGATCCATATGATGTTTATGATCCAGATGATGATGATGATGAGCCAGATGATGATGATGATGATCCAGATGATGATGATGATGATGATGATGATGGTCTAGATGATGATGATCCAGATGGTGATGATCCAGATGATGATGATGATGATGATCCAGATGATGATGATCCACATGTTGATCCAGATGATGATGATCCAGATGATAATGATGATCCAGATGATAATGATCCAGAAGATGATGGTGATCCAGATGATGATAATCCAGATGATGATGATCCAGATGACGATGATGATCCAGATGATGTTGATGATCCAGATGATGATAATGATGATCCAGATGATGATGATGATGATGATCCAGATGATGATGATCAAGATGATGATGATCGAGATGATGATGATCCGGATGATCCAGATGACGATCCAGATGATGATTCTTTTGATGATGATGATGATCCAGATGATAATGATCCTGATGATGATGGTGATCCAGATGATGATCCACATGATGATGATGATCCAGATAATGATGATCCAGATGATCCAGATGATAATGATCCAGATGATGATGATGATCCAGATGATGATGTTGATGATCCAGATGATGATGATGATGCAGATGATGATGATTAACCAGTTGATGTTTATGATCCATATGATGTTTATGATCCAGATGATGATGAGCCAGATGATGATGAGCCAGATGATGATGATGATGATAATCCAGATGATGATTATGATGATGATGATCCAGATGATGAGGATGATGATCCAGATGATGATGATCCAAAAAATGATGGTGATCCAGATGATGATGATCCAGATGATGATGATGATGATCCAGATGATGGTGATCCAGATGATGATCATCCAGATGATGATCCAGATGATGTTGATGATCCAGATGATGATGAGGATCCAGATGATGACGATGATGATCCAGATGATGATGATGATCCAGATGCTGATGATGATGATCCAAATGATGATGATCCATATGATGATGATCCAAATGATGAACCAGATGATGATCCAGATGATGATGATGATCCCGATGATCCAGATGATGATGATCCAGATGATGATGATGATGATCCGGATGATGATGGTGATCCAGAGGATCCAGATGATGATGATCCAGATGATGATGATAATCCATATGATGGTCCAGATGATGATGATCCAGATGATGATCCAGATGATGATAATGATGATCCAGATGATGATGATAATCCAGATTATGATGATGATCCAGATGATGATGATCCAGATGATGATGCACCAGATGATGATGATCCAGATGTTGATGATCTAGATGATAATGACGATCCATATGATCCAGATGATGATCCAGATGATGATGATAATGATGATCCAGATGAGGATGATAATCCAGATTATGATGATGATGATGATGATGATCCACATGCTGATGATGATCCAGATGATGATAGTGATCCAGATGATGATCCACATGGTGATGATGATCCAGATGATGATAGTGATCCAGATGATGATCCACATGATGATGATCCAGATGATGATGATGATCCAGTTGATGATCCAGATGATGTTGATGATCCAGATGATGATGATGATGATCCAGATGATGATG
>BLSH010512226.1:45651-57476 GCA_018402905.1 Glandirana rugosa | reverse complement strand
ACATCTGCTATTCACACACGTGTTCTGCACCAGAACAGATCTTCTTCACACATTACATCTTTTCTTCATACATCTGGAAATAGAATAGAAGTTCTATTCTATTTCCAGATGTATGAAGAAAAGATGTAATGTGTGAAGAACATTTGTTCTGGTGCAGAACACATGTGTGTGAATAGCAGATGTGCAATGATTGACGGTTTCATTTAAAGTGATACACACATTTTAAAAAGAAGTGTGAATAAAAGATGTGCAATGATTGACGGTTTGATTTAAAGTGACACAGACTTGAAATAATTGTGCAGAAGAGATGTGCAATGATTGACGGTTTCATTTAAAGTGATACACACATTTTGCAGAACAGTGATATGGGTACTCCCGGCTTATTTATACTTTTTTTACACAGTTTGAAGATGATTTTAGAACAGTTCTATGGCCTCTAATGTTAATTAATACTTTTCAGACCCATTTTGAAGATGATCTCCATTTTTGCATTTTTTAGGTTTTTATTTTTTTAAAAATATTTAAAGTTATTTCCCTGTCCCCATTTCTTTGTAGGAACCCCACCCTTACCCACATTTTCCTTCCTTTTGCAGACCTCTAGGACCTTCCTGGGCTTTTTTACAGCATTTTTAAGATTTTTCATTAAAATTACCAGAACCCCGGACCCGAACCCGGACTTTTTTTGAAAAGTCCGGGTCCGGATCCGGATCCCGGACACCCCAAAGTTCGGTATGGACCCGAACTTTACAGTCCGGGTTCGCTCAACTCTACTGCTGAATACTTGTTTTTAAATCTGGCCTGCATTACTGTGTAACAATCACACATATTGATGTAATTTTAAATCTCAATTAGTGCAATATAAATATAATAAAAATTAGATGCACAAATTGCTGCTAACGCCACAAATTGTTTTAAAGTGGTTGTCAAGGCTTGGGGGAAAAAAAAACACCTGCAAGAGAAAGGCATATTGAGCTAGTATGCATCGCACACTAGCTCATTATGAAATGCTTACCTTAGATTGACGCTGTTGCAGCGGTCCACGAGCACCGCTGTGACTGGAGTCATGTTGTGTCCATCATCTTCCGGGATCCCGGGCTCCAACCAATCATAGGAGCCGTCATTTATGGCACACTTAGTGAAGAAATGGCCCAGTCGGGCTGTTTCTTCACTGCACATGTGCTGATGACATTGGCACATGCAGATACAGGGAATATCTCCTAAACGGTGCAAGTTTAGGAGATATTCCCGGGACCTACAGGTAAGCCCTATCATGACTTGACAACCACTTTAACCACACTCTATAATGTGAACTTAAATCCAAATATAGTGTAGTGCAACTTTAATACATTAATGCATCAATATGGCCACTGTGTAACAAAATAAAAGTACAACAGTGCAAAAATAATGTGCCACAATTTAATTTCAAATACTATTATTATGCTTTATTAAATCCAACAAGATGTACTTAACCTCTTGCCGACCGCCGATCGGCATCTGACGGCGACAAGGTGGCGCTCCTGCGCAAATCACCGTCACATGACGGCGGCTGCTAGATCGCGCCCAGTGAGCGCGCGCGCGCCGCCGGAGGTGCGCCCACGCGCTCACTGTGTCCAGGGAGGGCCAGGGAGCGGGTGCGGCGGAGTCGATCTCCGCCTGCCACCCGCGATGCCCCCCCCGGAGTGAAAGAACGGAGGTCCGTGTAAGTAAACACGTACCTCCGTTCTGTGAGAGGGGGAAGTGCTGTGATCACAGCCTTCCTCTACACGGAAGGTGTGATCACTTCCCTTCCCCAGCTAGGGCAGTCCCCCCACAGTTAGAACACACCCAGGGAACACAGTTAACCCTTAGAGCGCCCCCTGCAGGTTAACCCCTTCACTGCCAATGGCATTTACACAGTAATCAGTGCATTTTTATAGCACTGATCGCTGTATAAATGCCAATGGTCCCAAAAAAGTGTCAAAATATTTCGACATGTCCTCTGAAATATCGCAGTACCGCTAAAAATCGCAGATCGCCACCATTACTAGCAAAAAATAAAAACCCCAGAAATAAATTCTCATCATCCATAAATGCGACACTTTTGCGCAAACCAATCAATAAATGCCGATTGCGATTTCTTTTTAATCGCAAATATGAGGAAGAATATAAATTGGTCAAAACCGATGAAAAAAAATGTTTTTTTTATATTTTTTTTTGGATTTGTATTTTAGCAAAAAGTAAGAAATTTGTGTTTTTTTGCAAAATTGTCGCTCTTCTTTTGTTTATAGCGGTGATCAGAAATGACGCAGCGGTGATCAAATATCACCAAAAGAAAGCTCTATTTGTGGGAAAAAAGGCAAATTTCGTTTGGGTACAACGTCGCACGACCGCGCAATTTTCAGTTAAAGCGACGCAGTGCCGAATCACAAAAAGGGCTCCGGTCCTAAAGGGGGAAATCCTTCCGGGGCTGAAGTGGTTAATCAGCAAATATTCATACATTAAAGTGCAAAGTGTCCATGTTAAAATTTATAACAGACTCATTTATGTTTTGAAAATAGTCCATTAGTGATACTATTCCAGCGCTGTGTTGACAAAAAATTTTACAATGTGCCCATGCTATCCTCCACCTGTGCACACTAGCCGCTCACCCCATGTTATGACCCCTGCATTACCAGTAGGTCATAACAAGCTGTTCCTCCATGGGATGTCACAAGATCAGTGTAGTGTACATATAGTGTGTAGTGGTGCTGCGCTGTGATCTGAGATGGTATACAGGTGTGGTAATACAAGTGCTAAACACTAAGTAAATGGCAAAAATTATAATACAGTATTCACACACAGTCACAAAATGCTAATTCGCTGCTAATAAGAAAAGGTCCAGTGGACTATAACAAAAATAAAGCCTCACATCAGTGAGCTTGCATAAATGGAACAGCAAACTATGTGCTTAATTAATAAAACTCCATTTTGACAAACGGGTGCAGTTCCAGCATAAACAACACAAGAAAAAATAAAAAAATCCTTCTTATGTTAGTCTGTGTGGGTAAACAGACTATGTGCTTAATTAATAGAACTCCATTTTGAGAAACTCTGGTGCAGTCTCGAAATAAACACAGGAAAATGAGAAGGAATCCTCCTATGCTATTCCATATAGGTAAACACAACAGAGGTGTCACTTCTTCCACAAACACCTATGTGCAGAGTGGCCTCTCACCTTAGAGCTGTGGGGTAAAAGCATGTGGGTACACAGGCCCGCAAGCAACTTCTCCTGGTCACTCCTAGCTGTTCCTCCCAGTCTCCAGCAATGTCTAGTGTTGAATGGTGGTCATCTGGATATCAATCTCTGATGGAAGATGGCTGTATCCTACACACTCCTCAAATAATGATCCAATGGAGGATGAAAGGGGGAGGAAGGGAATGCCCAAAATAGTGCGATATTGTTTATAACAAATACACTATTTATTAAGATCTCAATAGTATACACTCACATTTAAAAATTAAAAACAGTGCAAAACTCCACGAGCTGCGAGCTCGTCCTACTGCATCAAGTCCGGTATGCTAGTGGTCCAATCCCAACACGTATCATAACATCATATGACTTCATCAGGGGAAGTGTACTAGTATAGCTCTTGTCCTTAAATAGGCTTGTGTATGTATATTACATGGTGGCCATTTTGTTGTGGACTCTTATTGATACATTTTTTCAAAGATAATCAGATAGATAGGAACTGTCTGCCATTTTCTTGGAGATGTGAGCAAGTCATTTTCCCAGAGATAATGGGTCCAGTTTTTAATAAAAGTGGTAGGGGCTGGTATTATTAAACTAGAACAAAATCGCACAAGGAGTATCTTCCCAAAAGGCATGCCGAGGCCATATATGTAGTATATACAATACGGTAATGGGATTAAAATAGCATATATGCATAGTTGGAGTTAGTGCTGGCGTCACCGAGGCAGGATCTAATCTCAAAGTGGACAAGGGGGACACCAAAATGTTTATTCTGAAATAAGACTGCACTTGTGGTGCAGAAATAAGCTGCATATGTCTAGAAGCATTGTTTTCCCAGAGATAGTAGGCCCAGTTTGTAAAAGAGGTGGTCGGGGCTGGTATTTTTAAGCTATAATGAAGTCGCTAGGAGTAAATTCCTAAAATGCACAGTGACGCCATCTATGTAATATATATATAATCCACTAATGGGATTAAAATTTCATATATGCATTGTTAGAGTTAGTGCTGGTGTCACTGAGGGAGGATATAATCTCAAAGTGGGCAAGGGGGACACCCAAAAAGTTTATTATGTAATAGGACCACAGTTGTAGAGGAGGAATAAACTGCATATGTCTAGAAGCATTATTTTCCCAGGGATAGTAGGTCCGGTTTTTAATAGAGGGGGTAGGGGCTGGTATTATTAAACTATAGTGAAATCTCAAGGAATAGATTCCTAAAAGGCATACTTAGACCATCTATGTAATATATATAATCTGCTAATGGGATTAAAGTTGCATATATACATAGCTAGAGTTAGTGCTGGTGTCACCGAGGGAGGATATGATCTCAAAGCTGGCAAGGGAGACACCAAAATGTTTATTATGAAATAGGACCACAGTTGTGGAGGAGGAATAAGCTGCATATGTCTAGAAGCATTGTTATAGGTATAAAACCTATATGAGACACTGAATGGGTAGAAATGGAAACTAGAAGACCGGCTGTAATAATCTCTTACATAGATAGCATAGTTCACATACTGATGGGTGTAACAGGTCTATAACAACAATCCCATGTTGCAATGAACATAATTGTATCTGAAATATTGTCTGCATGTTGTGGCGATGAGAAGTTATGTACTAGGGTAAAGGGAAGACCTGCAAAGGGGGAAATGTATCAGCAGACTAAAGTAAAGCAGGGGTCAGAAATCATTTATAAAACAGTTCAAATCAAACTCAATATTCAGTCCTTGGGGAGCAAATGTATCCATATTAAAAATGCATTTGGATTCTAATTGGCTCAGCGTTCTTACTTTATGGCTCCCACGCCAGTGTCTTCTGTAGGGTTCTATCCCCCAAAATTTCAAATGGGATGGGTCTCTATTATGCACCAAATCAAAGTGTTTGGATACAGGGTTCCCTTCTTGATGTTTTGTACATGCACTTTAATCCTTATTCTGAGCAGCCTTTTGGTTTGTCCAATGTATTGTAACCCACAGCTACATTCTAAGGCATATACAGCCCCTTCTGTGTTGCAACCTATAAAATCTCTGATTGCATAAGTATTTCCAGTGGTACTTGATCTGAAGTTAAAGACTTTTTCATTGGGGCGTTTGGTATGTGTGCATGCATAACACCTTTTGCAGGGGTAGAAACCCTTCCCTGTAAAGAATGTCACATTCTTTTTTGGGGGATCTAATGCGCTCTTTACCACTTTGTCATGGATGGTGGGTGTCCTCTTATAGATGAATTTCGGTTTATTTGATAGTGCATTTTGAAGATGTCTATCTGATTGCAGTATATGCCAATAGTGTCTGAATATATTTTCAACTTTCTTATATTGGATACTATAGTTCAAAACGATGGGAACGTTATCCAACGTATGCCCAGATGTCTCTATCTCTAATGGGTGTGGTTCTAAGTCCGCTACTTCAGAGATTTTTTTCTTTGATAAAGTCACTCTTATACCCTTTGTTCACGAATCTTTGTCCTACTCTTTGGGCTTGGGTCATGTAGTCCTCTAGGTTGGTGCAGTTGCGTCTAAGGCGTATTAACTGACCTTTTGGTATATTATACAGCCAATTTTTATGATGACAGCTATCCAGTGGCAGATAGCTCTTACGGTCTTCACTTTTATAGTGGTTCTTGGTAGTAAGGTTTTCCATTTTTTTGTGTAATTTCCAGATCGAGGAAGGTAATAGAATTGGGGCTAATGTCCCAAGATAGTACTATTTTTCTATTGTTGTTGTCCAGAGGGATGAGGAATTTTTCTTGTCCCTCTTGGTCTCCCTTCCACAAAATGAGCACATCATCAATGTATCCTCTGTATAGTTCCAATTCTACTGGTGTATTGGTGAACACCGATTCTTCTTCCCATTCAGCCATAAAGAGTCCAGCGACACTGGGGGCGAATTTTGCTCCCATGGCTACGCCTGTATTTTGATGGTAATAGTTGTGGTTATACCAGAAGTATCTGTTCTTCAGACAAAAATCTAAACATTTGATTATGTATTTTCTCTTCATACAGGAAAGTGTCGAGTAGTTTCTAAGGCCCCACTTAGTGGCCTCACATGCCAATGGTGTGGTATAATTGTGTAAAACGACACCACATCTGCTGTGGCCATGATCCATAGTCCATTTTCTTTTTTCTATCCCTTCTAATAGTTGTATCATCTGTTTGGTATCCCGGAGATACACCTTCACCTGTTGCACTGCTGGTTGCAGGAAGGCATCTACATATTGACCCATCCTTGCTGTAATTGAATCAGTACCGTTCACTATAGGTCTTGGCAGAGGGTTGGTGTTGTCCTTGTGTAATTTGGGTAAACAGGATATGACCGGTGTTCTGCATGATTCTGGCACCAAAAATCTTGCTTCTTTTTTATTGAGGATGTTCTTCTTTAAATCAAGATGCACCACTTGTACCAACTATTTCCTACATTTAAATATGGGATTGCTTGGTAGTCTGAAGTACGTCTCTTTGTCGTCCAATAGGGTCAGCATGCTAGTGTGATATTGCTCTTTAGATCGAATCGCAATTTCTCCTCCTTTATCCGCTGGCCTGATAACTAGGTCTTTTCTTTTGGTGAGTTTGCGGATACCACTCTTTATGGAGTTGGGTTTTTTACATTGATTTTCTTTATATCTTGTAGTACCATTTTTTTTTTAACACCTCTATGTGCTTATTGTCAGTAATGGTAGGGTTAAAAATTGACTTATTCCGTAGCTGGCTGTGTACTATATTATCCTCTGTTGGGTAAACACGTGGCTGGGTGGGGTTACTGAGCATGTATTTTTTGATGTTGAGTCTTCTGATATATTTTTGAACTCCTATATAGGTTTGAAATTTGTCAAGGTTTTTGGTGAGTGCATACTTTAATCCCATGTCTAGTACTCCTAATTCCTCTGGAGCAAGGGGTAGCCCACTGAGATTGAACAATCCTTCTCCCTTTATTCTCTTTTTTCGCTTTGTTTTCTCTTGCCTGCTCTGCATCCTCTTTTCTTTCCATGCTTCTCCTTGTGTTTCTTGGTTCTTCCTTTCTTCTTGGTGGATGATCCCCCCTTCCTTTTTCTACATTGCTGGAGACTGGGAGGAACAGCTAGGAGTGACCAGGAGAAGTTGCTTGTGGGCCTGTGTACCCACACATGCTTTTACCCCACCCTGCACATAGGTGTTTGTGGAAGAAGGGACACCTCTGTTGTTTTTACCTATATGGAATAGCATAGGAGGATTCCTTCTCCTTTTCCTGTGATGTTTATGTTGAGACTGCACCAGAGTTTTCTCAAAATAGAGTTCTATTAATTAAGCACATAGTCTGTTTACCCACACAGACTAACATAAGGATTTTTTATTTTTTTTGTGTTGTTTATACTGGGACTGCACCAATTTCTCAAAATTGAGTTTTATTAACCCCTTGACAACCAGACCAATTTTCAGCTTTCAGTGCTCTCACATTTTGAATGACAATTACTCAGTCATGCAACATTGTACCCATATGAAATTTGTGTCCTTTTTTCACACAAATAGAGTTTTCGTTTGGCGGTATTTATTCACCGCTGGGTTTTTTTATTTTTTGTGCTATAATTAAAAAAAAGACCGAAAATTTTGTAAAAAAATTAATTTTTCTTAGTTTCTGTTATAAAATTTTGCAAATTAGTAATTTTTCTTCATAAATTTTGGCCAAAATTTATACTGCTACATATCTTTGGTAAAAAAAAAAAAAATAGTGTATATTATTTGGTCCTTGTGTAAGTTATAGAGTCTACAAGCTATGGTGCCAATCACTGAATATTGATCACACCTGATGTACTGAAGGCCTATCTCAATTCTTGAGACCCTAACAAGCCAGGAAAGTACAAATATCCCCCAAATGACCCCTTTTTGGAAAGTAGACATTCCAAGGTATTTAGTAAGAGGCATGGTGAATTTTTTGAAGTTGTAATTTTTTCCCACAATTCTTTGCAATATGACGATTTTTTTCCCCACAAAATTGTCATATGTTAACAGGTTATTTCTCACACCCAGCATATGCATACCACAAATTACACCCCAAAACACATTCTACTACTCCTCCTGAGTTCCTGAGTATGGCAATACCACCTGTTTGAGACTTTTACACAGCCTGGCCACATACAGAAGCCCAACATGCAGGGAGCACCATCAAGCGATCTAGGAGCATAAATTACACATATATTTTCTTGACTACCTCTTGCAATTTTGAAGGTCCTGGAGCACAAGGACAATGGAAACACCCAAAAAATGACCCCATTTTGGAAAGTAAACACCCCAACATATATTCTAGGAGGCATGATGAGTCTTTTGAACATGTCATTTTTTCCACAAGTTTTTGGAAAATGTGGAAAGAAAATGAAAACACTTTTTTTTTTTTTTTTACACAAAGTTGTCAATTTATACAATATTTCTAACACACAGCATGTACATAGCAAAAATGCCACCCCACTAAATATTCTGCTACTCCTATACCACATGTGTGACACTTTTACTGAGGCCCAACATGCAGAGAGCACCGTCAGGTGCCCTAGGGGCATACATTTCATATCTAATTTGACTACCTTTTACACTATTGTGAGGCACTGTGGTGGCATGGATAGGCACTGTAGTGGCACGTATAGGCAGTGTAGTGACACGGATGAGCAGTGTAGTGGCACGGATGGGCAGTGTAGTGGCACGGATGGGCAGTGTAGTGGCACGGATGGGCACTGTAGTGGCACGGATGGGCAGTGTAGTGGCACAGGTGAGCACTGTAGTGGCATGGATGGGCACTGTAGTGGCATGGATATGTCATGGATGAGAACTGATGTGGTATGGATGAGCATGAATGAGGCACAAATGAGCCATGGATGGGGATGACTGACCATGGATGGGGATGACTGAGCACGGATGGGGATGGATGAGCACGGATGGGGATGGATGAGCATGGATGGGGATGGATGAGCACGGATGGGGATGGATGAGCACGGATAGGATGACTGAGCACGAATGAGGATGGATGAGCACAGATGGCGATGACTGAGCATTGAAGGGTGATGCATGAGCATGGATGGGGATGGATGAGCACGGATGGGATGACTGAGTACGAATGAGGATGGATGAGCATGGATGGGGATGACTGAGCACGGATGGGGATGGATAAGCATGGATGGGGATGGATGAGCATGGATGGGGATGGATGAGCACGGATGGGATGACTGAACACGAATGAGGATGGATGAGCACGGATGGGGATGGATGAGCACGGATGGGGATGGATGAGCATGGCTGGTTGGGTGGGTACGGCTGGGTGAGGATGGCTGAGCATGGATGGATGGGTGGCTGAGCATGGATGGATGAGCATGGATGGGGTGAGGATGGCTGGGTGGGTGAACATGGATAGCTGGATGGATGGGGGTGGCTGAGCATGGATGGGGTGAGGATGGCTGGGTGGGTGAGCATGGATGGGTGGCTGAGCATGGATGGGGTGAAGATGGCTGCGTGGGTGGTGGATGGATGGGGTGAGGATGGCTGGATGGGGTGAGGATGGCTGGGTGGGTGTAGATGGATGGTGGGGGGGTGCAGCCTGTCCCCCATTGTCACTTAGCAGCGCTGTGGGCATTACACATCGCCCACAGTGCTGCAGCACCTTCTCTCTCCCCGCTCTCTCCTCTCACACTGCACCGATCGGTGCGGAGAGGAGAGAGAAAAGCCGGCGGAAGCGCTGGCTTGTTTACATGTGACTGCTCCCACACTATATTCACTCACCTGGGCACTGATTCACTCATAGGTTTTTGCAGTAGTGGATCACAGTATTCATTTTAACCCATTCACTTCTGTGGTAACGCGGGAGTACCCCAGACTTTTTTATCCACGACCTAGTGTAGTGTACAGCCATCAAAGAATCTAGTGTTCCCTGAGATTCCCCTGAGGGAGTACAACATTGGGGGGTGCACTGTTAGCCAGCACTACAAAAGAAAAAGATTTGGTGGATGCTTATTTCAGATGATTGCAAAATTAGCAAACAGTGTGACCAGGCATTGGGAAAAGCAAATAGAATTCTAGGATGCATCATTAGAGGGATCACCAGCAGGAGGAAGAAGGTTCTGATTCCTCTATATAGATCATTAGTGAGACCTCATTTAGAATACTGTGTCCAGTTCTGGAGACCTCACTTACAAAAAGATATTGATAAGATAGAACGAGTTCAGAGATGGGTAACAAAAATGGTGAAAGCTGTGGGGGATAAAACATATTGACAGCGACTTCAGGAACTTAATATGTACAGTCTGGAGGAAAGAAGGGAAAGAGGAGGCATGATTGAAGCCTTTAAATACATCAAGGGGGTGAATAAAGTTCAGGAAGGCAGTCTTTTCAATGTGAAACTAAAATCAAGAACATGGGGACATGAACTCAAACTAACTGGAGGAAAGTTCTAATCTTAGAAAGTATTATTTTACTGAAAGGGTGGTTGATGATTACAATAAACTACCAACAGAGGTTGTGGGACCGTCAACAGTAAACGGCTTCACACATGCTTGGGATAAACATAAATCTATAGTCAGACAATGAGGTTAATGTGAAAAAAAAAAAATTGGCAGACTTGCTGGACTATTTAGTCTTTTTCTGCCGTCACTTTTCTATGTTTCTATGTTTCTAGTGTTCTCCATTTCTCATAATTTAACCCATACACAAAAAAGTAATCCACTCACATGAAAGGCACTTGAACAGTGCTGGCTGATGTACACATGTATCAGCTTTACCACCCTAGAGCGAGACGGCCACGGGATGGTGTCACGTTTCAGGCTGTGACCCCCATACGCGTTACTTTTTTAATGTATGGATTAAATTATAAGAAATGGAGAACACTAGATTATGTCTGTTCTTCCCCTATTCCTTATTCCATCATCCTCTATGCCAGTGTTTCTCAACTCTTTCCATTATTTTGCACAGGTGATTTGATCAGTTTCACTGCCTTAGTAATTTTATCTGAGGGAATCCTGAAACACAGAGCTATAGCATGCTCCACGCAATCTTGTGACATCCCCTGGGGGGAACAGCAGGTTATGACCTACTGGTAACGCAGGGGTCATAACATGAGGTAAGCGGCTAGTGTGCACAGGTGGAAGATAGCATAGGCAAGTTGTGAAATTTTTTTTTGTCAACACAGTGGTGGAATAGTATCACTAATGGACTATGTTCAAAACATAATTAACCACTTCAGCCCCGGAAGGATTTCCAGCTTTAGGACCGGAGCCCTTTTTGCGATTCGGCGCTGCGTCGCTTTAACTGAAAACTGCGCGGTCGTGCGACGTTGGATATCGAGACACAAAGTCCTAAGGGAGTCTATTTTAATGATTCCGTCACTTTGACTAGTTTAGTGGACACGTTTTATTACCTTTCTCAACTCTTTGTGACCGTATCTCCTACTACCTTATTCCTTATCCCCTTCTTGTCTGTATTAGATCACAAGAGGTAAAGAATATTAAATTAGGTATGTAATTTTTTCATTGCGCATACCCCCAGTGTCGGACTTTGCACTGTGGTAGGGCACCGGCAGAGCGAGATCCCACCATTTCGACTATGTACACATGTAGTCGGTCGTGACAAGTTCACGGAAAGTACACTCACCTAATGAAAAAACACATAC
>BLSH010512226.1:9344-19831 GCA_018402905.1 Glandirana rugosa | reverse complement strand
GCGGGTGGGGCGGCTTCGATTGCCGCCGGCCACCCGCGATGCCCCCCACGGAGTGAAGGAGCGGAGGTCCGTGTAAGTAAACACGGACCTCCGCTCTGTGTGAGGGGGAAGGGCTGTGATCACAGCCTTCCTGTACGTGAAGGCTGTGACCACTTCCCTTCCCCTGTTAGGGCAGTCCCCATACAGTTAGAACACGCCCAGGGAACATAGTTAACCCTTAGAGCGCCCCCTGCAGGTTAACCCCTTCACTGCCAATGGCATTTACACAGTAATCACAGTAATCAGTGCATTTTTATAGCACTGATCGCTGTATAAATGCCAATGGTCCCAAAAAAGTGTCAAAATGTTCCGACATGTCCGCTGAAATATCGCAGTACCGCTAAAAATCGCAGATCGCCGCCATTATTAGTAAAAAATAAAAAAAAAATAAAAACCCCAAAAATGAATTCTCATCATCCGTAAACGCGACCACTTTTGCGCAAACCAATCAATAAATGCCGATTGTGATTTTTTTTATCGCAAATATGATGAAGAATATAAATCGGCCAAAAACGGTGAAAAAAAAATGTTTTTTTTTTGGATTTGTATTTTAGCAAAAAGTAAGAAATTAGTTTTTTTTTGCAAAATTGTCGCTCTTCTTTTGTTTATAGCGGCGATCAGAAATGACGCAGCTGTGATCAAATACCACCAAAAGAAAGCTCTATTTGTGGGAAAAAAAGGACGCAAATTTAGTTTGGGTACAACGTCGCACGACCGCGCAATTGTCAGTTAAAGCGACGCAGTGCCGAATCGCAAAAAGGGCTCCGGTCCTAAAGCTGGAAATCCTTCCGGTCCTTAAGTGGTTAATGGCTGCGTGTTGAGGTATTTTGAGGGAACAGCAAATTTACACTGTTATACAAGCTGTACACTCACTACTTTATATTGTAGCATGTAGCAAAGTATAATTTCTTCAGCGTTTTCACATGAAAAGATAGAATAAAATATTTACAAAAATGTGAGGGGTGTACTCACTTTTGTGAGATACTGTATACATATAGTCTTATATACAGGTGCTGTACAGTGTCTTCAGAAAATAAACAGGAACAAATATAGCAAAACAAAAACCGGCACTAACTATACACAACATACAGGTTCTAACTACCAGGCTGAGCAGCTTCAGCTTGTTAGATTCCACATATGAGGCTTGATAACTTTCTCCAACCTTTTGCTCTCACAGACCGAAGTGGTCTGATCTTCCCAGGCAGAGAGCCCTGGCTGTCTCTCAGGTGAGCTTAAATTAGCCTGGGGGAGAGGACCAAGATCCAAACTGGATCATGGATCAGAGATCCCTGAACATGTATGAGAGGAGCCTGGGAGATGTATAAGCCCCAAACAGGACTTTTCCTGGCTCTCTCTGGGATGCTCTGCTACAGTAGGTTACCAGTACTTTTGTAATATTGGGACCTCAGACCATCTAGTCCTGGACTTTTGCTTGATTTTACGTCTCTGATGGCTTTAGCATCTTTTGAATGTAATGTGGGTAATTTACTTTGAATCAAGTAGTCTTTAAAGATTTGTTCTCTATCTCCCTGTAGATCTGCGAGTTTATGTTGGGATGGGAGGTTATAAAGTATAGTATAGAATCTATGAAATAGGTCCACAATCCTTTCCATGTTGTGTTCTAATCTACCCTATGCATTTATAATATTATAAATATTTTTTAGTCTTGCAGGGCCCTAGCTAGAAACTTGCCACTCTTGTCTCCGTGTACATAATATATATATATTTTTTTTAAAGAATAAATGTGTTTAGTTTTCAAGTCTACAATGTGTTGTTGGGATTTAAGAGCCTCTAACAACAAATGGATAATGAGCATTTGTGCTGCATTTCCAAACTCAAGATTTTGCACGAAAGTTCCAATATAGTGTGCTCTTGATCCTTTTTATGTTTGTTTCCTCAATTAACCACTTTCCGCCCACGCTATAGCCAAATGATGGGTACAGTGCAGGCTTCCAGTGCCGAGAGGGTGTCAATGGACATTCATAGGCATCCTCCCATGATCGTGCTGCTTGCAGGTCCCAGGGGCACCCAGCATGCACTGTAATCATTGAGTCCTTCGGACTTGGCTGATCACAGAACAGGGTAAATGGCCAATCACAGCGGGCCCTTTAACACATGATCAGCTGTCAGCCAATGACAGCTGATCAGGAAGTAAACAGGAGCCGATTAACGGCTTTTTTTCTCCTCGTGATCAGCGTGAAGAGAAAAGAATAAAGCCGGTAACCGGCTTCTGTTACAGGGACATTGGTCCTGATCTGTACTACCCATCAGTGCCCACAAGTGCCAATCAGTACTCATGAGTGCCACCATTCAGTGCCCACCAGTGCCACCTTTCAGTGCCATCAGTAGTGCCCCTCAGTGTCACCTATCAGTGATGCCAATCAGTGCCCATCAATGCCACCTACCAGTTCCACCTACCAGTGCCTACAATACCTATCAGTGCCACCTATCATTGCCAACCTGTGCCACCTATAAGTGCCCATCAGTGCTGCCTATCAGTGCACATCAGTGACCCCTATCAGTCCTGCTTATCAGTGCCACCTCTCAGTGCCCTTCAATGCCCATTAATGCCACCTATCAGAGCCCATCAGTGCCACCTATCAGTGCCTCCTCATCAGTGCCCACCAGTGCAGCCTCATCAGTGCCCACCAGTGCAGCCTTATCAGTGCGACCTCATCAGTGCCCATCAGTGCTGCCACCTTGTCAGTGCATATTAGTGGCTATCAGTGCAGCCTATGAGTGCAGCCTCATCAGCGCACATCAGTGAAGGAGAAAAATGACCTGTTTGCAAAATGTTATAACAAACTATAAAAACTATTTTTTTTTAAATGTTTGGTCTTTTTTTGTTTCTTTAGCAAAAAATAAAAAACCCAGTGGTGATTAAATACCACCAAAAGAAATCTCTGTTTGTGTGAAAAAATTTATACAAATGTTTAGGTACAGTGTTGAATGACCGCACAATTGCCATTCAAAGTGCAACAGCGCTGAAAGCTGAAAATTGGCCTGGGCAGGAAGGGGATGTAAGTGCCCAGTAGGCTAATAAATTTGCCTCTTAGAACACACTTATGGGCCTTCCGGATGGTTAAAGGCAAAAAGTTCATCACACGAGTTGAAGGTAAAGTATGTGGTAATAGATTCTGCTATTTGTTTGTGGATATTAGGGTCTATCAACAGTGTAGGGTTTAATCTCCAAACATATGTTTTGGATTCATCCATACTCCTCACAAAGAGTAGTAGTGCTATTATTCAAATGCCAAAAGATTGAGTGAATACAGGGTTAATGATAATAACTCAAAAGTCCACATAGGAGATCCCACACTATAGTGATTAGTGATAGTCCATGCAATGCAAGGAATATTTAACCATCAGCTGCTGCAGAGAGATGACACTATCTCCTTTCAGGATCCACCACCACCCACCACGTGTCAATAAAGTGTGCACGGACCCCCAAAGGGTAAATGCTTACCAGATGGACATGCTAAGCACTCTCATGCTCAGCTCAAATGCCTTTTGTGCTTTCCTGTGCACTGTACCACTCACATGCCAGTCCCCAGTGACGGATCCTTTTACTAAACCTCAGGCTCCAAGTAGGGAATCATAAAAGACAACAAAAGTTGCCACATAGCATAATATAGTTTTCAAACTGATTTATTTAAATGTAGATAAAAACAGCACGTGTCCCTTCTGTGGGGATTCTTACCAGATACACTGGGTAACCAGCCCTATGTGCTACATTACACTAATCTGATTGTCTTATCCATATTGTTTATAGATCAGGTATGGATAGGCTCATTTATTCCAATCATTCCTAGTTTTGGACTATTATGATATATGGTCCTGCGGGGCTTTCGTATACAAGACATGATTATGGGATTTTTTTTTGCAGGATAGTAGGATATATTATATATATTGTTAATTTAGATAGTTGTGTTAATGTATAATTAGCTTTTATATTTTTTATATTAATAATGTTCAGCTTAAGATGGGGTTGGATTTAATTTTCCTAGCTCACATCGTGGTTTTAGGTGTCTTTTTTAATAAATTGACATAGAATGGGCCCTAACATGTAACTCAGTGTTTGGATGATAGGAACCCTGAGTAGATAATTTACCATATTAAATGGGAAAGGCGGGACCTTATATTAGCACACATCTCAACTAGAGATAGGGACTCATCTGTTAAGCATTTTTTGGGCACTGCTTTTATGATTTATTGTATGAGTTTACGTGAACCTGTACTCTTAATGAGAGGCATAGCGTATTTTATAATTTATCTTTTATATATAGCGAGTTTTATGAGGGTCAGCTGACTTGACTGTTTGCACGCTTACGTGAGTTGTCCAAAAAGTTTACTTTGGTGATGAGAATGTCATTCTAAGCATTGCAATTGCAGACGCCGCCTCCTCCTCAGACTGGCCAATAACCACTGTAGTAGGCGGGTCGGGGAAGCATTCAGTTGCGTGGGGAGGCGGGCTATTTAATGTTTGCCGTCGTTCCGTCTAGCCAATCACCAGTTGAAGTCCATAGTGCGACGAAACGCGTTGTGATTGGCTAGGATGGCTGAGGCGTAGGAAGTAGGCGGAGGAACTCCCGGCAGCGCTTGTACCTCACTGCGGGTCAGAGAGGAGGAGACACAGTGAGCTAATCGCCTCTGGAGGTCTGCAGAAGTCCTAGGAAGGACGGCGTCCGCAAGTGTAACTTCCCTACGCTGGTATAAAGAGTGTATCTGGTAAGAATCCCCACAGAAGGGACACGTGCTGTTTTTATCTACATTTAAATAAATCAGTTTGAAAACGATATTATGCTATGTGGCGACTTTTGTTATCTTTTATGATTCCCTACTTGGAGCCTGAGGTTTAGTAAAAGGATCTGTGACTGGGGACTGGCATCTGAGCAGTACAGTGCACAGGAAAGTACAAAAGGCGTTTGAGTTGAGCATGAGAGTGCTTAGCATGTCCATCTGGTAAGCGTTTACCCTTTGGGGGTCCGTGCACACTTTATTGACACGTGGTGGATGGTGGTGGATCCTGAAAGGAGATAGTGTCATCTCTCTGCAGCAGCTGATGGTTAAATATTCCTTGCATTTCATGGACTATCACTAATCACTATAGTGTGGGATCTCCTATGTGGACTTTTGAGTTATTATCATTAACCCTGTATTCACTCAATCTTTTGGCATTTGAATAATAGCACTACTATTCTTTGTGAGGATTATGGATGGATACACTATTTATTTACTTTAAGTAGCAGCTTCCTCTATTAATGAGTTACTCTGGCGCAGGTGAAGGGTGGAAGTTAATTGAGTAAGGGCATACACTCCAGACCTTGGTGAATTTATATGTTTTGGCTCTCAGGAAATTCCAATCTCCAGTGGAGGAAGGAGCATGATTGGAGATGGATTACCTTTATTAGCCCCTTTGAAATTAGGAAGATCTCTCTGTGATTTATAAAGAAGTAATCTATGCTTGAGTATCGATCATGAGGTATCAAGTATATTGTAAAATCCCTTTCTGAGGGATGTGCGGTTCTCCAGGTATCAACTAAGATTGATCAATGAAGTGTTGGCAAAATGAGCCTCTAAAATTATGTGAGATTAGGGTAGGGTTTTCTCAAGTGTAGAATAGGCCATAACGCTGGGTGGCAATAGCACTAGCAATGACCCGACTTGTTCAGACGTAAATAACAGAAGAGGGTAAAGCAAGATCAGTAGCAAGGTCAAAAAGAGAATGACAATAGGCTTGGTGAGTTGAAGGGGGGGACTAAGAAGTCGTAGATAGAAGAGAAATACTTTGAGAAAACAAAAAGAAGAGTAATAATACATTTTAATAACACAGTACCCAAAGCTGTAAGGCCTCATACACACGGGTGTATATAAAATAATAAACAAAACGTCGGGCCCGACGTCAAGGAAAAAAAGTCGATGTTTTTCGGCGTTATGCATTGGCGTTTTTGAGCGCTAGTGAGCGTCGGCGTCAATAGACGTTTTTTTAAAAAAAATCATTCCTCTGCTATTTTTCAACCTAAAAACGTCGGCGTCAAAAAACGCCGGAAAACGCCGGTACAATATTAGGTGGCGTTTGTTGGCGTCTGTTGGCGTCTCGTGGCGTTTTGCGGCGCTTTTTGACGTCGATGCAGCCAAGGAACGCGCTGGTCGTGGGTTCTCTGATACGCCGACGCCATCTACAGCTCAAAAACGCTGACGTTTTTTATGTGGCCATTGAATAACATGGGGAGCAGAAAAAAACGTCAGTAGAGGCCGGCGTCAAAAAACGCCCGTGTGTATGAGGCCTAAAGGAGCTACAGATGATAAATAATTAGGATATAATGTGATTGCAATATTCTCTACAATGTAGTGGGTTAGTGGGAGGGTCGGTCTCCTAGAGAGGGTGTGCAACTGGCTAATGTGTATCAATATATACAAATAAATAAAATGTGCCCAAAAAGAATATAAAATAAATGTTACATTGCTATCTGGTGACCAAAGTACATCATCACTTATATCAAAGAGCTGTCATAACATGAAATATACACAGTTAAATATTGTGCAAAGACTAATAAAGTGCATAAAGTACATAGAAAATACCAAAATAGCAGAATATCTGGTCAAAACAGTGCATAAAGTCCATACACAGTGCCCAATAAGGTGCTGCTCCTGCAGTGAATATAATAATAGTTCCTGGAAGATCAGTATAAGTGCAAACTATGCAAAACAAGGTGCCGCTGTAAACACTGGTGTCCAGTTAAGTGCTCCTACTTCTGAAAGTGAGTGATCCTAGGTGCATGCACACACCTCCATCAAGCAATATATTGCTTGTACTTTATGCACTTTATTAGTCTTTGCACAATATTTAACTGTATATATTTCATGTTATGACAGCTCTTTGATGTATGTGATGATGTACTTTGGTCACCAGATGGCACTGTAACAGTGGCAGCGAAAGAGACTTTACTTACTACTCTCCTGCTCATACGGTTTACTCCAGAATAGACTACTTTTTGCAGATAGATATACTCTCCAAAAAAATCACCTCATCCACTATCGGGGTGATCATTTGGTCAGACCATGCCCCCCATTTCCATTGAAGTACTCCTTGGCAGTTCATCCGGCTTGCCTGCTCCATGGTGACTTAATTTATCCCTGCTAACCAATCAAACATATAAACAACAAATAGAAAAAGAGATCACCTCCTTTTTCCAAATGCGGAATTGGTCACCGATCCAGAAATACTCTGGAACATCCACGAAGCCTTTATTAGAGGCATCCTTATCAAACTCTCAGCCCACGAGAAGAAGGGATGCACGCGACAGATAACCGACATAATTGCCCAAATTAAATTATTAGAAATAGTAAGAAAGCCCAATACAACACCTGTTTGGCCAAAGAGGTCTTCTCACTTCACAACCAGCTTAGCTCCCTTATGCACAAATGATATGACTTTTACATCAAGAGACTCCTATAAAATTCATATGCCCTAAGCAACAAACCTGAAGCCTTTTTAGCCAAACAACATGAATGGAGCGCAGTGGCATCTAAAATCCCCTTTTTTTTTTTGACAAATCATAGTCTCTATGTGCACTGCATGCACTGTATGCTCTGTGTGTATTGGGTAATGGGGTATATAAAACACCCCTTATGAACAGTAATCTACTTTAATACACACGGAGCCTAAGAATGCAGACAAAGCTTCCGAAACGCATTCAGTGCGCTGAGGGACTTTTCTGACTACCCGGTGTGGACTTTCTGTCCGTCTCTCACGTCACCACCTACCCCCAACTGCATATGCATATTAGTCACTATCTGGGCCCCAGCGTCTGGGAAGTGGAAGTGGGTGTTGAAACAACATTAGAAGGTGTTCACCACAAAATAATGGAAAACGGGAGAGCAAGGGGAGCTCCCCTAATAACCCACGTAAGCAGTCCTCTGAGATAGAGGGAGAAAATTTACAAATATTTCCCACAAAGCAAGATATGGTTGAGATGATGTCCCACCTAGAACAAATGATTAAAGGAGAATTGAATGCAACAAGAATGGACATAAAGAATGTTCTATTAAGGGTGGAAGAAACGGAGGACTATCTAGATGAGCAGAGGAAAGCCATATTGGAGTTGAGAAAAAGGGCTGAGTTGGACCAACTAGAAATAAGAAACATCCGCTACAGGTTGGAGGACCAGGAGAATCGAAGCAGGAGAAAGAATTTACGGATCAGGGGCCTCCCGGAAACCGTTAAGGATTCAGAGTTAGAAACAGCAGTTCAAGACTTATTTAACCACTTCAGATCCGCGCTATTGCCAAAGTACGGCTCCAGCGCGGATCTGAAATGCCCGGAGGACGTCCATGGACGTCCTCCACTGCGCATGCTCCTGCGCGCCCCCTGGCAGCAGCGGCGGCGCGCGTGCCGCACGCTGCGCGAGCGTGCCCGCGGGTCGGGCGGACTCGATGTCCGCCCGAGACCCGCCGATCACTTTTAGGAGCCTCAGAACGGGGAACCGCCGTTGTAAACACAGCGGTTCCCCGTTCTGTGACAGGGGACGTAGCAGATCTACTGATCCCTGTCACTGGGATCAGTTAGATCTGTTATGTCCCGGCCAGCCCTGCCCCCCCACAGTTAGAACACACCCAGGGAACATATTTAACCCCTTCACTGCCCCCTGCAGGTTAACCCCTTCACTGCCAATGACATTTATACAGTAATCAGTGGACATTTAAATTTCTGATCGCTGTATAAATGTCATTGGTCCCAAAAATGTGTAAAAAATGTCCGGCATGTCCGCCCCAATATCGCAGTCCCGATAAAAAAGAAAAAAAAAAAAAATCGCAGATCGCCGCCATTACTAGTAAAAAAAAAAAAAATAATAATAATAATAAAAACGCCATAAATCAATTCCCAGTTTGTAGACGCGATAACTTTTGCGCAAACCAATCAATATACGCCGATTGCAATTTTTTTTTTTTTTACCAAAAATATGTAGAAGAATATATATCGGCCAAAACTGATGAATAAATATTTTAATGGATTTGTACTTTAGCAAAAAGTAAAAAATATTGTTCTTTTTTGCAAAATTGTCGCTCATTTTTTGTTTATAGCCGCGATCAGAAATGACGCAGAGGGGATCAAATACCACCAAAAGAAAGCTCTATTTGTGAGAAAAAATAAGGACGCAAATTTTATTTGGGTACAACGTCGCGCGACCGCACAATTGTCATTCAAAATGCGACAGCGCTGAAAGCCAAAAATTGGTCTGGGCAGGAGGGGGGGGTTTAAGTGCCCAGTAAGGAAGGGGTTAATAAAATTCTGAAAAGAGATTCCTCTTCCAGTATACGATTTGAGAGAGTTCATAGAATCCAACGATCAAAGAAGCCCCCGGGAGATTTCCCCAGGGACGTCATAGCAAGATTCCACCATTTTGAAATCAAGGAGCAGGTATCTCAAGGAATGAGGAAAACAGCTTTGATCGACTTTAATGGCTCGAAGATTCTTATCTTCACAGATCTATCGTCAGAAACACTGGCTCGCAGGAGAGCCTTAAAACCCCTAATAAACCAATTACAAGCAAAAGACATCCCCTATTGGTGGGAGTCTCCAGCCTGTCTGAAAGCTAAAAACCAAGGCATTACAGCTACCCTGTGCTTCCCAGAAGATTTGAAAGACTTTTGCAATAACCTTGGCATACAGCATGTGAAATTGGATGACTGGGAGAGGCAGCCTCCGGACTGGGGGAAACTTAAAGGTAGAACATGGAACAAGACATAAGACCTCTGACTAAATATTTGGCATAAATAGGACAGAACCATAAGGGAGAGGGGTTGACTGTCTCGGGAGGGGGGGGCAGGGGGGGTATCGCTCGGGGAGAGTGCATGGGATGGGCTATGCCCGCCGGGGAGCCCGGGACCATCCTCGGACGTGTTTTTTGTCTTAGAGCTGAGGTCCGGGGTCTCTTGCTGGCATATTATGTCCCCTAGGAGGTGTCCAGTCTGGTCGCAAGGTGTTTGTGGAGGATGCCAGACAGGACAAGACACTGGAGGTTCAGTGTAGATGGGGGGGGGGGGGTGGGGCAGGGATTTTGTATGGGTTTTGTTCAGTTGTTAGGCAAATGTATCAACTCTAGGACAAGGATAGTTTTGGTTAGCGATGTGGGAAGCTAGAAAATAAGCCCCTCATCGATACCATGGTTTACCCCATTCGAAAACATGAGTCCAAATAAAATCTCCTGGTAAAATCTACCCAAAGAACTTGTTTATGATATAACCGACTGTAACGAGAATCAAGAACCTTCTAGACTATAGAGAATAATCCCCTTAAATTAGGAGATTGTAACATTCTTTAATATAAATTCCCTGGGTATGTAATCCATCTTTCCCATTAAAACGTTCTTCCTGAGAGTCAAAACGACGAGAGGATCTCAACTATGTAAACGGATTGTTGACTTGTTTTGGGTATGTTTTAGGGA
>BLSH010512201.1:115843-146319 GCA_018402905.1 Glandirana rugosa | reverse complement strand
CAGGTATGTGTTTATAAGAAAGATGTGACTTCTAAATTAAACTTTAATTAAAACTTCTGTTTACTCAACTTATTTGTCTTCCATTATATAAGCCAACCCCGTTCTTTGTAGAGTAGACCTCCACTGAAGTCTTCCAGCTGTCTACATTCTCAGCACCAACTGAACTACCCGGTAAGTGTATGCTGGAATATCGTTATCTTGTTAGTTTTAATAGAATTATTGATAAGGAAAAAATCCTTGGTATTCAGATTTCAGGTAAAGTTTGAATGACTCATCTGTTTTATTTATATATTATAATACATTTTATTGAAGTAGCAAGATACTATTGTTTAAAGAACATCAATAGAACAATGGTGCAAACAAATGCTCAAGTCGCTGCTCTTTTTCTTTTTGATTTGAAATGATGGCAAGGTTCTTCATATCATTTTTCCCATAATGGCTCATTTTGCAGATTGAATGTTTTAGGTAATTTCTTTTCCCATGTTTTTTCAACCTTTAACTACATTTGATATGTAAAGGAGGAATTCATTGTTTAGCTATAATGGTTGCTAATGGGGTATGGTCACCCAGAAGTATAAAATGTCTGTTTGGAAAGAATGATGAGCTGCCTATTCATGTCTGCATGAATGTTTTATACCAATGTTCTTAGTGATTTATTTATGATGTAGATCTACACATGTGGACTCTTGTAGGCTCCCTGGGTTATATTTAGCTTAGAGTTCAGGCAGCTCTGAGTCCAACAGCTTTTCAATGGAAAAATGTAATTTACTTGCTAAATAATTTTGCTATGATCCTCATCCAATGTTCTTGTTTTATCCATGGGTAACATGATCCATTAAGGTCTGGAAAGCATCAAGTAAATCCATCTAGAAGGAAAAACACTCAACCTGCCCATAATGGGTGCCAGTTGTATGTGATCATTTATGATGGTTTAGAGCCATGAACATTGGTTCTTTTATGGTTTTTGAACAACTATTTTATTTCTATATAACATTAGGGGACCTCGTGTTATTTTTGAGTTATGTTTTCAATTTGGTCTTCTTTTTCTTTCATTGAATCCAAATTATCCACAGAGCCGAAAGATGTTCACCTTGAAAAAATCCCTGTTACTCCTTCTCTTTCTTGGGACCATCAACTTATCTCTCTGTGAGCAAGAGTAAGTATGGATAAGACTTTTTATAAAATAAAAGAATAGAATTTTTAAGTTTAAGATGGTTTTAAAGTCTAAGTACGGTAAGTACACCCCTCACATTTTTGTAAATATTTTACTATATCATTTCATGTGACAACACTGAAGAAATGACACTTTGCTACAATGTAAAGTAGTGAGTGTACAGCTTCATACTGTACTCACTATTGTTGCCAGCAGTTTAGACATTAATGGCTGTGTTGTGTTAGTTTGAGTGGCAGCCAATTTACACTGTTCTACAAGCTGTAAACTCACTAATTCACATTGTAGCAAAGTGTCGTTTCTTCAGTGTTGTCACATGAAAAGATAGAATAAAATATTTACAAAAATGTGAGGGGTGTACTCACTTTTGTGAGATACTGTATGTGTTACCTTGCATTCTCTGCATGAAGATACAAAACTCCCCACTATAATAGTCACAGCACCCGCACTTATGGGCCTACTTCAATACTATATACCCCTATAACTATAATATCCAATAATTAAATGTGGTGGTTTAAAAAATGAGCAGCAGCTCAGCTCATGTACCCCTGTACATGCATACA
Organism: Glandirana rugosa; assembly: GCA_018402905.1. Lineage (NCBI taxonomy): Eukaryota > Metazoa > Chordata > Amphibia > Anura > Ranidae > Glandirana > Glandirana rugosa. Next base: position 144,585 of record BLSH010512201.1, on the reverse strand, counting down.
ACAAAATAATAAAAGAGAAGGAGACACGATTAGCATAAAAATTAACCTCTTCATATACGTGCCATAGCCGATTGACGGCTACAGCGCGGATCTGAATTGCCGGGAGGCTGTCAATAGACTTCCTCCCCTTTGGCTCGTGCCAGGTGCGCTCTCGCCGCCGCACGCTGCGGGAGCATGCCCGCGGGTCGGGCGGACTCGATGTCCACCAGAGACCTGCGATCTGGTCACAGAGAGCCAGAATGGAGAACCACCAATGTAAACACGGCGGTTTCCCGTTGTGTGAGGGGGGTGTAGCGGTACCCCTGAAGGAGCTGCTAATGAAATTTATATTTGTTCCCGGGCCTCTGCTTCTCAACCCCAAATAACTGTCCCAACCCCTCTGGCACACCCAGCAACAATGTAATTGCAAGGCACAGTAAAACAGACACAAATGTAGTGAACAGGAAGTTTGTTTACTGAGAGACTTCCCACAATCAAACAAACTATATACTGATATCCAAATGTCAAAATGGCAGACTTCAAAATAATACAATCAAATGGCTTAAATTACTTTAAAGTGGCCTATGCATTCAGGCATATAGGGGAACTGATCTGACTTGACAACAGGCAGTCCGTTTCCCTCAAATCCTGAAATCATAGACCCAGGCAGTGAACATGTGAGGTAATAGGCCACAAATCACTAATTCACTGATACCAGGGAAGTAACAATGAGACTCCTTACAATGGAGATATCCAAAATCTTCGACTAGCCTGGCGTTGGTGCACTTGGTGTCCTGTTGAGCAGGATTAACAAATGGGTACTGGTAAGTACCCTGGTAAGGCAAAGTGGAATACAGGATGCTAGCAGTATCTTGGTAGGCAAAGTGTAATGTAGTGACCGTTCAGCAGGGTGCGAGTGTTCCTACCAATGTAGGTACTGGTGAGGCAATGTAGCCTCACTACTGTGTCTTTATAGATAGGCAAAGCGCCCGCTCACCCATCCTACGACCAAAGGATCAAACAATAGGTTCCTCAAATTGCCCGACTGGCCACCTTGTAACCAGATCGGCCCACGTCCTCAGGATCACCTGGGGAGGTACTCTGGGATCCCTCTCAGATAGGATGTCCGTTACCGTCCGATCCCTGGAGCTGTGGCAGGATTAGCACACTGACCTCTGGAGCTGTGGCAGGATCAGCACACCGACCTCTGGAGCTGTGGCTGGATGGTTCCCCTTTGTGATTAACAGCAGCCTCTCTAGTTACATCTATCTCCTTCTCTCCCTCATGGTGAACTCCCCAGCCTTCCAAAATGGAGTCCTTAGCCAGCCCTCTGCTTTTCCAGAGCCCCCTGGGATTTGTAGTTCTGTGCCTTTAAAAGTCAATATGGCAGCTCTCTCAGGAGACTTCATATTCCAGAGTCCTTTGTGGCTCCCAGGAATCCCTCTGCTTTTGCTGCTTGAAAAAGCCTCCTTCATTGGCTGCTTTTTCTCCTTAATCACCTAGAAGCATACCAGGGGAAACAGTGTAATCCAATCCTCCTGTGCCTCTTTACACAGCTTACATTGAGTTCAGTCTGCAAAACTGGGGGGGGGGGGGGTTTTCCCAGGGGCCAACCCTTAGTTGCACGCGGGGTCGAGCATGTCGGGCCTCATTCCGTGCGGGGCGGCCGGCGGGTTAAACGTCCCACCAGCACATCTAGGACCGGCCCCCCAGAGTCCGCGTCATGGGTGATGCGTGGCCAGCAGCTCCCCCCAAACCGGCGGGGTGGCAGGTCTGCCTCAGGTGGCTACCCGTCCAGCGTGGTGAGTACGCTTTTCCTCCCCCCCTCCCCCCTGCGGGGAGTGGGGGAGGAGCGGGGATGGCGGGTAGTGTCCCCCTTTCCATGGGTATAGGTGGCTGATCCTGCCTATCCTCCAGTATTGCCCCCCCTCCCCCTGGGCTGTAGCATCTCCCTGCCTGGCTGCCTTCCCCTGGATGGGCTGCGGCGATCGGCATGTTAGTCGCGGCCGCCATTTTCCAGTAGCTGACTGCTGTGTTTGGCCTCTAGTGCATACGGCGGCCATTTTTGCGTGGTCTGCCATGTCCTTGCCTTAGATTTGCTGGCTGGGTGGGCGGTCCTGTTTCTCTTGGCGCCGCATCAGGCCAGAAGGCCTTTCCTGCACATGGGGGATGCAGAGCAGTGGAAGTGGTGGTTACAAGCAGCTACAGCTCTGTGGTGTCGGGGACCCCCCCTGGGGCTGTCGGAAGACGAGCTCGGGGACCCCTCTGATGAAGGGGATGAGCCCTCGTGGGCCACCACAGCTCATGAATGGGCTCTGGTGGGCTCATTGGTCCGAGCGGTCCATGAGACGCTGAAGCTGGGCCCGGCTGTGACACAGGGGGCGCCGTATGCTTTTGGGTGGCATAGGCTTATTTGTCATACTTTGATCAGTTTGTTTACAAGGAGTGGCGACGACCTCAGGGTTCGTTCGCCATGCCTAAACGTTTTTCTGTGCGTTATGCCTTTGAGGATACCCTGTTGCAGAAGTGGAAGTCCCCGACGGTGGACCCGCCTGTGGCTCGCCTGAACAAAGCGACCACTATTCTGATGGAGGGCTCTCCATCATTCAAAGACAGGAGAACTGAGGTGGTGTCCAAGGCAATGTTCCTGCTCGCGGGGTTGGCCATGCAGCCGGCGCTGGCTTTGGTGCTGGTGGCACAGACACGGAATGGGCGGCCATCGTGCACCGGGCTTTGGAAGATCTCCAGGCCCCTCTAGAACCTGTGCAGATGGTGGACCAGCTGATTCAGGGCCTTAAGTACCTCTGTGATGCGGCCCTCGACATGACTCCCATGCTGTCCAAACTGTCCATGTTTGCAATCGTCATTAGACGTCTGCTGTGGCTTAGATGTTGGTCGGGAGACCAGGCATCAAAGAAGGGCCTGACGGACCTGCCGTTTGAAGGTGGTCTTCTCTTTGGGGCTTCCCTGGATGAGATCAAGGATTACACTGGGGGAAGAGTACATTCCTCCTGGAGCCTAGAAGGGGCAAGGAGCTCCGGCGCAGGGCGGGCCCTTCCTTCCCTAATCAAAAGAGGTTTTTTTTCGTGCACCACGTGCCTCGAATAAGGTCTCTCAGCCCACCAAGGCCCCCGCGGGGGGCCAGAAACATCCCTGGCAGCGTAAGGCTGAGAAGGCGGAGGAGAAGTCCTCCTCCGCATGATGGGTCGCCCCCGCCCGTGGTTCGGTGGGGAGATGGCTCTTGTGGTTCGCAGACCGGTGGACCTCGCGCATCTTGGATCTCTGGGTGCGCGAGGTGGTTTCATTGGGGTACAAGATAGAGTTCCGTACCCAGCCCCAGACAGGTTATTCGCCTCCAATATGAGGCTTCCCCCGGGGCGACGGCAGGCCCTGTTTGGGGGCCATGCAAGTCCTGCTCCATCAAGGGGTGATTTTTCTGGTCCCTTTGGCGGAACGTTTCTGCAGTTTTTATTCAAATCTTTTTGTGGTTCCGAAAAAAGATGGGGTTAGGCCTGTCTTGGACCTGAAGGCCCTCAACTTTTTTGTGAGGGGGCGGAAATTCAGAATGGAATCTGTCCGCTCTGTGGTGGCGGCGCTTCATCAGGGAGACTTCTTAGCCTCCTTAGACATCAAGGACGCGTATTTACACGTGCCCATATGTGCGTGCCACCAGCGCTTCCTGCGCTTTGCAGTAGGGGATCTCCATTACCAGTTTGTGGCCCTTCCGTTCGGTCTGGCCTCAGCCCCATGGGTCTTCACCAAGCTCCTAGCCCCGGTGCTGGCCCTGCTGCGGCAGAGGGGCATAGCAGTGGTGGCGTATCTCGACGACCTCCTCCTGTGGGCGGAGTCGGCCTCAGCCTTGACGGACAGTGTGGACATCACCCTCGGTTTCCGGCGGGACTATGGCTGGGTGATCAACCTTCCGAAGTCAGTACTGACTCCGTCACGCTGGTTGGAATACCTGGGCTTGGTCCTGGACACGGAGCTGGTGAAGGTGTTTCTTCCTGCCGCCAAGGTCTTGACGCTCCAAGTTGTGGTGCGGGCCCTGCTGTCCCAGCTGTGATTCTTTCTCAGATTTTGCATGCGGGTGTTGGGGCTGATGGTCTCCTCCTTCAAGGCGGTGCCTTATGCCCAGAGTCACACCCAGCCCCTGCTGCGGTGGGACAAGTCTCCGCTATCCCTGGATCGGGTGATCAGTTTGGATCATCGGACTGGAGGTTCCCTCACCTGGTGGTTGCGGGCTCCGGCCTTGGGGCTGGGGAAGTCGTTTCTTCCCGTGGACTTAACGGTGATCACGACGGGTGCCAGCCTGTACGGCTGGGGGGGTCCTGGGGAGGCTGTCAACCCAGGGCCGCTGGTCTCCTGAAGAGTCCTTTCTCCCGATCAACGTGCTGGAACTGCGAGCAATCAGGCTTTGCCTCTCCCACTGGTCAGGGAGGTTGCACGGGCATCCTGTCCGGGTCCAGTCAGACAACGCCATGGCTGTGGCTTACGTGAACCATCAGGGGGGAACGAGAAGCGCGGCAGCGGCGTCAGAAGTAGCCCACATTCTGTGGTGGGCAGAGCTTCACGTGCCGGCAATCTCCGCCGTTCACATTCCGGGCGTCGAGAATTGGCAGGCGGACTACCTCAGTCGCCAGAGGCTGGATCAGGGAGAGTGGTCCCTGCACCCGGAGGTGTTCCGCCAGATTTGTCAAAGGTGGGGTACACCAGACGTGGACCTCCTGGCATCCGGAAGGTGTAGGCCTTCGTGAGCAGAACAAGGGATCCGCTGGCAGACGCAATGGATGCACTCGTGGCTCCGTGGTCTGGGTACCGATTGCTCTATACCTTACCTCCACTTCCGCTACTCCCGCGCCTGCTGCGCAGGATAGAGGCTGAAAAAATTCCAACCATTCTGGTAGCACCAGATTGGCCTCGGCGTCCTTGGTATGCCGACGTGGTGGGATGGTGGTCGATGTTCCCTGGAGGCTCTCGCTTCACAAGGACCTACTTTCACAGGGACCCATCTTGCACCCTGCTTTGCCCTCGCTGGCTTTAACGGCCTGGCTATTGAGTCCCAGGTGTTAAAAGATAGGGGAGTCTCTGAGTCTGTCATTCCCACTATGCTCAAGGCACGTAAGGACACTTCGCGTAAGAACTATCACCGCACCTAGAAGGCTTATATTGCCTGGTGCAAGGCGGGGGGATGGAACCCCCGTTCTTTCTTGGTGGCTTGGGTGCCGGCCTTCCTTCAGGAAGGCCTGGATCACAAGTTGGCATTGAGCATGCTTAAGGGGCAGATTTCTGCCCTGGCAATGCTTTTTCAGCGTCCCTTGGCGACGCATTCCTTGATCCGTACCTTTGTCCAGGGGGTTTGTCATGTCGCTCCCCAGGTACGGTCGTCTTTGGCGCCTTGGGACCTTAATCTGGTCCTTTCAGTGCTTCAAAAGCTGCCTTTCGAAAATATCAGGGAGATTTCCTTGCAACTGCTCTTGCAGAGAGTGGCCTTTCTGGTGGCGATAACAGGCTAGGCGGGTGTCTGAGCTGGCCACTCTGTCCTGTAGGTCCCCGTACTTGGTCCTACATAGGGACAAGGCAGTTTTGCACCCTTCTCCTTCCTTCCTATCGAAGGTGGTCTCTTCTTTTCACATCAATGAGGACATTGTCCTCCCTTCGCTGTGTCCGCACCCGTCTCATCCTAAGGAAGTTGCTTTGCACTCCCTGGATGTTGTTAGGGCTCTGCGGGTGTATTTGGCAGCCACGGCCTCATTTCAGAGGTCCGATACGCTTTTTGTTGCGGTGGTGTCACGATCCTGGTGGTGGAGTCTGTCTTAGCAGGGAACAAGCACTCTTACACACCTGATTCGGGGACCCCTGGTAGTGTAGACAGGAAGTCCCAGAGTGCGGGATGGCACAAGGGCTGGATGGTCACTGGTGGTGATGTGAGGGTCCAGAAGGTCATGCAGACAGAAGAGTGGTCGTGCAGGCTGGGTCAGCAACTGGCGGATCAGAGAGGCACAGAAGAGGCAGGAAGAATTATAGTCAAGGTCCAAGCAGAGTACGTTCACAGGCTGGCGGCAAGGTACAGAAGGGTCACACAAGCGGATGGTCGTGGATAGCCGGGGTCGGTGCAAGCAGATAGGTAGCAGGTCAGGGCAAGCTGGGTTGGTACACAGGAACAACACAGGAAGCAGGTTTCAGGTAGGCAGAGCTGAAGCTCACATATACTCAGACACTGTAGAACGGACAGCACCTGCTGACAGGTGCAGGGAGCTTAAATAGGGCCGTTTGGTGAACGGCAAAACTCGGCAAAAAAGTCCAGAACATGGCCTGACTTCACCAGGCCAATCTTTTCCTAACAGATGGATGGCCCGCGCATGGGGATGGTGGCCTAGTCGGCCACCATTTCCCGTTGGATACGACAAACGATGACTCGTGCGTATGCTGTTCGGGGCCAGAAGCCCCCCTTTCCGGTCACAGCTCACTCTACCAGGGCGATTAGTACTTCCTGGGCTTTCCGACACCAGGCGTCGGTTTCTCAGGTGTGCAACGCGGCCACTTGGTCCTCGGTGCACACTTTTCCAAGTTTTACAGGGTTGATGTTGCAGCGTCTTCCGATGCTGCTTTTGGCCACAGCGTTTTGCAGGCAGTGATGTGAGGCGCGTCTGGCAACTCCTGGAGAACGCTTTTGTTGGGTATTGTTGTTGTTGTAGCCCACCCCTCGTTGTGACACTGCTTTGGGACATCCCAACATGTCAAGAATAGAGGCTGCGTCCGTCAATGAACGATTGAGAAAATAGGATTTTTTGACTTACCATAAAATCCTTTTCTCTGAGTTCATTAATGGACGCAGCACCCACCCCTCTTTTTTTGAGTTTGTACTGCTTGTTACGAACTGAGTTGCTGAGCAGGGCAGGAGGGGTTATGCCAAGTGAGGACTGCCCCCTGGAAGGGGCTGTGTCTGCTTTGAGGTGAACTACGTTCTGCCTAGTCCACTCCTAGTGAAAGGTGCATAACCCCACACATCAAGAATAGAGGCTGCGTCCGTCAATAAATTCAGAGAAAAGGATTTTATGGTAAAAAAAATCCTATTATCTCTGGCCTTTGTTACAGTGGGATTTTCTTTTACTTTCACTTTCAATGATAATGGTAAACAGGACAAATAGAGAGGGTGACTCTCCCTAAAAGGGGCACAGACAGTAATAAATGCTAACAGGTGTTCTAATCCCTCTCTACTCTATCCAAAACTAAAAAAATAAAAAAGTTTTTCCTTTAGTTATACTTTAATTTTTGGGAATCTACTTTCTCAGGTCCAATCCACTCCAGTGACTACTCATTTTATCTATTCGATAAAAAATCAAGCCACTTGGGTCCTTATTATGACATTCCTGATTTGAAACACACTGGGGTTGATTTACTAAAGCTGAAGAGTGCAAAATCTGATGCAACTCTGCATAGAAACCAATCAGCTTCCAGGTTTTAGGCTGGGTTCACAATATTCAACATTTAAATTTGATCCTACTTTGCTGTGCGATTTACGGTCCTACATAGGGTCAAAGTCGGATCGATTTTCTGTGAACAGGGATCCGACTTTGATCCCCACAATACCAGGCACCTTGTGCTCTGGGGATCTTGAATGGGAACTTCACGCCAAATTTAAAAAATAAAATGGCATGGGGCCCCTCCAGGAGCATACCAGGCCCTTCGTTCTGGTATGGATTTTAAGAGGAACCCCGCTCCAAATTTAAAAAGAAAATGGCGTGGGGTTCCCCCGAAAATCTATACCAGACCCTTACCCAAGCACACAACCCAGCAGGCCAGGAAAGGGGATGGGGACCAGCGAGCGCTCCCCCTCCTAGACCATACCAGGCCGCATGCCCTCAACATGGGGATTATCAGGTGCGGCCCATGCATTAAGGGCATACGGGCACCCGAGGCTCTAACAGGCTTCAGAAAAGGGTGGGCTCGGGGAGCACTGTCTCCCACCCAATTGTGTGACAATAGCGAATACATTTTTGCTATTTTCACACTGTAGTGCCTCTCCGCTAATCAGGAGGCAGGTCGGTGAGACCTGTTTCCCGACTGGCCAAAGTGCCAGGTGATCCTATTGGATGCCTAGGAGCTTTGGCAAGGCGGGGGAAACATGAGGAGCAGACATCTCCGTCTGCCATCTCCAAACATCACTGTCGCCGCTGCATGGAGGACACAGGAGGATCCTCTCCACTCCAGACACACAGTAAATGCTGGTGTGTGCTGTCAGTGCCACCCAAGAAAGCGGCGGGGGGTTAGTGCAGTGTACTCCTATCTGGAGCTCTGTATACTGCTATCTGGTGCTCTGTATACTGCTATCTGGTGACTCTGTATACTGCTATCTGGTGCTCTGTATTCTCCTATCTAGGGCTCTGTAAGTGTATACTGCTATCTGGTGGCTCTGTATACTGCTATCTGGGGAACTGTATACTGCTATCTGGTGGCTCTGTATACTCCGATCTGGTGCTCTGTATACTCCTATCTGGGGCTCTGTAAGTGTATACTGCCATTTGGTGGCTCTGCATTCTGCTATCTGGTGACTCTGTATACTGCTATCTGAGGCTCTGTATACCGCTATCTGTGGCTCTGTATACCCCTATCTGGGGCTCTGTATGCCCCTATCTGGTGACTCTGTATACTGCTATTTGGGGCTCTGTATACTCCTATCTGGTGGGTCTGTATACTGCTATCTGGTGACTCTGGAGGCGGGGCCCTCAGATGACGTCAGTGGGTGGCCCCGCCCCATGTCAATATAAGTCACAGCACACAGTGGAGACGGCATTCGTGCAGGAGATTGCGTCTTGCCAACATGGAAAGAAGAAGAGAGGAAGAACAGAGGGAAGAGGACAGCGGAGAAGACCAGCAAAAGAGCAGAAGACGCCACGGAGAGGGAAAAGAAAGAAGACCCCTCAGAAAATAGAAGTCCCGGGAAAAGAGCAGAAGAAAGAAGAGCCGGAGAGGGAGAAGACGCCGGAGCTGGTTTTTTTACACTTTTTTTTAGGTGAATGGGTAGGGGTGCAATGTACCCCATACTCGTTCACATAGGGTGGGGGGGTCTGAATCTGGGGGCCCCCTTGTTAAAGGGGGCTTCCAAATTCCGATGAGCCCCCCACCCGCAGACCCCAACAACCACTGGCAAGGGTTGTCGGGAAGAGGCCCTTGTCTTCATCAAAATGAAGCTGCTTTGGGGTGGGGGGTGCAGAGCCCCCCCCTGCCCCAAAGCACCCATACTCCCCATGTTGAGGGCATGTGGCCTGGTATGGTCCAGGAGGGGGGGCACTCGCTCGTCCCCACCCCCTTTTCTGACCTGCCAGGCTGCATGCTTGGATAAGGGTCTGGTATGGATTTTGAGGGGACCCCATGCCGTTTTTTTTGGTGTGGGGGTTCCCCTTAAAATACACACCAGACCAAAGGGCCTGGTATGCTCTTGGAGGGGGACCCCATGCCAGTTTTTTTTTTTTAATTTGGCGTGGAGTTCCCCTTCAAGACCCTCAGAGCACAAGTCGCATGCCAAATCTGACTTCAATGCTTTTCAATGAGCTAAAGTGGGGTCAAAGTCAGACAAAAGTAGTGCAGGAACCTTTTTCAAAGTCGGTACAACTTTGAAAAACTCAAGTCGGACCACTTAAGACGGCTCTCGTAGGGAATCATTGTTTTTGTGATGAAATGCGACTTGTGCTCCTAATGTCGGTCCAAGAATCAGACTAGTGTGAACCCAGCCTTATTGTCAAAGCTTTATTGAACAAGCTAAAGTTAGAAGCGGATTGGCTATCATTCACAGCTGCAACAGATTTTGCACTCTCCAGTTTTAGTAAATCAACCCCTATGTTTCTTAAAACCCTTATGTTTATTGTTAAAGCGGAGTTCCACTTGGTTAAAAGTGTAGCTTTTAAGGGTAGCTGCTGACTTTTAACAATTGGACACTCACCTGTCCCTGGCTCCAGCGATGTAGCCGCCCGACGGCTCGCTCTTATCCCCCAGTGGCGCTGGAATCACAAGTGTGGGCACCCGGCTTTGGCTGCAAAGCCGGGTGCGCACTTCGCATGCACGAGTTACGCTGCGCCTTGTGAATGGCTCGGCGTATCTTCTGGGAGCTGTGACGTGTCCCAGAAGATCGCCGAGGGGGGGGGTGAACTTTCTTCTGGAGCCGCGGTTCTAGGAAAGGAAGTGGACCGGGGACACTTTTGGGTGGAACTGCGCTTTAATGTGTTTGTTATCCAGGTGGAAAATGTCTTAGGCTGGGTTCACACCATTGCGAATTGGATGCGGGTTCCCCTATGTGATGATTTTTAGGTGATAGGTTCTCTTTATTGAGATATGCAGGTTCTAAAAGACCCCCAATGGCTCCTTTGGACTCCACTGAATATTTTTCAATGAAGATCGCATTGTGAAACATTCTCTCCCAGCTGTGCTGGCCGGGGACACCTAGATGCTGACCTGGAAATGACGTCACGGACGTCGTTTTCCGGGTCACAGCAAGAAGGGGACATCACCTGCCTTCTCGCTCCCGGGCCTGCAGATAGGCAAGCTGAGCCCGGTACAATGGCGGGGTGTAGTGGTGGGGGGTGGCGCCGGTACCGGGGGTGTGTGAGAGCAATCGGGTGGCAGCGCTGCCACCAGGATGCTCTCACCTGACAGGCAGGTGTTTGCCTGTCAGTTTCACACACAATCCCCGTGGCTGCACCCATCAGATTGTGTGTTAAATCCCCCGCTGTCAGGTCCATACGACGATAGAGAAGATATGGACGATTGAAGTTTAAGTGGACTGGTGTATTGAGAGCATTTTTGAAATTGCTTTGACACAGATATCATATAGAGTGCACACCAGGGGGCTGCACCATCTCTGTAAATTGTGTAATATTTTTAGCATTACTGCTTTACCTGTTCACATTATTGGAATTACACTCCAATAGGGGGTGTTAGCGCTTAAGTTGTGGTTGCTATATCATAATATTCAATGTATCCATTTGCGGTTTTATACTTTTTGGTAGTGCTGCAAGTTCATTTTACATTAGAACAATATTAGTTAACTCAATGATCACATTATCAAATGCTCTGGTGAATGATTTTTCAGAATTTCCATATGAATGAAATCCTCCTGGCGTATGGGTGGCTTTAGCTATGTCCACTTACTGATGGGAAAGCTCTGTGCCATAGCATGAAACACATCAAAATGTTCCAGCTGGCTATTCAATCAGAGATCCACGTTTGTGGCATCCCGCTGTGCCGTATTCCTTTACCATGTTACTGTGGCCATAGAATAGTCGTCAACGTGGCCTAAAAATACACATTTGTGGTCCCAGTGAAATACAGTTTTTGTGTAATAATCAATGTTGTTTTATTTACTGATAATTATGTCTTCTTCTAGGAGAGATGCTGAAGAAGAAAGAAGAGATGATCCTATAGAAAGTCATGTTGAAGTGGAAAAACGATTTTTAGGAAGTTTAATAGGTTGGTTTCTTAAGAATCATCTCGGAAAATAACCCACATTTTGAAACTTTGGCAATGGAATTGAAAATCATGTGATGTGGAATATCATTTAGCTAAATGCACATCAGATGTCTTATAAAAAAATAAAGATATCACATTTTTTTGTGTTTTCTTCTTTTTTATTATTTTTATGTGATGAACCTACATCATTGGAGGAAATAATGTCCTTAGCTCACTTCCCAGGCAATGTAATCATTTATGGACATTCAGTTGGATTCAGCAGCCCCACTGATCCGGATAGATCCTCCATTTCATCCAATCAAGACAAAAGCACACAGAATGGATCAGTCCACACTTACTCTTTATACTTTTACTTTCTTTCTACTAATATTCTTAAATTATTTTCAATCCAGCAAACCGCCATCAGTAACGCTCACTGGAATTCACTGCAGCAATACTGACATTGCTATTCCCACATAGGATTAGCTTTATAGGAGTAAAAGGTTTCTCTATTTTCAGAGTGCTCTCATCCACTGTCCATTAAACATAGCAGCACACTATGGGGTTTATTTACTATAGCGCTCAGTGCCGCAATGTTGTGCCTGACCGATATTTAACGCCAAAAACTTCAAATGGCACTAAATTGCACTAAAACAGTATTCACAATAGTGCCTGCGGCAAAAATACTCCCAAACTCAAATTCACTATAGCGCCCAGTCAACAAATGGCGCCCAAATCCTTATTGCAGTTATGACCTGGAGAAGAGCACATGGAAATAATGTTCGGAGCATGATATAATCACCTAAATTGTACTAAAATACAATAATTTTTAAAGATAATCTGCTTTTAACCGATTCCCGACTGACTCACGTATATTTACTGCTGCAGAGTGGCAGCATAACACGAATCGCCATTTATATATGGCGATTTGCGCAGATAGCAGGTGGGAGCGCGCCCCGAAGGCGCGCTCTTGTGCCCACCGCATGCTCCCTAAGTGTGGCCCCGGGTCAGGCGGACTCGATGTCTGCCGATGACCCGCAATTGCCTGATACAGAAGAAAAGCAGGGAACCGCTGATATAAACACGGCGGTTCCCCGCTCTGTCAGGCGGCATGACAGCGATCTACTGATCCCTGTTATCGGGATCAGTTAGATCTGTCATGCCCCTGCCAGCCCAGCCCCGAACACAGTTAGAACATGCCTAAGGAACACAGTTAATGCCTTGATTGCCTCCTGCAGGTTAACCCCTTCCCTGCCAGGGACATTTATGCATTAATCAATAGTTATTTTTAGATCTGATCGCTGTATAAATGTCAATGGTCCCAAAGAAGTGTAAAAAATGTCCGATCTGTCTGCCGCAATATCGCAGTCCTGATAAAAATCGGAACTTCCCTGCCAGTGACATTTATACATTAATCAGTGGCTATTTTTAGATCTGATCACTGTATAAATGTCAATGGTCCCAAAAAAGTGTCAAAAATGTCCGATCTGTCCACCGCAATATTGCAGTCCCGATAGAAATCGCAGATCGCAGCCATTACTAGTAGAAAAAAAATAGTAAAACAGCCATAAATGAATTCTCATAGTTTGTAAATGTGGCAACTTTTGCACAAACCAATCAATATGCCTATTGCAATTTTTTTACATAATCGGCCTAAACTGATTAATACATTTTTTTTAATATTTTTTTTGGACATGTATTATAGCAAAATGTAAAAAATATTTTTTTTTTTCAAAATTGTCGCTCTTTTTGTTTATAGTGCAAAAAATAAAAACTGCAGAAGTGATCAAATACCAAAAAAATAAAGCACTATTTGTGGGGAAAAAGGACGTCAATTTTGTTTGGGTACAACGCCGTACAACCACGCAGTTGTTAGTTAAAATGATGCAGTGCCTTCCGGGGCTGAAGTGGTTAAACTGTGTGAAAAAGTGATTTCTACACTGAAATACCTTTAATAGTCTGAGAAGAGATAAATTCCCCGTCTTTTTAAAATTAGGTGCCCAGCACAGCTGAGCACAACTGAGCATGCTCAGACCTTAAACTGGCCTAAATTTTACTCTCATGGAGTAATTACAGGGCGCTATATTAAATACCAAAATGAGCTGTTTTAACCAGTTGCTGACCGCCCGCCGTCAGTGGCGGCTGGTGAAGTTTTAGAATGAGGGGGCACTAGGCCCCGCCCTTCCTTTTTGACCCCTCCTACTTCCAATAAGCCCCTCCCCTTATAGAATCCATCCACTCCATCCCCTGTATTCCACATATTGTGTCAGGAGTATACAGCTCAGCATCACAGGACACAGTATACAGCTCAGCATCACAGGACAAAGTATACAGCTCAGCATCACAGGACACAGTATACAGCTCAGTATCAGAGGTGGGGTAAATTGCAGCTAATATCACAGGCGGGGGTATATAGCAGCCAGTATCACAGGTGGGGTAAATTGCAGCCAATAACACAGGTGGGGGCAAATTGCAGCCAATATCACAGGTGGGGGTAAATTACAGCCAATATCACAGGTGGGGCTAAATTGCAGCCAATATCACAGGTGGGGCTAAATTGCAGCCAATATCACAGATGGGGGTAATTTGCAGCCAGTATCACAGGTGGGGGCACTTTGCAGTCAATAACAACACAGGTGGGGGCACTTTTGCAGCCAGTATCACAGATGGGAGCACTTTGCAGCTAATAACACAGGTGGGGGTACTTTTGCAGCCAGTATCACAGGTGGGGGCACTTTGCAGCCAATATCACAAGTGGGGGCACTTTTGCACCCAGTATCACAGGTGGTGCCCCTTATACACCAGCTGCCGCTGCCTGCCGTGCCTTGATGGCAGCAACATGGCTCTCCTGTGCAAACCGCCATCACCTGATGGCGGCCGCAGGAGCGAGTATTGTGGGCGTGTACCACCGGAGGCGTGCTCGCATGCTCACGCACTAGTTGGGGAGCCAGTGAGCCGGTGAGGCGGAATCAATGTCTGCCGGCCACCCACGGTCGCTCCCCGGCAGTTACAGAACAGGGATACACTAATGTAAACAAGCGGATCCCCGTTCTGACTGGTGAGAAGGAGTGTGATCGTATGTTCCCTGTATATGGGAGCAGCGATCACTCTGCTCCCCCAGTTAGCCCAGCCCCCATACAGTTAGTAACACATTCCAGGGAACACACTTAACCCTTTGATCGCCCCCTAGTATTAACCCCTTCCCTGCCAGTGACATTTACACAGTAATCAGTGCATTTTCTTAGCACTGATCGCTGTATAGATAACAATGGTCCCAAAAAAGTGTCAAAAGTGTTTGATATGTCCACTGCAATGTCGCAGTCCTCCTTAAAATCGCTGCCATTACTAGTAAAAAAATGTAAAAAATAAAAACTCCATAATTTAATCCTCATTGTTTGTAAACGCGGAAACTTTTGCGCAAACCAATCAATATACGCCTATTGCGATTATTTTTTAACCAAAAATATGAGGAAAAATATATATCGGCCTAAACTGATGAATAAATTAGTTTTTTTATATATTTTTTTAGGACATGTATTATAGCAAAAAGTAAGAAATATTGGGTTTTTCAAAACTGTCACTCTTTGTAGTGCAAAAAATTAAAACGCAGAGGTGATCAAATACCACCAAAAGAAAGCAAATTGTATTCCAGAAATAATGCGCTCAGGTTCGGAATAAAGCTGCAGCCAAATACTAGAAATATAGTCAGCAAATCTATAGATGGAAGGCTGCGCTAGGTTGAAATGTAAAATAAATCCGAAACAGCAGATAATGCAAACAAATTATATAAACCAATGAATGAAATCAAAAAAATATATAAATATATTGAAACACAATACCCAGCTTATGTATAGTAGATTATCTAATCACATAAATAAAAAATAAAAATACTTTGTAATTGGGAGTCAATACCCAATATTACCATTTTTCTTTGGGAACGTTTACTTTATATTTTATATTATATATTTTTATTTTTTATTTATGTGATTAGATCATCTACTATACATAAGCTGGGTATTGTGTTAATATAAGACTCTTCCAGATATTTATATATTTTTTTAATTTCATTCATTGGTTTATATAATTTGTTTGCATTATCTGCTGTTTCGGATTTATTTTCCATTTCAACCTAGCGCAGCCTTCCATCTATAGATTTACCACCAAAAGAAAGCTTTGTTTGTGGGAAAAAAAGGACGTAAATTTTGTTTGGGTACAACATCGCATGACTGCGCAATTATTCGTTAAAACAACTCAGTGTCGTATCGCAAAAAGTGCTCTGGTCCGGAAGCAGGTAAATCCTTCCGAGGCTGAAGTGGTTAAAGACAGTTTTTTGGGAAGTGAGAGTTGGAGTTATGTAGCCCAATGCAATTTTCAGGCATTCATTCTAATGGTACAATTGTAACTTCCCCGAAGAAATCCTTTTCATGTTGAGATGTTGGGTTTCCAAATGATCCTAATTTGAGCCCCAAAAATGTGATATGTGTACCATCATTAGAAAAAAAATGTCATTCCCAAAAATCTAAGGGTAACATTACTATTCTACACTCACACAGCAAGAATCACCAACTATCACAGAATAAATCAAGAATAACTCCTGACTAATGTAATTCCTATATACTTCAAAAAATGCAGTATCTGTGTGTTTATGTGTAGGAGGATGCCACCTGTAGCAGCTCTGCGGCTCACAAGGTAGCAATTCTGCCTACCATTGCTGAGGTTCTGAGTTTGAATCCCAAATATGCCACTTCATGTAGAGATGTTGTTTGTTCTCTCTATGTTGTGACTCCTTACTCACGCCCGGCCATTTTCGACCTTCAAGGCCCAGGAGTGTGATTTTGAGCTCCCTGAACCATTTTTTGGCTCCTAGGCCCGGGTGTGCGATTTTGAGTTTGCGGGACCATTTTTGGCCTCCCAGGCCCAGGTGTGTGTTTTTGCCTCCCTGGACCATTTTTGGGCTCCCTGGCCCGAGAGAGGGATTTTGAGCTCCTGGGACCATTTTTGGGCTCCCAGGCCCGGGAGTGCCATTTTGAGCTCCTGAGACCATTTTCAGCCTCCCAGGCCCAGGAGTGCAATTTTCAACTCCCTGGATCATTTTTGGGCTCCCAGGCCCACGAGTGCGATTTTGAGCTCCCAGACCTTTTTCGGCCTCCCAGGCCCTGGAGTACGATTTTGAGCTCCTGGGACCATTTTTGGGCTCCCAGGCCCGGAAGTGCGATTTTGAACTCCCGGGGCCATTTTTGGGCTCCCAGGCCTGGGAGTGCGATTTTGAGCTGCCGGGACTATTTTTGGGCTCCCAGGCCCAGGAGAGTGATTTTGAGCTCCCTGGACCACTTTCGGGCTCCCAAAAAATCGTTCGTGGCTGGTATAGACTCGCAGGAGGTGTCTGTGAGATTTAATGCCCAACTCTGTAAAAGTACGGACTGACTACCCAGCATATGGATGAGAAAAAAGGAAGCCCAGTGGCGTGCATGCTGTCCGAGGAAGAATGATGACGCTCTGGACCCCAGTAAGCTTTCAAGAGGGAGCTGGAGTTCCAATGTCCGCCGCCTCCTTTTTTTCTCATCCATATGCTGGGTAGTCAGTCCTACTTTTACAGAGTTGGGCATTAAATCTCACAGACACCTGCTGCGAGTCTATACTGGCCGTGGACGATCATACCGTTGGATTCCCCACACCCTGTTGCATTCTTCCCCTCACTGCACAGAGATGGTCATACTTGGGTTCAATATTACCCACACAGAATTGTTGTTTCCCAAGTGGCGTGTTCGCCAGTTTTCTTACCCATTGATGTGGATGACCTACCTCTGAGATCAACTATAAACAGAAAAATTAATGTCCGCTGTTTATGCGGCTTTACTATCCCCTGTGTCCGCCCCCTGATTCCATTGGGAATGTTTGGAGTAACGGCAGTCATTCTTATTGGGACAAGGTCCTGAAGAAGCCTACGGGCGAAATGCATCGACCTTGATGACTGTCATATAATACAATGTTATTGGTACTAAGTATCATATTTTGCTCTATTGTATTGTAGTCCCATACAAATGTATTTATGATTATGTCTAAATGTTTCAGTTCCAGGAGTTACACTCCACACATATGTTTTAACCTATTGTCTAAATAAAACTTATATTTTATACTATCTTTGGTATCGTGTGTGCCTACAAAGTCCCATTTTTCTTATATATGGGCCTCCTCCATATATGAAATTGTTTCTTTATCTAAGTAGGACGGTGGCACACCATGGAAGGCAAATTTTGTTATTATCACTTCAAGAACTTAAAAAAAAAAAAGAAAAGCAGTTGTGATCTTCTACCCATACCCAATTAGCCTTCTACCTCTTAATAACTCAGAGGAGCTTGTATACCGCCCAGTGACCAGCCTACTTTCTGTTACAGTGTGTGACCTCCTTACACAGACACACAATTTACACAGCCAGGCAGAAGAGTGGCACACTGAGTTCCCAGAAAGCACCTGTGCGCAATGGTCTCAGTAACCTGTTTGGGCGCCCGACATGTCCTTAGAAACCGATGACCTCATTGGTTGGAATGGCACGGGCGGGAAGCACGCCCATCATTCCTGCAGCTTTACTTATCATAAAGTGACATGTTGATGTTCATATTCTCCAAATGCTGGACGTCAGATAATAATCCCTCAGGAGCAGGTGCAGGTGAGGTGGACAGTGACATCACTTTGGGTGGGATCAAAACGCCATCTTTGAGAATGGCATTTACGGGTTTTATTATATGCCTGTTTGTTATGGAATACATGTAAGTGCAATACCTATTTTTATGAATAAATATATATAAACGGTCTGCACTGTTGGATGTCTGTGCTTCCCTTTTTTGGATGACCTGCTCCTGAGGGATCGTTATCTGAGATCCAGCATTTGGAGAGGATGAACATATGAGCTATTGTATAAAAAGCGCATGAAACCCCAGTTATTTAATTGGGGTCCACAGTACCAGGTGAGAAGATACCCACAAGGGGTGGTGAAGGGCACTGTGGTGGTGTTTTTATATGTGAAGAAATAACATAGATTAAAGGAAATTTCCCAGATATTATGCAGTGATTGTACAGAGATTTTATGGTTTATGGGAATTTTTTATGGACTACATATTTATTTATTTTTGATATTTTTGCACAATTCTGAGGCGCATTATGCATGATTTAATACACATCTATATATGATTTATGGATTTTATTTTTTGATTGATGTATTTTTGTGATTTTGTTTTTAAACAATTTATTGTACATGTCACTTTATAAGTTAAGTTGAAAGAGTTCAACTAGTAATTGTTTCAGTTTCTAAATACGGTGTATTGATAATAAGGTTGGGTGGTAACTATGTCTGTTGAGGAGGATTTTTTAATTTATTGAGTAGCATCAAGTTATTATTATTTACTCTGATTCCTGCAGCTTTAATGGAAATTTAAAAAGAAACAGACTGGAAGCGCTGAGGCAGCAGGGGAGATGTTTAAACCATAATTACTTACCTTAGCTGGGGCGATTTTTTTATACTTTGCCACGGCACCCCTGAGGACTCTTTGCTGCATCCCAAGGTGCCATGGCATCCTGGTTGAGAAACACTAGCTTAACTTGCAGTTTTAAAAGCTTGGCAGACAGTGACGTGATCCAAATGACACCCTGAAGATCTTAGAAGCTTTAATCCACAAAACTAGGAGCCCAGCTGTCACAGTCTAGGATCAGGTTAAGAGGCCAGTAGCTATAGCAGTGGAAAGATTAACACAAAAACCAGCAGGATAAATGCACACCTGGTGGGTGATGTGGGCTCATCCAAGCCACAGGGTCTAAACTCTAGTAGGTCTTCACCAGAGCTCCTGATGGGGGAAATGGGTTTCGCTGCATGCAAATACTAGGTCACAGTCTTCAGGCCCCACCAGAAAATGAGCAAGCCAGGGCCCAGTAACACATGGTTGCTGGTTGGGGTCAAGTGAAAGTGTAATCGAGGAACAAACCAAAGGTCAGTAACAAGTGATAATGAAGATACCAATATCAGCAGATGAATAAGGAAAAAGATATTGGCTGGAGAAGAGCACAATAATCTAGCAAACAGGAAGTACAAAGACATGGCTTAGATAGGAAGTTCATAGGAGGAGAAAGGAGGTCAAGGTTCACCAGGAACAAGAAAGTAATGTTGCTCAGGGGATCAGGCAGGGAGCTGTCCAACATCTCAGGTGACACAGTAAGAAGAACTACTGCCAGATAGAGCAGAGGTCCTGGGTTCAGATCTGGGTACTGACACTAATTTTTCATTTATCTAAATGTGCCAATTGAGATTATTTGTTATCTTTTAAACTTGAACACAACCTCTGCAGTAAATACATCTTAAACACACTGGAATTTTTAATTCTTACTTTATAGCTTTCTAAGTTCAACAGATTTGAGAGAATGAAAAGATTTTGGACCTTGTTTCTAAGTTATATGGGCTGGTCCCAACAGATGGGAGAGATGAGGCTGCTGGAGCCCAGGGGGGAAATGGATAGGAGTAGCTATATGTGTGCTACTGTGAGCCTGGGGACACAGGGCTAAGGACTGACAAACAAGATATTTCTCAGCACACTTTTCAGCTAGCCTGCAAAAAACAAAACAAGCACACTGTCTAACAATTTGCAATAAAAAAGTGGTTCCAATTCAGCAACACCAGAAGTGTAGCGCAGCACAATGATAGCTGAAGGTGTCCAATGTGTATATGCGTCACTACTAGCAATCTAAAGAGAAAATGGCAAACACCCCAACTTATAACTGGCTTTTAAAATGGAGTACCAACTTTTTTTTTCAAATCACCCCCGTGATAGTTGCCGATTATGGATTAAAAATCGGCATATGCTACATCTGACAAAGTTTTCTGTGTTGGTACTGACTGTACCCCTCTGATCCAGCAAGTGTCCATCCTGAGTATGAGCATCTGAAGCGTGCTAGGAGTCTCTTCCGGGATAATGTGCTACTGGCTACCCAGCAAGCACCTCCTGATCTCAGGCATGTGCAATGGGAACTTATCACGGCTGTAGCAATGGAGCCTAGCATTGCATTATTTCTGGTTTAGAAATAACGCAATGCTAGCAGCGGAGGATGCCCATTGACTCCTGGGATTGATTACACTGGTATCCAGGAGCCAATGCAAAAAACAATATGATGTACCTCGCCATGGAGAGGATGGATGGAAGTGGAGCTTTTTCAACAAAAAACAGTTACTATATATTTAAAAAAAT
Source organism: Glandirana rugosa (assembly GCA_018402905.1). Lineage (NCBI taxonomy): Eukaryota > Metazoa > Chordata > Amphibia > Anura > Ranidae > Glandirana > Glandirana rugosa. The sequence continues at coordinate 123,934 of BLSH010512201.1, read as the reverse complement.
GACACTATCCAAAAAGTAATGGCCGAGTGATCAGCAACACATGCGGACATGCATACAAATTAGGGTGGAACTCCGCTTTAAGGTAAAATGCACATGGAAGGGCTTTGCACAGAACAAGCAAGGGACATTTTCCCTGCACACTTACCAACTAGCCAGCAAAACAATCTAATAATTTGCTCCAAAAAACAGATATTTCAGGCATCCTGCTTGAGAAAAGAGTGAAGGTTCAAGTTCACCTGACACCCAGGCCCTGATTTACTATACCTCCCAAATCTACTCCAGCAGTGCCTTAAAATAACTCCCAATTAAAGGCTATTAAGATTTCAACTCTCACAAACTGAGAGCAAATCTAAACACATCCAAACTCTATTTGCCTGGGAAGATGCCTCTCAGATCACATGTTCTAAGCATTGGATGTCCGCTGGGATTGAACTTGTGGTTTCAGAATTCCTCCATTTAATACTTCTATGCAAGTTCATTGCCATAAAAAAAAAATAGATTGTTTTTTTCAGGAGCAGTGGTTTTAATAATGGTTAAAGTGAAAAAAAACAAAACAAAAAAAACACGAAATATTCCTTTAACCGCTTGCCGTCCGCCCGCCATCAAATGACAGCGGAGCGGAGCGGCTCTTGTTGCGGGTGGACGTCATATGACGTCGCCCCTTTAAGCGGGATTGCGCGCGATCGGGCGCACGCATCCCGGCTCTGTCGGTGTCGGCGTGTCCCCAGGATACGCCCCATCACCGACGGGGGTGAACAGCCATTGGGCATGGCTGTTTACCATGTGATCGGCCGTGACGATGACGATGATCACAAATGGCATTTCCCCGATTTGCACTTCACATGCATGTCGGTGGAACACTGCCTAGGGAACACTGCCTGTCACCGACACAGGTATCAGCCGCCAGCCAGCGGCTGATACCTTATGATCGGCTGTGATCTACTTCACAGCCAATCACTTCCAATGTAAACAGAGCGGTAACTCACTGTTACCAGCTCTTCTCTCCTAACACAGTGTCCAGTGTGAGGAGAGAAGAGCTGGGATCAGTGAGTTACTGATATATACAGTAAAAGCACACTGACACATCCCCCCCTGCCCCCCCAATGCACCTGTCACCCCAACAGTCACCCCATATGCCCCCATAAAGTGCACCTGTCATCATAAAGTGCACCTATCATAAAGTGTACCTGTCACCCGTCACCCGTCAGTGACCGTGGCCTGTCACCCGCCATTGACCGTGGCCTGTCACCCGTCACCCATCACTGACCATGGCGTGTCACCGTCACCCATCACTGACCGTGGCGTGTCACCCGTCACCCATCACTGACCATGGCGTGTCACCCATCAGCGACCATGGCTTGTCACCCAACACCCATCAGTGACCGTGGCGTGTCACCCATCAGTTACCGTGGTGTGTCAACCGGCACATCAGTGGCCTGTCACCCAACACTGACGTAGCCTGTCACCTGTCACTCATCACTGACCATGGCCGTCACCCATCAGTAACCACCGCCAGTCACCCGTGGCCTGTCACCCCTCACCCATCAGTGACCACCGCCAGTCACCCATCACCCATCAGTGACCATGACCAGTCACCCATCAGTAACCATCGCCAGTCACCCATCAGTGACCACCGCCAGTCACCCGTCACCCATCAGTGACCACCGCCAGTCACCTGTCACCCATCAGTGACCACTGCCAGTCCCCCGTCACCCATAAGTGACCATCGCCAGTCACCCGTCACCCATAAGTGACCACCGCCAGTCACCCGTCACCCATAAGTGACCACCGCCAGTCACCCGTCACCCATAAGTGACCACCGCCAGTCACCCATCACGCATAAATGACCACCGCCAGTCACCCGTCACTCATCAGTGACCACCGCCAGTCACCTGTCACCCGTCACGCATCTGTGAGCACCACCAGTCACCCGTCACACATTAGTGATCACGCCAGACACCAGTCACCCATCAGCGACCACCGCCAGACACCCGTCACTCATCAGTGACCACCGCCAGACAAGCGGCACCCATCAGTGACCACCACCAGTCACCTGTCACCCATCAGTGACCTCCACCATACACCCATCACCTATCAGTGACCACCAACAGACACCCGGCACCCATCAGTGACCACCGCCAGTCACCCATCACTTATCAGTGACCACCGCCAGTCACCCATCACCGTCACCCATCAGTGACCTTCACCCGTCACCCATCAGTGACCACCAGACACCCATCACCCATCAGTGACCACCACCGGACACCCGGCACCCATCAGTGACCACCACCAGTCACCCATCAGTGACCACCACCAGTCATCCGTCACCCATCAGTGACCACCTCCAGTCACCCATCAGTGACCACCACCAGACAGCCGTCACCCACCAGGGACCACCGCCACTCACCTGTCACCGTCACCCATCAGTGACCTTCACCCATCAGTGACCACTAGACACCCATCACCCATCAGTGACCACCACCAGACACCCGGCACCCGTCAGTGACCACCACCAGTCACCCATCAGTGACCACCACCAGTCACCCATCAGTGACCACCACCAGTCACCCATCAGTGACCACCACCAGACAGCTGTCACCCATCAGGGACCACCGCCAGTCACCCATCACCTATTAGTGACCACCGCCAGTCACCCGTCATCCATCAGTGACTACTGCCAGACACCCGTCACCTATCAGTGACTACCGCCAGACACCCATCACCCATCAGTGACCACCGCAAGGCACCCGCCACCCATCAGTGACTACCGCCAGACACCCGTCACCCATCAGTGACTACTGCCAGACACCCGTCACCCATCAGTGACCACCGCCAGACACCCGTCACTCATCAGTGACCACCGCTAGTCACCCATCGGTGACAATCGACAGTCACCTGTCAGTGACCGTCACACCCATGAGTAAACATCACCTATAAAAGTCTCACACATTTGGCATCGCCATACACGGGGGAGTAGTAGAATGTATTTTGGGGGGTCATTTTTGCTGTGTACATGCTATGTGTTGGAAATATCATATAAATGGACAACTTTGTGTAAAAAAAAATGCGTTTTCATTTTTTTCCCACATTCTCCAAAAACTACTGGAAAAACATGACATGTTCAAAAGACTCATTATGCCTCATAGATTATACGTTGGGGTGTTTTCTTTCCAAAATGGGGTCATTTTGTGGGCAATTCCATTGTCCTGGTGCTTCAGGACCTTCAAAAGTGCAATAGGTAGTTGAGAAATGAGATGTGTAATTTATGCTTGTAGAACGCCTGAAGGTACAAGTTCAATGTTGGGCCTCTGTATGTGGTCAGGATATGTAAAAGTCTCACACATGTGGTATCGCCATACTCAGGAGGACTAGCAGAATGTATTTTGGGGTGTCATGTTTGCTATGTACATGCTACGTGTTGGAAATAACTTATAAATGGTCAACTTTGTGTAAAAAAAAAAATGCATTTTCATTTTTTTCCCACATTTTCCGAAAACTACTGGAAAAAAATGACATGTTCAAAAGACTCATTATGGCTCATAGATTATTATTTGGGGTCATTTTGTGGGCAATTCCATTGTCCTGGTGCTCCAGGGCCTTCAAAAATGTGATAGGTCGTCATGACATTAGATGTGTAATTTATGTTCCTAGAATACCTGACGGCACTCCCTGCATGTTGAGCCTCTGCATGTGGCCAGGCTGTGAAAAAGTCTCAGACATGTGGTATCTCCATACTCAGGAGGAGTAGCAGAATGTGTTTGGGGGTGTAATCTGTGGTATGCATATGCTGTGTGTGAGAAATAACTTGTTACAATGACAATTTTGTGGGGAAAAAAAAGAAAAGAAAAAAAATCTTCATTTTGCAAAGAATTGTGGGAAAAAATTACAACTTCAAAAAATTCACCATGCCTCTTACTAAATACCTTGGAATGTCTACTTTCCAAAAATGGGTCATTTGTACTTTCCTGGCTTGTTAGGGTCTCAAGAAATGAGATAGGCCGTCAGTATATCAGGTGTAATCAGGTGTGATCAATTTTCAATGATTGGCACCATAGCTTGTGGACTCTATAACTTTCACAAGGACCAAATAATATACACTTATTTGGGTTATTTTTACCAAAGATAGGTAGCAGTATAAATTTTGGCCAAAATGTACAAAGAAAAATTACTAATTTGCAAAATTTTATGACAGAAACAAAAAAAGGCATTTTTTCAAAAAATGTTCAATCTTTTTTTATTTATAGCACAAAAAATATAAAAAACCCTAGTGACTAAATACCACCAAAAGAAAGCTCTATTTGTGTGAAAAAAGGACGCACATTTCATATGGGTACAATGTTGCATGACTGAGTAATTGTTATTCAAAGTGTGATAGCGCTGAAAGCTGAAAAATGGCCTGGACAGGAAGGGGTTTTTCGTGCCCTGTACTGATGTGGTTAACCACTTCAGCCCGGAAGGATTTCACGCTTTAGGACCAGAGCACTTTTAGCAATTTGGCACTGGGTCCCTTTAACTAACAATTGTGTGGTCATGCGACGTTGTACCCAAACAAAATTTGCGTCCTTTTTTACCCACAAACAGAGCTTTCTTTTGGTGGTATTTGATCTCCTCTGCGTAATTTCTGATTGCCGCTATAAATAAAAAAAGAGTGACAACTTTGCAAAATAACCAGTTTTTCTTCCTTTTTGCTAAAATACAGATCCAATAAAAAAAAAAAAAACAACATTTTATTTTTGCCGATTTATATTCTTCCTCATATTTTTGTTAAAAAAAAACGCAATCGGCGCTTATTGATTGGTTTGCACAAAAGTTGCCGCGTTTACAGATGATGCAAATTAATTTCTGGAGTTGTTTTTTTTTTAAATTTTTTACTAGTAATGGCAGCAATCTGCGATTTTTAGTGGTAATGCGATATTGCGGCGGATATGTCGGACCATTTATACAATTTTTGGGACCATTGGCATTTATACAGCGATCAGTGCTATAAAAATGCACTGATTACTGTACAAAATGTTATTGTCAGTGAAGGGGTTAACCTGGAGGGGGCGCTTTAAGGGTTAACTGTGTTCCCTAGGCGTGTTCTAACTGTATGGGGGCTGGGCTGGTAAGGGGAGGGGAGTGATCACGGCTTCCATATACACGAAGCCTGTGATCACTGCCCTTCCCCCTCTGTCAGAATGGAGATCCGTGTTTACATACACGGACCTCCATTTTTTCACTGTGGGGGGGCCATCGTGGGTGGCCGGTGGCGATCGAGTCCGTCCTACCCACTCCCTGGCCCCCCTCCTGGAACACAGTGAGCATGCGAGTGCACCTCCGGCAGCGTGCGCGCGCTCACAATGCTAGTTAATGCAGCCGCCATCAGGTGACGGCGGTTTGCGATAACGAACCACTTTGCCGCTGTCACGCTGCGGCGGGCGGTCGGCAAGTGGTTAAATGTCGTGCTTGGGGGTTCCCTTAGTATGGATCTCTGTGATGTTTAGAATAGTGTCACCGCAAAATGACATTTGTAAAGGAAAAATTGACATTTAAATTTGGTCGCAGCTGGAATGTATTGCTGGTTCCCGGCAATATAGATAAAGATCATTGAAAAAGCATTGCGTTGGGGGTCCACCGCAGTCCATACCAGGCCCTTCGGGTCTGGTATGGATTTTAAGGGGAACCCCAAGCCAAATTTATAAAAAATGGTGTTGGGTTCCCCCCAAAATCCAAACCAGACCCTTATCCGAGCAAGCAGCCCTGGCATGGCAGGGGGCTGGGGCGAGGGAGCGTGCCCCCTCCGAACCTTATCAGGCCACATGCCCTTAACATGGGGAGGGTGCTTTGAGGTCTGGTTTGGATTTTGGGGGTCCCCAAACCCCATTTTCCCCAAAATTTGGCATGGGGTTCCCCTTAAAATCCATACCCAAAATTTGTGTTTAAATTTGGCGTGGAGTTCCCTTAAAATCTATGCCAGACAATTATCCGAGCATGCATGCACTGTATATAGTCTACACAGTGGTGTACTGGTTAGCACTTTTGCCTAGGAGCGAACGGGTCACTGGTTCAAATCCCAACCACAACACTACCTGCCTGGAGTTAGCATGCTCTCCCTGTGTCTGTGTGGGATTCCTCCGGGTGCTCCGGTTTCCAAAGTGCTCAGGACCTCAGACTGGGCCGAAGGTTTATCTTCCAACAAGACAATGACCCTAAGCACACAGCTAAAATAACGAAGGAGTGGCTTCACAACAACTCCGTGACTGTTCTTGAATGGCCCAGCCAGAGCCCTGACTTAAACCCAATTGAGCATCTCTGGAGAGACCTAAAAATGGCTGTCCACCACCGTTCACCATCCAACCTGACAGGACTGGAGAGGATCTGCAAGGGGGACTGGCAGAGGATCCCCAAATCCAGGTGTGAAAAACTTGTTGCATCTTTCTCAAAAAGACTCATGGCTGTATTAGATCAAAAGGGTGCTTCTACTAAATACTGAGCAAAGGGTCTGAATACTTAGGACCCTTAGGATTAATATTTCAGTTTTTCTTTTTTAATAAATCTGCAAAAATGTCAACAATTCTGCATTTTTCTGTCAATATGGGGTGCTGTGTGTACATGAGGAAAATAAATGAACTTAAATGATTTTAGCAAATGGCTGCAATATAACAAAGAGAAAAATTTAAGGGGGTCTGAATACTTTCCGTAACCACTGTATATATGCCACTGCCTAACCTTTTGCTATCTCCGCAAACGGTTTCACTATGTTCAGCTGCTGTGTAAGCGACCCGCTGAGCAATGATTGGCAAAAGGCACCCTGCCTTTGGTCAATCATGGCTCTCACAGCAGGACATGCTGTGATTGGCCAAAGCATGCAGGTCATGTGCATGCTTTGGCAAATCAGCGGGCGGCATTCCCCCACAATTTCACTGCATTATGGACCACTCAAATTTCCCACGAGTACGCCATAATGTTCAGGATTCGGCAACCTCCCGATGTTCGAGTGACTCGAACCGGGGGACCATCCCTATTGACAATGGATGTACATCGCGAGACACTTTAACATAAAAGATTGGACAAAAAATTTCTCAATTTTTAAATACATTTTTACACTTTTTAGGTGATTGGGTATGATGTACTCAATACCCATTCACATGGGGGGCCAGGATCTGGTGGCCCCCTTGTTAATGGGGGCTTCCGCATTTCAATCCAACCGCAGACCCCAACAATCACGGTTGTCGGGAAGAAGCCCTTGTCCCCATCAACATAGGTACAAGATGCTTTGGGGTGGGGGGGTGCAGAGCCACCCCACCCCAAAGCACACACCCCCTCATGTTAAAGGCATGTGGCCTGGTTTGGTCCAGGAAGGGGGCAGGCCCTCACTTGTCCCCCCATCCTGACCTCCAGGCCGCATGCTCAAAAAGGGACTGAAGTTTGGGGGGATCCCCTGCCGTTTTGTAATAACATTTGGAGTGAGCTTACCCTTAAAATCCATCCCTGAGCCAAAGGGCTTGGTATGGATTGGGGGGACACTACATTATAGCCGCAAGCAAGTTGAAATTACATTTTTGATCAACGAAGGGGAGGATGTGGGATCTATATGTGGTGTGGGTGGGGTTCATTGATTTATTTGGTGTCACCACACAATTGCTTGCAGCCCATGTGCACACAGCAATAACATAATAGGTCTCCGTGACTCATCAACTCAAGAAAAAAAGTCCATATGTGTTTAAAAAAGTCCTTGTAAATTCTGTGACTCCGATAAGTAAAACAATAGGATAGAATAACGACACACGTGTACCCGACGTTCGTTAACACACCACTGTGGTTTATTTAGTTACTTGGGGTGGGTGTGGTGTATATCTAGGGTGTAGGAGGGGAAGCAACTAGTTTTTACATTAAAGTTGAACGAACGCCGATATTACATCACAGGGGGGTTAGGTATGGTTCGGGAAACCGAGTCCCTACCTAAAATTCCCATTCGAGTGAGGTTTACAATAATGTTTTGCCGTCCCCTAGGGGGGTTTGAAGTCAGGGAAAAACTCGTACGCCGGACCTCCAGTCCTACCCCCCTGTTCACTCCCGGACGGGGGAAGGACCTGGTTTGGTCCGGTGTAC
>BLSH010512201.1:98693-110182 GCA_018402905.1 Glandirana rugosa | reverse complement strand
TCTTTTCGGTAAATCAAAGCAGCAAATACAAAATTATCAGAAAGCAATAATAGGACTACAGTGGGAGAGTATTGCGCTAAGATTGGAATAGTATTAGCAGCAACAACTAGTGCGATAATCTCACCAACAAAAATATAAATAAAAAACAGTTGCGCTCATAAAGAATGGAAAAAACAAAAGTGAATAAAGCAAACATCAATAACATAATAGGTCTCCGTGACTCATCAACTCAAGAAAAAAAGTCCATATGTGTTTAAAAAAGTCCTTGTAAATTCTGTGACTCCGATAAGTAAAACAATAGGATAGATAAAACAGGAAACGAATCCCTTTTAACCAAGGTGAAATAACTCCAAAATTCATCAATTAGGTATCACCCAAACAAAAGTGTGTAGTCCCAGCACCGATGATAGGTACACCAACGATAACACACAGAGGTACCCTTACCGAGAAAAGGTGCTGGGACTACACACTTTTGTTTGGGTGATACCTAATTGATGAATTTTGGAGTTATTTCACCTTGGTTAAAAGGGATTCGTTTCCTGTTTTATCTATCCTATTGTTTTACTTATCGGAGTCACAGAATTTACAAGGACTTTTTTAAACACATATGGACTTTTTTTCTTGAGTTGATGAGTCACGGAGACCTATTATGTTATTGATGTTTGCTTTATTCACTTTTGTTTTTTCCATTCTTTATGAGCGCAACTGTTTTTTATTTATATTTTTGTTGGTGAGATTATCGCACTAGTTGTTGCTGCTAATACTATTCCAATCTTAGCGCAATACTCTCCCACTGTAGTCCTACATGTGCACACAGCACTTCCTGTTTCCAGCCACATTAGACTTCCTGCTGATGTATATCTGTAAGGACTATGCAAATATAAATGAGGCGATGACTTCTCAGTGCTGGTTCACACTAGTGCGATCGGGAACCCTGCGAATCCACTGCGGGTTTCCGCATCGCATCCGACTTAGACAGTTCACACTGCCATATGAAAACTGCTGTGCGTCAATAGAAAGCTAATGACACCCCCAAATCAGTTTGCAGATCACACTGCAAACTGCAAATTCGGACAGGAATCGGATTGCATGGATGTGAACACCCATGTGATCGGATTCTGCTGCGTAACAAAAAAAAGAGTCCTGTGCGACTTTGGTCAGGATGCGATGCGAAATCAGCCATACTATCTGTATGGCTGAATTTGCATAGCACAGATCGCATGTGATTTGCACTGCGGTGTGAATCACATCCGATCTCGGACACTGCAGCAGTGCCAACCGGTCCTAAGGAAGGTAATCCACTTCCCCAAAACCACCACCCCCGAAAATTAATTAAGAAAGTACGGTAAGTTAAAAAAGAGAACAACAACAAGCAAAATCTATTTTTCATTTTATTTTGCCAACAGAAACACAAGTATGTACATATTTACTGGCATTAATTTACAGTAGATACACATTTAGCAAAACAGTTAGCAATTGGGTTCGAAGGGTCCTGCTCATAGGAGCTTACAATCTAAAATTGGACTAAACCTTACAGTGGACAGTTTTAGTTTCACCGTCCATAACCGCCCACACATTTCATAAAATGACTAAACACCCACATGACATTATTAGCTGCAAAATTATATAAAGATAATTAACAGTCATTCTAACAAAGCATTACAACATAATATTAAAAAGGCACTTATTAAACCAAGAACATTGGTGAGTATATTCTCCTAGAAGAATGCACGGTAAGTCAAACAATACACACCCCAATCGAACAGCATGGTAAAATCAAGCCATTTTTGATGGTCAAAATGCACAATAATTTCAGCAAACAGCTCTAGTAAAACATTTGTCATTAGCAAAATATCATTCCTTCTCCCTCAAAATGTTTTAATTTTTTTTGGTTTCAGTATTCGGACAACAGCACACATATACCCTCAGTACTTAGTGACTGTCTCCTCACACATCATACAACCACCAAAGCAACCAAAATACACTCAGTACAATTCTATAACAGTAAGTTACATTCAGAAAAAACTCCAGCTATCCATCCTCCAATACCTCTCCGCTTCCACTTCTCCCATCCCCTTCACATTAAACAGATAAACAATATGCATCCTGGCTATAAATAGCTTCACCACCTCCTCAGCGGACATAAACCTTTTCCTCCCCACCCATAAATTCCCGGCATCCCAAATTAATTCCTTAAAAATAACTAAAAAGCACCAAGCCCTCCCGGCTGCACTCCTATCCAACCTAGAGAACCCCAATACCACCATCTCCTCCCTTGCACACTCCGCTCCTACCACCACCCGTAAGAACCTCTTCAGTTTTCTCATGACTTCCTTTGCAAATGCACAGTTTCAAAAAACATGGAAGACATCCTCCACCCCACCACACCCCCTCCCTTGAACATATTTCCGATCGTGTTAGATCCCTGCTCTTCAAAAACTGCATAATCATCTCATAAAGGTCATCCAAGAAATGTCTATTTGATGGTTAGTCACACCTTTTGGGCTCATGCATTTCCACACCTCCACACTCCTTTTCTCTTAGGTAATGTATCCCATTAGGAGGAATCTCCACGGCAATCCAAGCTTTAAGCTCCTTCTTATCTCCGATTTCCATACCAAGTCCACCCAACCTCCAACTCTCCCAGGTTTTTGCCAGTATCAAGAAGTACTGTGGTACGACCCATGCCTGCGGCTTGTTCAAAGCCTGTCTGCAGAGCCTCCACCTCGTAAAGAGTCTTCCTCCAAGGTATTACATCATCTCTGCTCCGATTCCTTTACTTCTCAGGACCCATATCAGAGTTAACCAGTAGTGCAGTGTCAGGAATTCTCCAACTTTCGGGAACCCATACCCCCCTTTTCCACGAGGTTTGGTTATTTTTTCCCTTGCACACTGCTCCCTCCTCCCACCCCAAAAAAACAGAAACGGTAGTCTCGTCATCTTACTCACCCACCCATCTGGAGGTGGGAAAATGACAGAAATGTATAGCATGATCGGAAGTATCACTGACTTGATAATCAGCACCTTCCCGATGCAGGACAATTCAGGCATCCTCCAAAAGCAAATCTTCCTCTCCACATGCTCAGTTACCTTTTGAAAACTGCCTCTCCCGCTCAGCTCCCTATCAAAGCTCACTCCTAACACCTGCAACCTTTCCACCTTCAGACAGAAACCCTCACTCACCTCCATCTCACGCCCATCACTACACACCTGACACTTACTCCAATTCACACTCATCCCAGACACACTACAAAACAAGCTCACCTGAAAGCTTCCACGCCACACATCAGCCATCCCACCAGCCACCAGCACCACATCATCCATATATCCCAACGCTTTCATGCTCCTTCCACCACTTCCAGGCACAAAAACTCCCTTAAACGCCTTGTCCTTCATCACTGCACTCAGTAGAGGCTCCATTATGCAGATGAACATCAGAGGCGACAGAGGACAACCCTGCCAAACCCCACACATCATAGGGATACTCCCCCCTAGGGTACCGTTGACCAAGACTTGACTGGAGATGTACTTATACAGCCCTCTGATAACCTTCAACATGTGGTCCAGAAACCCTAGGACCTCCAGGATCTGGAACAGAAACTGGTGGGAGACTTTGTCGTAAGCTTTTTCAAGATCAACGGATTCCAACAGACACGGCAAGTTGTTGGATTGCGCGTAATGCACGACATCCCTCAGCAACAGTAAGTTGTCGGAAATCTGACGACCAGGAACCGCACAGTCCTGCTGCTACCCTACCACCTCACCAACCACAAGTTTGACTCGGTCTGACACCAACCTTGCCACAATCTTGTAGTCAACATTCAGAAGTGTAATTGGTCACCAATTCCTAATGTCTCTCTTATCACCTTTTTTGTGGATAAGGGTAATAACCCCCTCCCTTAAGGACTTTGGCATCTCACCCATCTCAAACACCACCCTCACCAAGTCACATACCTCATTCTTCATCACCTCCCAAGCTTTGCAGAAAAACTCCACAGTCAAACCATCCTTATCAGGGGTCTTACCCTTACTCATTCCTCCAATCACTCGACACACCTCCTCTTCCGTAACAGCCACACACAGACCAGCCCTACCCTCCTCAAACAAACTAGCATTGACTCTCTCGCAGTACTCCCGCATCTCCTCGGCACTCGCTTCACGTCCACCAGCAAACAAGCATGTGTAAAACTCATTCCCTGCCTCACCCATCTTCTCACCTTTCACCTCCTGTCCCTGCACCAGGACTGATTTCATCACATTACGCCCCTTCAATACCTTCTTGAAGAAGAATCGTGAGCATGTCTCCCCTTCCTCCATGTCCCTCACTTTAGCTTGAAAAATTAACTTCTTCCCCTTAGCTACCCGAGCCTTCTTTATCTCCACTCTCACCCTCCTGATTTCCTCCTCCAGCTCCCAACCCCCTTGTCTTAACTTCAGCAAAAGTCTCAACCTATTCAGTAAGGTTCTCCCTTCCCGCCTCTCCTTTTTTGCCCTCCTCACCCCATCCTGAATAAAAAAGAACTTGATGCGCTCCTTTAGCCAGTCCCACCAACTGAAAAAAGACTCAAAATCCTCCTTCCATCCAAGCCACACTTTATACTGTAGGACAAACTGGTCAAAAACTTCTTGATCTTCCAGCAGCTGGTTACTCAGTTTCCAAACTCCTCTTCCCATTTTCACATCCTGCTCAAAAACAAACTTACCCACCAAGGCCTGATGGTCAGAGAAAGAAAGATCCCACTGTCTCCAGGCTGCAACCTTTAAATTACTGGAACATAAAATAAAGTCAATTCGGGATCTCACACTTCCCTTGTCTGAAAAAAAGGTTGCTGGAGCCTTTCCTCTTCCATAGTGACACAAGGCTCCATCCTTCAAACCAAAGTCTTGCAACATTGCATTAAAGGTAACATCCGTCCGGCTTTCTCCTTGACCTACCTTATCTCCAGCATCCCTGATAAGATTAAAATCGCCAGCAACAATATTTTCTCTCCCGACTAGGTGGAGCCTCAGGATTTCCAGCAGATTCAGCCTAGTAACCTTCTGTACTTGGGCATACACACAAAAAAGCTTGAAGGCTTCTTCCAGGTAGGTAAAGTTCACTTTCAAGATTCTGCCTGCCACCACTTCCTCCCATGACTTAACTTTAATTCCAGGATTTTTAAGAAGCACCCCAACTCCTTCATTTTTGTTTTCTGCCACGCCGGGCCAAATGGCCTGCCCTGCACTCCATTCCCCATGGCCAGGAACATACCTCAACGCACACTCTTGCACACACAAGACATCACAATCAATCCTAACCAATTGAGACAACACAGACACACGACGATAGACTGACCCAATCAAACGCACATTCACACTACATATAGACAAAGCCATAAGGAGGATCAATGCAATCCTGTAACAAGCACTATTTCTCTCCATCAGGAAGCTCCTTTTAACTCCTGTATGCAGTACCCTTCCCCAAGGATGATACTGCTTCATTTTCTAAATACAGCATTGTAGGTGAGTCTACAGAGCTCATTGGTGATGATGTTGCACTTAATGTATCAGTGCTAAACCCATACTCAGATTAGGGGTTTCACACCTGCCATCACCTGGGTTCAACCCCAGAGACACGTCCCATGAATCCATACTCAGATTAGGCATTTCGCACCTGCCTCCACCTGGGCTCAAACCCAGACACAAGTCCCATATTGGTTGCTTTCTCTGTGTCTCTACCCCCTGCTCCACTTCAGGCACCAGTCTCTGAGCACACGTCAGCAAGTCTTTTGCTCCTGCCTCCTCCTTCCTCTTAGTCTCCTGCACTTCCATCTCATCTGCCCAATCCTCTACTTTCTCATCTGCATATTTATCCTCCTGCTCTGCCTCCATCTGCCTTACCAATACATCCACCTCTCCACCTACCTCCCCGCCTACCTCTTCCCCAGTCTCTCCTACCTTGTGCACCTGCATCTCATTAACCTCCTCCTCTGCTGCCTCATTAGTATTCACTTCATATGTACCCATACTGCTTTGCAGCTCCTGTCCAACACCTTCTTTGGAGCTACTCATGGGGTTTCCAGCATCTGGGGAGGCTGGCATACTCCGCTCTCAGAGCTGGCTGCCTGCACACCCCCTTCATCTGCACCCTCTGTCTCTTGCTCCTCCGGTGCTGGGCTCACATTCTGCCCTGTAAACCGCCGACTGTGCACAACCGCTGCATATGTGAACATTTTCTTTCCCTCCGTTCTTGGACAGTTTTTAACCATGTGCTCCCCAGAACCACACAAATCACATTTTTTTCCCTTACAATCTGCTGCATTGTGCCCCCGTATGTGACCATACTGAAAACACCCCCTGCAATATCGGGGTTGTCCAGGATAATACACAGTGCACCACTCCCCTTCAATGGTGAATGACGGGGGAGGGTGACAGACACCAGAGTAGCCTGTTGTATCACGTATCATACAGACTTTAAAACGCAGTTTTCCCCTGTACATCCCATACTGGTTGTACAGTCTCTTCCCATGGTCCACTCCCATGTAATACCATAACAGAAAATGTCTCACCAATGCAGGCTCCAAAAAAGGGTTGTAACAATGCACTATAACGGTCTTTACTCCTGGATCAAACAGCAGAAATGCATCCATCTTAGTTATCATATTTCCTCCCAGAGCCGCCTTCACCCAATTTTCATACGCAGCTTGGCAGGTGTCCTCAGTATGAAAAGAAACCATTGTATTGACCACTAGCCACAAAATCTTGTAGCGCAAATATATCACTGACCTGTAAATTCAGCAATTTCTGCAGAACATCCACCGCGATCACCTTCAGTCCAACTTCACCACGTTATTCAGGCTTAACCTGTAGTCTCATAGAGTTCCTCAAGCGCCTCGAACCCAACGACATGGCGATGACCTTTAATAGTACAGCTTTATGTGGCTCCTCACTTATCCGGGGGTCCCCCTAACAGAGGGGCCCCAAGACCACCTAACTTGAACCACAGCAACAAAGCTGACCCCTCATCAGGCCAAACCAACACCCTCTACTGAAGTGCCTTATATAAGCTAGCACTGACACAAGCCCAATAGAAGTACACACCCACCAATTTCTTTCAATCTGTCTTTTCTAATTTATTTCACCTGAGAGGCTGCAATACCTATTACTGTTTGCTGTGTTAACCCTTGGCTATGTTCATCAGATCAGTATAACTCCAGCACAAAATTCTAAGTCAGTGGTTATCAACCCTGTCCTTAAGTATCCCCAACAGGTCATATTTTCAGGCTTTCTATTATTTTGCAAAAGTGATTTGATCAATTTCAATGCCTTAGTAATTACCACAGATGTTTCATCTGAGGGAAATCCTGAAAGCATGACCTGTTGGGATGCCTTGAGGACTGAAGTTGAGAAACACTGATCCAAGCAACAGTTTTCTAACCAGGTGTACCTCTGCAGTGTAAACCCTACAATTTGAAATGTCCAAGTCCCTGGCTGCAATGAGCTTCCAATTTAAAGTCCCAAAATAACTTGCTTACATTACAGACTATTTGGACAAGAGACTAATAAAATGCCAGCTTGTCTTTGGATTGTGGTGAGAAACCCAACCAGGGGTTTATTATAAACTTCAACACAAGCATTAGCATATCCGGGACACGAACCAGCAACCTTTTGGGTGCCAGGTGGATTTGCTAGCCACTTAGCTAGTGAGCGGTGAGCACATGTCTTGTCCATCGCTTTGGTGTGAACCAGACCTAAATCCATAGCCATGCTCAGTATCACAAGTAATATACAATAGATTATCCTAAGTATTGGGAAAATGTGCCTTTACACACACATGAACTATAATGACAGCCCAGGGTTCAGTATAGAGTTAGGCCACCATTTGCAGCTATAACAGCTTCAACTCTTCTGGGAAGGCTGTCCATAAGGTTTAGGAATGTGTCTGGGAATGTTTGTCCATTCTTCCAGAAATGCATTTGTGAGGTCAGGCATTGATGTTGGATGAGAAGGCCTGGCTCGCAGTCTCTGCTCTAATTCAGCCAAAAGGTATTCTATCGGATTGAAGTCAGGCCAGTCAAGTTCCTCCATACCAACCTCCCTCATCGATGTCTTTATGGCCTTTGCTTTGTGCATTGGTGTGCAGTCATGTTGGAACAGGAAGGGGCCATCCCCAAACTGTTCCCACAAAGTTGGGAGCATGAAATTGCCCAAAATGTCTTGCTGATGCCTTAAGAGTTCCCTTCACTGGAACTAAGGGGTCAAGCGCAACCGCTGAAAAACAACCCCACACCATAATCCCCCCTCCACCAAATGATTTGAACCAGTGCACAAAGCAAGATTCATAAAGACATGGATGAGTGAGTTTGGGGTGGAGGAACTTGACTGGCCTGCACAGAGTCCTAACCTCAACCAGATAGGACACCTTTTGGCTGAATTTTAGCAGACTGTGAGCCAGGTCTTCTCATCCAACATCAGTGCCTGACTTCACAAATGCACTTCTGGAAGAATGGCCAAATACTCCCATAGACAAACATCCTAAACCTTATGGACAGCCTTTCCAGAAGAGTTGAAGCTGTTATAGCTGCAAAGGATGGGCCAATTCAATATTGAACCCTATGGACTAAGACTGGGTTGCCATTAAAGTTCATGTGCATGTAAAGGCAGGCATTCCCCATTGCCTAGCTCAGGGGAAGGCAACCTGCGGCCCTCCAGCTGTTGTGGAACTACATTTCCCATGAGGCATTGCAAGCCTGGCAGTTACAATTACTCCCAGAGGCATGATGGGACTTGTAGTTCTGCAACAGCTGGAGGGCAGCAGATTGCCTACCCCTGGCCTTGCTAGTATATCTAGCAAGATTTGCAATTGTGGTGGAACCCTCCTACACATAAATATTACATTTAGATATAATTTAGGTAAGGTCCTGAGTCATGTTTAACAACATAGAGAGGACAAACAACATCTCTACATGAAGTGACATGCTTGGGAATCGAACTCAGGACATGTGCAATGGTAGACAGAATTGCTACCTTTTAAACTATGGGGCTTACACACATCAAGTCCTCCTACACATAAATACACAGATACTGCATGTCTAGGGATATATAGGACTTACATTAGTCAGGAGCTAATCTTCTAAATGTACACTGTGATTTTTGGTGGTTCTTGCTGCGTGAGCATAGAATAGTAATTTTATCCTCAGATTTTTATTTTTTACTTGACATTTTTATTTCTGATGTTGGTACACATATCATATTTTTGGGGCTCAAATTAGAATCATTTGGAAAGAATAAAAAATATAAAAAGGCACTAATTTTAAATTTCCATAAGCAATAGTATTGTTTGTGGTTTGTAAAGACACCTGTGTGAGTTTGGCTAAATATTTGTGTAACATGGACATCAGCATGTGAAAGTGACCGAGAAAAAAAAAATATTTACAAAACATGAAGAGATTTCACATTCTAGCATTCTTAAAAACAAAATAGATTATCAAATTTGCAACATTGTTGCCAGGACAATTTCTTTGAGAGAAAGATACATTTCATCTCAACATGAAATGGATTTATTTCATAAAGTAACAATTGTCCCATTAGAATGAATGGCTGAAACTTGCACTTGGCAAAATAACTTTCCTCTTCACTCCCAAAAAATGTGTGTAAAATAACTCTCATTTTGGTATTTACTAACTATTCAAGGAATTACTCCATGGGAGTTATTTTGAGAGTTGTTTTGTGTCTGAGCATGCTCAGCTGTGCTCTGTACCTAGGAGTAAGGAGATGGGGAATTTATCTCTTCTCAGACTTTGTATGATATTTCAGTGGAGAAATCACTTTTTTACACAGTTTAAAAGCAGGTTATCTTTAAACAATATACTGCATATTTTAGTACAATTTAGGGGATCAGATCATGCTCCAAACATTATTTCTATTTACACAACTCCTTGTCTGGACTGGAGTAAGGAGTTGGCCATTATCTGCGACCTGGGAGCAATAGTGAATTCAAGTTTGGGCGTTATTTACCACCAGCGATATTGTGAATATTGTTTTAGTGCTATTTACCGCGAATCACAGTAATTTTACCGCAAATCGTGGTAATTTTGCCACTATTTTGCGGCAGCGCTATAGTAGCCCCCTTAGTAAACACCTCCATATCTATCCCAGGGAGATCCAGCTTTTGAGTAAGTTCCATTGAGAACATCCTTCACTTTGGGTTCTTTCAGCTACTACTGTGGGCTTTTAGTTGGGACATTCATTTAGGGAAGCTTAGGTCTAGAAAAATAAAATATTATGAAGCCACCGAATACCAATATAGTACCATCACAGACCTGAGGAGTGATTCTCTATCTCATAGTCTGGGTAACCATGAACAACGCGTCCTCTATATATACGATCAACATAGCAACATGCCTTCTATCGATTGATTACTGGGACAATATACTGGAGGTGATCGTGGTGAATCCATTGTCTTTCAAGACTCCTATGATCCCCCCTGGATGGTTATGTTCACACATATAGGAATATAGGAACAGGCACCAATAAAGTTTTAATTGTCTAGCCTAAATTTCACATTGAGTTACACATTATGTATGTCCATGGAATGTGTAGGGATGTTAAGTTGGCTCCATCAGTTTGTAACTGAAAGTTGGACTCTTAGGAGCTGAATAGAAGATCATATGATGGGCAGCCAAATGATATTCTTTAAAAATGAGATATTGGTATATGTGCCAGCCAGGGGCAGATCCAGAGTCTAGTCTCGGGAAGGGGCGCTACCAGAAAAAAGCCTTTAAGCTTCACATCCGGTTCCGTACTGCGCATGCGCGAAGCTCGCTGCACTTTCTAATTAGCCTGGCAGCGTGGGAAGGAGGAGGGGGGCCGAACTTCCGAGGGATGGAGCCGTGGCAGATGAGTGGAAGTTCCACTTTTGGGTGTAAATCCGCTTTAATATTGAACAAGACAAAAATGGCAATACTAAAAGGGCAGCATTTTTTTTCATAAATAATGGCATACAATTTGTATTCTGTGAGTTTACACAATCATTAATTTTATATAAATCAATACAAAGGGGACTTCCTGAATATTGTGCCACCGTCCATGAATTCAGAACAAACAAACAAAGTTGTGGGACACCCCACATGAATGGGACGTTTTCAATGGGCACAAATTACTAACACATTTGAGTGTCTTATGTTTAACATACGGTAATAAATACTTTTTTTTACGACGGGAAAATCATAACGGTAAAAACAGAACAAGTTATAATTTCGCCTAAATGTGGGTTTTCACCTTGAAGGTGAGTAGACGGTGCCGAGGTAGGGAGCCTTCAAGCCGGGGGGAGGAGGAAGGGTGCGACGGTCCGATTAATCTTTCACGTCGCTCGAAGCGCGTACGCGTCATGCCTTGGCCTACACTTCGAATTTCCGAAAAAAGACCATCGCGGGGAAGGGCTCTGATCTGAGACCTAGACGGGGACCGACCGTGTATATGGTTATAGAGTAAAAATTTCTTATAGTAAA
>BLSH010512201.1:83257-93568 GCA_018402905.1 Glandirana rugosa | reverse complement strand
GTTATATGTAAGCGCCTGTATACTGAACATATATGATAAATGATATACAGATTAATGCCTAAATGAATCTACATATAGTAGACCCAATCTTTATTGTTTTTGTGTTGTGCTAATTACATTATTTCTCTTTGATTAGTTGTTCTCACAACTGAAAGCCATAGTTCTGGAGTCCTGAGGAAGCTCGTAGCGAAACGCGTTGACTCCTTGTTCGCGTATAACATACTTTGGCTTAAGGATCTTATTTAATTGTATAGTGTGTTTTGGTAGGGGCCCCTCGACGTGCCACTGGATGTGACCCTACGTGGGATTTGCATCACGTGGTACTTGGGGGACTCCCACTTGTTACCTTTCTCCCCGTTTTTTTCTTGTTACTGTATTACTTTTTTTTGTGTATAGATATTGTGTTATGTATTTTTCTATGTACAAATAAAATATTATATATTTTTTATACAATTCATTCTGGCTATCTCGTGGTGTGCCCATTGAAAACGTCCCATTCATGTGGGGTGTCCCACAACTTTGTTTGTTTGTCATTAATTTTATATATATATATATATATATATATATATATATATATATATATACACATTAATATTAAATATTAATTTTATATACAATCATTAATAAAGTACTCACTTTCAGTTTCATATATATATTTTGGTGCCCTGGTGGGGGGGGGGATCCCATGGAGGAGCAATAGTGATAAGCGGGATCCGGGCTTGCAGGCAGCATCTAATGACACATCCACTGCTTCATGCCTTCATCCAGTCTTCACGCGTGCTGGAGCAGATCATGAAGGGAGAAGGTGGGTGGAGCTTACATTAGGCATGGAGGAGGAAGAAGGCTCTGCTCTGAATGCTGGGGCCTCACTCTCCTCCTCGGCAGCGGCTCGGACGTGACTGACGTCACTGGTTGCTAGACCCCAGTAGACACAGGCGTTAGCAACCAGTGCAGCAGGTAGTAGAGGCCAGGCCAGCAGTGTGGCGTTGCAGTACAACAACAGGGTATCTCTCTCGGCGCCGCTTGTGATCATGATGCTGATGTGAGAGACTCAGGAGTCTGTAATATTTTCAAAGGGAGGGGGGCAAATGCCCCATTGCCCCAGCCCCCCCTCTGGATCCGCCCCTGGTGCCAGCATTTTTAGGTAACATTTTAAAGAAACAGTAATACAAATATGAATTTTGGTAAACAGTTTATGCAGTTGTATTAATACCCATGAAGTCCCAGGTTTTTCTTTTTTCTTGATTTATAGGATTATGAAAGACCTGGAGTAGGTACTAGATATAATGGTGGTGGGTAAGGCAAGACTGCGTCTAACAGTGGGGGTGGCTTAAAGCGGAATAATTAAAGAGAACCTGTGCCTAATCACTGTATACACTGCACATTGAAAATACAGTATATGATAAGCCACACTGTGCCCACAAAATACTCCTAATTACTGTGCCACAAATGACAGTTTCACACTCAGGATAAGGGATCTTTTTTTTTTAATTAAAGATTTCCATTACATATGTTTTCTGCACACTATAAAACATTATTTTGAGCCTACCTTAAAGCTTCTTAGCACCAAATAGTTATGCCAGATGTGTGAATATATGTGGCAGTGCGACATTAAAGCCCACTGACATGCTGCCATATATATATGTATACAGCTGGCATTTAAAGGATAAACTTCTGAAAGCTGGGCAAATTATAAATTAATATGGAAAGGCAAATAGTTTCTAAAAACTTACAGCATGAAAAAAACGATTCTAGAATCCCAGGATCCTGATGTGCAACAATGTTTTCTCAGTATGCCAGCTCATTAACTCTTCTTCACATTGAGCGACACATTAAATTAGCATGGAAAGGCAAATAGTTTCTAAAAGCTGCCATCATGTAAAAAAAACATTGCAGAATCTCAGGATCCTGCTGTGCAACAGTGTTTTCTCAATATTTGCATTTCCATGCTGATGAATACTTTGTCCAGCTTTCAGAAGTGACACTGTGACTGTGCAGTGTGGGCAGCAGCAAATATCACTGGGCTCTAATTTCTGCTTTCATGATTACTCCATTTCCTCCCTCTCATATCTGTCTTCCTCGGGGGTGGCTGACCTGGAAAGCAGCACTGGGTGTCAACCTGTCCTCTCTTCTGACTCCCTGGATGAACTCTGGAGTGGATTCAATGTGGTGGGCTAATGGTAGGAGAATAGATGGGGTACTGGGGGTTTAGTCATGCCAATCACTATTTGTTGAAGCAGTGGGATGGAGGCAGCACAGCTATAGTAATCCTGCGTCCCTCCTCATGCTGGGCTGGCATACAGTATCTCACATTTTTGTAAATATTTTATTCTATCTTTTCATGGGACAACACTGAGGAAATGACACTTTGCTACAATGTAAAGTAGTGAGTGTACAGCTTGTATAGCAGTGTAAATTTGCTGCCCCCTCAAAATAACTCAACACACAGCCATTCATGTCTAAACCGCTGGCAACAAAATTGAGTACACCCCTAAGTGAAAATGTCCAAATTGGACCCAAAATATCAATATTTTGTGTGGCCACCATTATTTTCCAGCACTGCCTTAACCCTCTTGGGCATGGGGTTCCCCAGAGCTTCACAGGTTGCCACTGGTGTCCTCTTCCACTCCTCCATGATGACACCACGGAGCTGGTGGATGTTAGAGACCTTGCGCTCCTCCATCTTCCATTTGAGGATGCCCCACAGATTCTCAATAGGGTTTAGGTCTGGAGACATGCTTGGCCAGTCCATCACCTTTACCCTCAGCTTCTTTAGCAAGGCAGTGGTCATCTTGAAGGTGTTTGGAGTTGTTATCATGTTGGAATACTGCCCTGCGGCCCAGTCTCTGAAGTAAGGGCATCATTCTTTGCTTCAGTATATCACAGTACATGTTGGCATTCATGGTTTTATCAATGAACTGTAGCTCCCCAGTGCCGGCAGCACTCATGCAGCCCCAGACCATGACACTCCCACCAACATACTTGACTGTAGGCAAGACACACTTGTCTTTGTACCCCTCAGCTGGTTGCCACCACACACGCTTGGTCTCATCAGACCACAGGACATGGTTTCAGTAATCCATGTTCTTAGTCTGCTTGTCTTCAGCAAACTGTTTGCGAGCTTTCTTGTGCATCATCTTTAGAAGAGGCTTCCTTCTGGGATGACAACAATGCAGACCAATTTGATGCAGTGTGCGCTGTATGGTCTGAGCACTAACTGGCTGACCTCCCCACCCCTTCAACCTCTGCAGCAATGCTAGCAGCACTCATATATCTATTTCCCAAAGACAACCTCTATATATGACGCTGAACTCAACTCCTTTGGTCGACCATGGCGAGGCCTGTTCTGAGTGGAACCTGTCCCGTTAAACTGCTGTATGGTCTTGGCCACCGTGTTGCATCTCAGTTTCAGGGTCTTGGCAATCTTCTTATAGCCTGGGTCATCTTTATGTAGAGCAACAATTCTTTTTTTCAAATCCTCAGCACGTTCTTTGCCATGAGGTGCCATGTTGAACCTCCAGTGACCAGTATGAGGGAGTGAGAGCGATAACACCAAATATTACAAAAAATACCAAATTTAACACACCTGTTCCCCATTCACACCTGAGACCTTGTAACAATAATGAATCAATAACGAGTCACATGGTACCAGGGAGGGAAAATGGCTAATTGGGCCCAGTTTGGACTTTTTCACTTAGGGGTGTACTCATTTTCTTGCCAGCGGTTTAGATATTAATGGCTGAATGTAGAGTTATTTTGATCGGACAGTAAATTTACACTGTTATAGAAGCTTTAAGGGTTAATTTTCTGCTAGTTTGCGATAGTGGTGTGAGGGGGGGGAGGGTCCGTGGACTTTGTGTGTGGGTTTTTTCTTTACTATGTTGTTGCCGCTAGGGGGGCTGTAGCTCGGCTTTGACCCTTGAGCAGACGTTAATCATTGGAATGATTGCACGGTCTATGGGCCCACGGACTCTCTTTCCTACATCAGCATCAGTACATCAGTGAGTGTACATGAGTGCAGTCGTGTTGTCTTTGGTGGCGTTATCGCTGTATGTGTGCACCTGGTGCGGGGGAGGTTTCCACACTGACTATATTAATATTAGAGAGAAACGATTCTGTTTTTTTGATGCAATTGTCTCTGTGGTGTCTTCCTCCTGCAGCCTGATGTTCGCATGCATTTGTACATGAACCTTTTTTGGTTTATTGGTTTTTACTTACAATTTGCCTTACTGGTGATGTGCTTAGGCTAATATCACTATTTTGGCAGTTATAAAGTGTTAAAGGTTCACGGATCTCATGTGCAATCTAGTGTATGCTAGATCCATGATTGGTTAGATGTCTGGCATGCACTGTTGCATATTGAAGATCAGTTGGCTTGAGTTTCTTTGATTTGATTTTATACGGTCATTGGTAAACTAGGTTGTTGTTAACTTGCCTTCAACTACATATAGCTAGATTCATGCCTGTGATCCTTGTTCCTTTGATTTTGGGCACCACCAGAAAGCATTTAGAAATTGAAATTTGATTTTTAAATTGTCTTTTGATTTTTCTTTTACTTTATTATATCATATCTCATTGTACACAGATCTGGGTAAAAATTGTTGAATGCATTGGTACCTTTAAATAATGTATACACTGTCAGTCACTCCTCACCTGTAGACAATCATTGGTTGATTGACTAATTAATTGATTGCAAACACATGTATCACTTTTTTGTTCGGTTCATGTATTTATACTTGGCAATCGCCTTGTAAAGTCATGCTATGAGTAAGCACCAGCCCACGGTGCGAAACGCGTAAGCTGGGACTTGTGGTTCACCCCTATTTTGTATCTGCACCTTTACCTGTACCTTGCTACAAATAAACAACACATTGGATTCAGAGTGCGGCTGTCCAGCCTTTTATTCATGTTCCATGTGCACTCATCGGCCTGCACCTGTTTAGCGATGCACACAGCTGATCCTTTGATCTTGTCCAAGAACATCCGGAGCGGTGAGTGATCTTTTGTCTACTGCCTTAACCCTCTTGGGCATGGAGTTCACCAGAGCTTCACAAGTTGCCAATGAAATCCTCTTCCACTCCTCTATGACGACATCGAGGAGCTGGTGGATGTTAGAGACCGTGCGCTCCTCCACCTTCCGTTTGAGGATGCCCCACAGAAGCTCAATAGGGCTTAGGTCTGGAGACATGTTTGGCCAATCCATCACCTTTAGCTTCAGCTTCTTTAGCAAGGCAGTAGTTGTCTTGGAGGTGTGTTTGGGGTCGTTATCATGTTAGAATACTGTCCTGTGGTCCAATCTCCGAAGGGAGGGGATCATGCTCTGCTTCAGTATGTCACAGTACATGTTGGCATTCAAGGTTCCCTCAATGAACTGTAGTTCCCTAGTGCCAGCAGCACTGATGCAGTCCCAGACCATGACACATGACTGACACCAAATAAGTTTATCTTGATCTCATCAGACCACAGAACATGGTTCCAGTAATCCATGTCCTTAGTCTGCTTGTCTTCAGCAAACTGTTTGCGGGGTTTCTTGTGCATCATCTTTATAAGAGGCTTCCTTCTGGGACGACAGCCATGCAGAACAATTTGATGCAGTGTGCGGTGTATGGTCTGAGCACTGACAGGCTGACCCCCCCACTCCTTCAACCTCTGCAGCAATTCTAGCAGCACTCATATGTCTATTTCCCAAAGACAATCTATAGATATGACGCTGAGCACGTGCACACAACTTCTTTGGTCAACCATGGTGAGGCCTGTTCTGAATGGAACCTGTCCTGTTAAACGGTTATGTCTTGGCCACGTGCTGAAGCTAAGTTTCAGGGTCTTGGCATCTTCATATAGCCTAGGCCATCTTAATATAGAGCAACTCCTCAGAGAGTTCTTTGCCATGAGGTGCCATGTTAAACATCCAGTGACCAGTATAAGAGAGTGAGAGTGATAACACCAAATTTAACACACCTGCTTCCCATTCACGCATCAGACATTGTAACACTAATGAGTTACATGACACTTGGGAGGGAAAATGGCTAATTGGGCCCAATTTTGACATTTTCACTTAGGGGTGTACTCACTTTTGTTGCCAGCGGTTTAGACATTAATGGCTGTGTGTTGAGTTATTTTGAGGGGACAGTAAATTTATACTGTTATACCAGCTGTACACTCACTACTTTACATTGTAGCAAAGTGTAATTTCTTCAGTGTTGTCAAATGAAAAGTTATAATAAAATATTTACAAAAATGTGAGGGGTGTACTCACTTTTGTGAGATACTGTATATACACACACAGCGTATTGAGTGTGCACTATATATCAGTGCATTCGGGGTGTACATACTGTATATAGTACACTTGATGTGGTGTATTAAAATATATACAGCCTGGTATATATATATATATATACAGTATATATATATATATATATATATATATATATATATATACACACAGCGTATTGAGTGTACACTATATATCAGTGCATTCGGGGTGTACATATGGTATATAGTACACTTGACCTAGTGTATTAAAATATATACAGCCTGGTATATATACACACAGCGTATTGAGTAGGGATGGTGTTCGAGTTCGGGTGTTCCCTTGTTTGGGTAATCCCGAACATCATGGGGCGTTTGCGGCAACCTCGCACACCCCATAATGTTTTCAAATAGTGGCAGAATGCCACCCGCTGATTGGCCAAAGCATGCACATGACTTGAATGCTTTGACCAATCAGCGGGCGGCCTGCTGTAAGAGCTTTGATTGGCTAACGGCAGGATGCCTTTAGCCAATCACTGCACACCAGTCTCAATCCATGCCCCACACTATATAAAGCCTTTTGTACAGCGGCTCTATGATAGTGTGTCGGCGTTGCTTGTTAGAGAGAGAATGTAGGTTCCTGTATACAGGCAGTTTAGCTAGCTAGATTTTAAAAACATTGTTAAAAATAGACAAAATATAGATAGCTAACTAGATAGATAGTTAGACATCCAAAATATATCTGTCAGTTAGTGCAGACAGGTTAGTGTAGGGAAAAAAAATTATGTATATATATATATATATATATATATATATATATATATATATACACACAGCGTATTGAGCGTGCACTATATATCTGTAACCTAAGGTAGATAGTTTACTTGACGTGGTGTATTAAAATATATACAGCCTGGTATATATAGGAAGGCCAGTATGGTGGCCTGAATTTATGGGAGGAGCCCAGAGGGTATTTAAGCACCTCACTCCCCATGCTCTTTGTCGGTTCCAGTGCACGATAGCACGTTACTGGGCCGGCTCTCCCCAGCACACTTCATGTTTGTGAATCTGTGCATTCGATTACCAGTGTGCTGCAGCTTCTCAGTTTGTGGTCTTCGTCGGCGGTTCACACTCGCTGTTGCAGGTAGGATGCGAACCTTTTCATTACATACACTATGTTATAATCCGTAATGTTTCCTATCCTGCATTCCCTTTTGTACTTAGCTGCCTCCAAGTTGTTGTCGGTCGTGTCCCGACATTATATGGCACAGGCATAGTAGATTCGTAGGTTCCCTCTGCCTATTTTACGATACATTCTCAGAGCCAAGCCTTGAGCCACAGTCGGTCGTTATCCAATATCACTCGATACAGGCAATGTTGCTCACAGCATTCACTGTCTATGGGGGTTGCCACCGCATCCATTGGGTGATTAGCATGTATTGTTTGCAAAGGCTTCTATGGCTGATTGAGTTGGTAGTTAGACCCACCTGGGTCTTGGCTGCACTCAATTAGCCTCGGGGGTTGGGTGGTTGGTGTGTGTGTTCAGTTGAGGCCGTATTATACTCTACAACCTAACTTCTATCAGATTAATTTCATGCACGCTACAACCAATTCGTATCGATCATGCCATTCACCCCACAATCGATTTGTAGCGAATCCATTGCATACTCACCACAGTCCAATTTGCACCTAGTCACTGATTTTTACAGGTCATGTTGTTTACCCGGTCCATGTTATCTTCCCGATCGGTTACCCTTCCTACCGACTCGCATCAGTTCATACCATTTTTTTCACTACCAAA
The DNA here is from genome assembly GCA_018402905.1 of Glandirana rugosa. NCBI lineage: Eukaryota > Metazoa > Chordata > Amphibia > Anura > Ranidae > Glandirana > Glandirana rugosa. The sequence continues at coordinate 85,518 of BLSH010512201.1, read as the reverse complement.
TTGCATCGATTCACATCATTTCTTACTACTGATTTGCATCAGTTCATGTCATTTCCTACTACTGGCGCATGTCGGGTCATGTTATTCCACTACTGATTCGCAGTGCTTCATGCTATTTTCTATTATCGATTCGCATTGGTTCACATCACTTCCTACTACCCACTCATGTTTGTTCATGTCATTCCACTACTGAGTTGCATTGGTTCATGTCAGTTCCTACTACCAATTTGCATCGGTTCATGTCAGTTCCTACTACTGACGCATGTCAGTTCATGTCATTCCACTATCGATTCGCAGCGCTTCATGTCAGTTCCTTCTACTGACTCATGTTGGTTAGAGCTGAGCGAACCCGGACTGTAAAATTCTGGTCCGTATCGGACTTTGGGGTATCCGTGCCCCGAACCCGATCCCAGGCAATAAAAAAAAAGTCTGGGATCGGGTTCGGTATTCGGGTATTTTTGGCTTCTTTTCTATAGCTGCTGGGCAGCCAATCAACAAGCTTTTCACTAGTTTGTCCTTAGAAGCCATCACAGCCATACCTACTAATGGCATGGCTGTAATTGGCCAATGCATCATGTGACCCAGCCTCTATATGGGGCTGGAGTCACGTAGCGTCGCGTGTCAGATCGTCTCAGACTAGAGTAGGGAGAGCTTCATGCCACTGCTGTGAGGGAAAGATTAGCGTTCACAACCATCTCAGACTGCATTAGGGAGACCTTCATTGCGGTCCTGTGAGGGAGACATTAGCGTTCAGAACCATCTTATAGTGCATTAGGGAGATGTTCCTGTCTGTGCTGTGAGGGAGACATTAGCGTTCAAAACTATCTTATAGTGCATTAGGGAAACATTCCTGTTGGTGCTCTGAGGGAGAGATTCTCATTCTAAAACCATCCACTACTGCATTAGGGAAACGTTCCTGTTGGTGCTCTGAGGGAGAGATTCTCATTGTAAAACCATCTACTATTGCATTAGGGAAACGTTCCTGCTGGTGCTCTGAGGGAGAGATTCTCATTCTAAAACCATCTACTACTGCATTAGGGAAACGTTCCTGTTGGTGCTCTGAGGGAGAGATTATCATTCTAAAACCATCTACTACTGCATTAGGGGCAGGTTCCTGTTGGTGCTCTAAGGGAGAGATTATTGTTCTAAAACCATCTACTACTGCATTAGGGAGACATTCCTGTTGGTGCTCTGAGGGAGAGTTTATCATTCTAAAATCATCTACTACTGCATTAGGGACAGGTTCCTGCTGGTGCTCCGCGGGAGAGTTTATCGTTCTAAAAACATCTACTACTGCATTAGGGAGTGGTTCCTGTTGGTGCTCTGAGGGAGAGTTTATCGTTCTAAAACCAACTACTACTGCATTAGGGAGAGGTTCCTGTTGGTGCTCTGAGGGAGAGAATTTTTGTTCTAAAACCATCTACTACTGCATTAGGGACAAGTTCCTGTTGGTGCTCTGAGGGAGATTTTTTGGTTCTAAAACAAACTACTACTGCATTAGGGAGAGGTTCCTGTTGGTGCTCTGAGGGAGAGTTTAGCGTTCTAAAACCAACTACTACTGCATTAGGGAGAGGTTCCTGTTGGTGCTCTGAGGGAGAGTTTATCATTCTAAAGCCATCTCCTACTGCATTAGGGAGAGGTTTCTGTTGGTGCTGTGAGGGGGAGATTATTGTTCTAAAATCATCTCATACTGCAGTAGGGACAGGTTCCTGTTGTTGCTGTGAAAGACAGATTATCATTCTAAAATCATCTCATACTGTTGTAGCGAGAGGTTCCTGCTGCTGGTGTGAGTGGTGCATTTCTTGCACAAAAATAAAAAGTGAATCTACAATTTTCTTTTTTTTTAAAAATTAAGAATAATAATTTATTATTCTTTTTTTTTTGTATTAATAAATAGTGCTACATAGTACATTAGTGTCCAGAATGAGGAGAGCGTCAAATAAGGAACGTGGTGGTGGTCGTGGTGCTGCTGGTGCTGCTGGTGTTGGTGGTGTTGCTGAAGCTCCTGTTGAAAGAAGAGGACATGGTCGATCTGTGCCAGCTACACGCACAAGTAAAACACCTTCCTCAGGTAGCCGACAGAACCTTCAACGTTATATGGTAGGCCCGAATGCCGCTCAACGAATAGTGAGGCCAGAACAAGTACAGGTGATAGTAGATTGGGTGGCTGACAATGCCTCCAGTTCCTTCACATTGTCTCCCACCCGGTCCCTTGATGAAAGCTCAGAGTTGGCACCTAAACCCCATGGCCATCTGTCTTT
>BLSH010512201.1:53229-83247 GCA_018402905.1 Glandirana rugosa | reverse complement strand
TCTACAATTTTCTTTTTTTTTAAAAATTAAGAATAATAATTTATTATTCTTTTTTTTTTGTATTAATAAATAGTGCTACATAGTACATTAGTGTCCAGAATGAGGAGAGCGTCAAATAAGGAACGTGGTGGTGGTCGTGGTGCTGCTGGTGCTGCTGGTGTTGGTGGTGTTGCTGAAGCTCCTGTTGAAAGAAGAGGACATGGTCGATCTGTGCCAGCTACACGCACAAGTAAAACACCTTCCTCAGGTAGCCGACAGAACCTTCAACGTTATATGGTAGGCCCGAATGCCGCTCAACGAATAGTGAGGCCAGAACAAGTACAGGTGATAGTAGATTGGGTGGCTGACAATGCCTCCAGTTCCTTCACATTGTCTCCCACCCGGTCCCTTGATGAAAGCTCAGAGTTGGCACCTGAACCCCATCTGTCTTTCACCTCAGCCCCTTGTAAATCAGCCAAGCAGTCTGAGCCCCAAGTCATGCAGCAGTCTCTTATGCTTTTTCATGACTCTGCTGCTGTGCTTTCCGTGGGCCACCCACATAGCCCTAGCCCAGAAGTGGAAGACATTGAGTGACATGGAAACACCACGGCAGCATGTCTGTGATAATGATGACGAAACACAGGTGCCAACTGCTGCGGCTTTCCTCAGTGTGCAGACTGACAAGAAGGGGCAGTGGTGAAGGGTGAGTGGAAGATGATGTGGAGGATGATGAGATCCTAGACCCCACATGGAGTGAAGGTCATGCGAGTGACATGTGCAGTTTAGAGGAAGAGGTGGTGTTCACACAGAGGCACCAGCACAGCAAAAGAGGAAGCAGGTTGCAAAAGCGGAGCGAGCGTCCCCTAGACAGTATGCCTGCTACTACCCACCACACCCATGGACCTAGCACACCAAAGGCAGCTCAAAGGCTTTCCCCGGCGTGGCAGTTCTTCACACAATGTGCTGACTACAAGACACAAGTGGTTTGCACACTGTGCAATGAGAGGCTGAAGCGAGGCACAAATGTTCTAAACCTGAGCACAACCTCCATGACCAGGCATCTAAATGCAAAGCACTTGCTGCAGTGGAATAAGTACCTCAAAATCCAAGAAAGGTCTCTGCCTCCTCCTGCTTCCTCTTCTGCTGCTGCCTCGGCCTCTTCCTCCACCTCTACAGTGCCAGTGTCACCTGCCACTCAGCAAACAGACGATGTGACAGCAATGCCACCATGTCCGCCACCGTCCCCAAGCATTTCCACGCGGTCCCATGGAAGCTTACAGCTCTCCATCTCCCAAATACTGGAGAGAAAGAGGAAGTACCCCCCTACCCACCAGCGATCCCTGACCCTGAATGCCAGCATTTCAAAATTCCTGGCCTTTGAAATGCTGTCATTCCGTCTGGTAGACACAGACAGTTTTAAAAATCTGATGGCGGTGGCTGTCCCACAGAACGTGGTTCCCAGCCGCCACTACTTTTCCAGGCGAGCCATCCCTTCCCTGCACAAACAAGTCGGGGACGAGATCAAGTGTGCACTGTGCAACGCCATCTGTGGCAAGGTCCACATAACCACTGATACGTGGACCAGTAAGCATGGGCAGGGATGCTATATCTCGCTAACTGCACACTGGGCAAATGTAGTGGCGGGTGGACCTGAGGTGGTTAGCTGTTTGGCACATGTCCTTCCACCACCGAGGATTGCAGGGCATTTTTCTTTGCCTCCTGTTGCCTCCTGCTCCTACTGCGCTTCCTCCGCCTCCTCCTCTACCACCTCCTTATCCACTCAGCATAACACCTTCACCACCAACTTCAGCACATCCAGGGGGAAACGACAGCAGGCTGTTTTAAAACTGATATGTTTGGGGGATAAACCCCACACTGCGCAGGAGCTGTGGATGGGCATTGAACAACAGACCGATCAGTGGTTGTTGCCACTGAGCCTCAAGCCCGGCCTGGTGGTGTGCGTTAATGGGCGAAATCTCATAGCAGCTCTGGGCCTAGCCGGTTTGACGCACATCCCTTGCCTGGCACATGTGCTGAATTTGGTGGTGCAGAAATTTCTAAAAAACTACCCGGATATGTCAGAGCTGATGCAGAAAGTGTGGGCCGTCTATGAGCGCTTTTGGCGTTCTCACCTTGCTGCTGTTCGCCTGTCTGCGCGGCAGCGGAACTTCGGCCTTCCCGCTCACCGCCTCCTATGCGATGTGCCCACAAGGTGGAACTCCACCTTGCACATGCTGGAGAGACTGTGCGAGCAACAGCAGGCAATAGTGGAGTTTCAGCTGCAACATGCACGGGTCAGTCGCTGTGCGGAACAGCACCACTTCACCACCAACTAGTGGGCCTCCATGCGAGACCTGTGTACCATATTGCGGTGTTTCGAGTACTTCACCAACATGGCCAGTGCCGATGATGCTGTTCTCAGCATTACTATCCCACTTCTATGTCTCCTTGAAAAAAACACTTCGGGCAATGATGAAAGAGGATGTGGCACAGGAGGAGGAGGAAGAGGGGTCATTTCCATGGTTATCAGGCCAGTCATTCACAAGTGGCTTGGAGGGTGGGTTCCTGCACCAGCATAGGCCAGGTCAAATTTTTTCAAGCCAGGGGACAGTTCTGGAGGATGAGGAGGACGAGGAAGATGATAAGGAGGAGGAGGAACCGTGTTCACAGCAGGGTGGCACCCAACGCAGCTCGTGGGCATTACTGGAGTGTGGCTGGGGGGATACTGAGGACACAGATGATACACCTCCCACAGAGGACAACTTGTCTTTGCCTCTGGGCAGCCTGGCACACATGAGCGACTACATGCTGCAGTGCCTGCTTAATGACAGCCGAGTTGCCCACATTTTAACTTGTACTGATTACTGGGTGGCCACCCTGCTGGATCCCAGTTACAAAGACAACATGCCGTCCTTAATTCCCTCACTGGAGCATGATCGGAAGATGCGCGATTACAAGCGCACTCTGGTAGACGCGCTGCTGAGGGCATTCCCAAATGACACCGGGGGCTCAGTGGAAGCACAAGGCGAAGGCGGAGGAGGAGGAGGAAGAGGTCGCCAATGCAGCTGTGGCACCGCCAGCACCTCAGAAGGCAGGGTTAGCATTGCCGAAATGTGGAAAAGCTTTGTGAGTAGCACGCCACCACAAACAGCACCACCAGCTGAACGTCTTAGCAGGAGGCAGCATTTCAGCAACATGGTGGAACAGTATGTGTGCACACGCCTACACGTACTGACTGATGGGTCTGCCCCATTCAACTTCTGGGTCTCCAAATTGGCCACATGGCCTGAGCTTGCCCTTTAGGCCTTGAAGGTGCTGGCCTGCCCTGCAGCCAGTGTATTGTCTGAACGTGTGTTTAGTACGGCAGGGGGCGTTATCACAGACAAGCGCAGCCGCCTGTTCACAGCCAACGTGGACAAGCTAACCTTTATTAAAATGAACCAGGCATGGATCCCACAAGACTTGTCTGTACCTTGTGCAGAATAGACATTTAGATCGGCCTCACACAGCCATTGGTATCCTTTCTTTTTTTTTGAATATGTCTCAATATTTTGGGGGCTACCCCAATTCTAAAAAAAAAACCAAACAAACAAAAAATAGTGTTGGCTACCTCCTCCTCCTCTTCCTCCTCCTCCTCCTCCTCCTCCACCACTGCCACTTCCATCTACACTGCCTAGTCAACCTCTAGGCTCCTACTCCACATGATTTTAAGTTATTTCCCTATCCACATTTGTTTGCAGGGCACTTCTCCTACTCTTACCCACATTTTGCTTCCTTTTGCAGCCTTCTAGCCCTTTCCATTACTTTTTTACAGCCATTTTTGTGCCCAAAAGTTCGGGTCACCATTGACTTCAATGGGGTTCGGTGTCCGGGGTCAAGTTCGGATCGAGTTCGGTGCCGAACCCAAACGGTTTCACGAGGCTCGGCCGAACCCCACGAACTCGAACATCCAGGTGTCCACTCAACTCTAATGTTGGTTTATGTCAGTTCCTACTACTGAGTCGCATCAGTTCATGTCAGTTCCTACTACCGATTTTCATTAATTATGTTAGTGTTCTGCCAATTCAAATCAGTTTGTGTCATGCCACTAATTATCGTCAATTTATTTACCGATTTGCATCGGCTCATGTTATTTCCTATCACGGATTTGCATCGAAGCAAATCAGTTCACATGTAATTTAAGTCGATCCACATCTTGCTAACGCCCACTACCGATCCGTATCGGTTCGTGTTTCTTCCTTACTACCGATTCGTATCGATCTATGGCATCGGTTCAAGTTCCACGCCAAGCACAGTTACGGTTAGTTCAGGCACAATACACCCCCTTTCTATTTTTTACTATCTTCATCCTTCACCTTCTATAGGTCAGTTTTGCAATTGCTGCAAATTCATCAGTACAGGCTCTTCCAATCACTACAAGCACGCCTTAGATTGCATTACACCTTGCGATCACTGCAAGCACAGAATGAACAACACCTTAAAAAAAATCAAAAAAACACTTCCAGCGACACGCTTCCCCCTCTTTTTTTTTTCAAACGATCGCATCATAATCCAGCACAAACTTTCTCGCAGTCGCTGCGAGCACGCACAAGTCACTTGCTAATCGCAGCAAATATGCATTTGAGCACCACGTCTTGCAATCGCTGCAAGCACAGGTACTTGTTACTCCATACATTACAGCAAGCAGGCATTGCGATCGCTGCAAGCACGTGTTCTCATTTAAACTCCTAGCAAACCCCTTGCGATCTTTGCCAGCATGTAAAAACACCAACTTCTTACCAACGCTGCAAGTATGCTTAACTGAACGTCTTGCAAATCACTGCAAGCACACATTTTTGACACTCCCCGCAATGCTGCAAGCGTGCATTTCAAACTTGAACTTCTTGCAATCGCTGCAAACACGTATTTTTGTAACTCCTTGCAATCGCTGCGAGCACGCATTATCGCAAACCCCTTGCAATCACTCTGAACACTCACTGTCTAAAATGTCTTGCAATCGCTGCATGCGTGTATTTACATAAATTCCTCCCAATTGCTGAGAGCATGCATCAACATAAAATCTCGCAATCGCTGCAGGCACACATAAACTAAACTTCTTGCAAATCACTGCAAACACACATTTACATAAACTCCTCACAATCTCTGCGAACACGCATCTACACAATCTCTCGCAAACACTGCAAACGCGCCTGTTAAACTTCTTGCAATCGCTGCAATACACATTTACATAAGCTCCTTGCAAACATGCATTAACACAAATCCCTCGCAATTACTACGGGCACGCATACTAAAGTTCTTTCAATCGCTGCAAAACGTAGTTACATGACTCCTCGCAATTGCTGCGAGCACGCATCTACACAATCCCTCGCAATCACTGCGAGAACACACTTGCAATCACTGCAAGCATTCATTTACATAAACTCCTTGCAATCAACACCAATCCCTCACAATCGCTGCAAGCAGGGACAAACACAACCCCATTACAAGCACATTCTCAGTGGCACACAATCAGCCACACACCATTTTAGTGGCACTTAATCGGCCACTCGTCTCCAGTGGCATTAACATATGGGCCACTCATAGTTTTCTCTGTCATTTCTCCTTAGGTCAGTCTGGCATTAGGTTGGACGTTTCCCCCCCCCAAAAAAAAAACCTCCCAACGTAGGGATCACTTCTTCATCAGGGCCACCCGCATAATAAGGGTGGGGCAGCCCCTGTAGGAAAATAAAAGAGATATACATTTTTCACTCATGTCACCCCTACTACAGGTTCGATCCATACCAGGACCTTAATGATAGAGCGTTAGTCAGGTGTAGTTCACGGGTCTTTTCTGTCACAGCAGCACTCTGTCACTAAATCTTCGATTTTACATACACCATTCGGCATACTAAGGTTGGGTATTAGTTACTGTCACATATGTCTATGCATTACACTCTCTTTTCGGAGACCGACTCTCCACCTCACAGACGAGCTTGCTGAACACCAACTTGCTGACAGTGCAAGAGTTAAGCAGACCGAGCATTCGTCATAAATCTACAGACCGAAACATTCCTACATAGGCTGTACCAGACTCCAGCTGCTTGCCCCAGTATGCCCTGGGACTTTGGTCCACACATTTGTGCCCAGCACAGACAGGCACCTGAGCTATCGGTTACCTGGCCAGTCACCTCCGGGCTTACCTCGGGTGCCACACACTCTCTTGAGTTTTCTAAGTTTCCACTATACAATGTTCTATCACCATAGAACACAGTCGGCTCTACCTATGCCTGTCATTTTGTTCCTGTACTTCTCTTTCCTCATTCTTGAATTTCTGTATCCCACTCCATTCTTTTTCCCTCTTCCACTCCCCCTTTAAACACACATCCCCTTGTTTTGTCTCAAAACTGACTTGAGGGTCATCGACACGGAACTCTTTTGTCACCACTTTGCTGGCCTACACTCCCCGCTCTGTGCCATCTGCCAGCCAATTTGCCACACTGCAAACTGGTGCGCAAATGTGGCCAAAAGATGCCCCTTCAACCCCCCGCCACCTCAGGATTCCACAACGGCCTCATCACTCTACTTCTCTCCACTCACGAGTGCAAAAAACCTCCAGTCGGCAACCCTCGACGAACAGGCCATCAATACCATGCTACAGGCCAAATTAGACAAAGGATCTGTGATCAGCCCTTTCCCCCAGTAATCTTCCAAACCTGGAGACTCAGTCCTATTGGGCTTGTCAAGGGCAAGTTCTCCAATAAATTTTGGTTAGTGCACGATTTTTTCTGCACCTCATTCTTCGCACATTCTGAGCTTGAATTCCCTGATTGCTACCAAGGAATTTTCCTTGAAATATACATCAGACGACGTAGCTATCCAAGCAGTCTTTTTCGCGGAGCCTGTCACACCGAGCCCATTGTCAGATGGTTATCCATTACCTGGATGATTTTCTACTAATCAAGCGACCAGGCATACCATAACATAAACATCGATAGGTTGAGAGGGGTGTTCAACAACTTCAACGTTCCCATAGCCGAACAGTGGAAGCCCGACACAAGCTATCACCTTCTTAGGTGTCACTTTGGACACACATGCCATGCAAGCCAGCCTGCCTCCTGATGAACTAGCCCATATCAGGTCAGTCATTCATGACTTTACTGTCTCGCAAGGGTTACTAGGAAACAGATGCAGATTTTGCTAGGGACGCTCAATTTTGCGATAAGAATTATTCCTCAAGGACGGCTCCTAGTTTTCCTTACTCAGGTACAAGGTGCTGACCAAATCATTAGGTTAGACACGGCAGCCATAGCCGACTTAGCAATGTGGGATGAGTTCCTCACAAATTGGAAAGGCATATTAAAGCGGAGTTCCACCCTGTTAAAAGTCAGCAGCTACCAAAAGTGTAGCTGCTGACTTTCAACAATCGGCCACTCACCTGTCCCTCGTTCCAGCGATGCGGCCACCCGAGGGCTCGCTTGTCTCCCCCTCCCCTCGGTGGCGCCGGCATCACAGGTGTGGGCACCCGGCTTTGGCTTCAAAGCCGGGCACTCACTGCGCATGCGCAAGTTGTGCTGCAGCTTGTGAATGGCTCGGCACATCTTCTGGGACCTGTGACGCGTCCCAGAAGAACACCGGGTGGGAGGGAGGGAAGGTGAACTTCCTTCTGGCTCCTCAGCTCCAGGGGAGGAAGTGGACCGTGGACCCTGTGAAAACAGGGTCCACAGCCCCCCCCCCAAAAAAAAATGGCATGTCAGGGGGCCACCTTCCCTTAAAGCGGAAGTTCAGCTGCTCAGGTCTGGGGCCACACTTGGACAGGACAAACCATGGTCTTCGCTACTAACAACCAAGCTACAGCCTAAAACGTAAACAAAGGTAGATTCAAGTCACTCCCCAATCGAACCACCATTCTATATACCCTGTAAATATATCCAAGACAAAAGCAAATCGCAGCGGATGCATTATCATGTTTCAATTTTGGCTCATTTTTCAGCAGTATCCTGGAGCCGACCCAACGCCCCACGCCTATCCCTCCTTAGTCACAGCTAACCATGGATTGAAATGGCCAATGGTAAATGCTTGCCCATCACGAGCACCATCTTTAGAGACATGTGTAAAGTTATCGCACGATCCCTGTTCGGGGTTCAGCCCAGTCTAGTCATTCAAGCAGCCATCTACCTAGCCTACTATATTTTTTTTTGCGGCCTAACAAATTCACCATCAGTGGCACTAGCAGCCAGGTACCATACAAACGCCATTTAACTAGCTTCCAAAACCATTACATCTGTCACCTAGAAGACTCCAAACCCATCAGATCAGACCCAGGGTTGACATCAGCCTCTTCCAGACTATAAACTCCTGGTGGCCAGTTGCAGTGCTTGACCAGCTACTGACTCACCTACCCAGTCACTCCGACTCTAGCCTGTTATTGCCTTTCCCTATCAGCCCATCAAGTGGCAACCAATTCATCAAGCACGTCAGAATCGTACTGTCCAACCTTGGCCTTGACCCCCGGCCGGTACTCCGGACATTCCTTTCGGATCACAGCAGCATCTCAGCATGCAGTATCGGGCCACGTGATCAACAAATTAGGCAGATAGAAGTCCGGCTGCTTGGCTAGATACATTCCGAATCCTCAGTTGGAGATGGCACAAGCCTTCACCAAGCTTGCTCATTGATCATTGTACCAATTAAGGACTACTTCCCTAAACTGCATATTTTTGCCCCCTTCGCTTGGCATACCGACCAGATGACCAAGGCACACCTCAGGTCTATTTATGTTGTAAGTCTTGTTGCATGTGTATGTGATCCACATCTGTCTTTGGTCAGAGGGCCATGACCATAAATAGGAAGGCCAGTATGGTGGCCTGAATTTATGGGAGGAGCCCTGAGGGTATTTAAGCACCTCACTCCCCATGCTTTTTGTTGGTTGCAGTGCATGATGCCCTCCCCCCATTCCCTTTTTCAGGGCATTTTTCAGCACATTCTTCTCCATTATTACCCATTACTTATGTAGGGTATGCCCCCTTCGCTTGGCATACCGACCAGATGACACATCACACCTCAGGTCTACTTATGTTGTAAGTCTTGTTGCGTGTTTATGTGCTCCACATCTATCTTCGGTCAGAGGGCCACGACCGGAAATATATATATACAGCGTATTGAGCGTGCACTATATATCTGTACCTAAGGTATATAGTCCACTTGACGTGGTGTATTAAAATATATACAGCCTGGTGTATATATAAATATATATATATATATATATATATATATATATATATATACACAGCGTATTGAGTGTGCACTATATATCTGTACATAAGGTATATGGTCCACTTGATGTGGTGAATTAAAATATATACAGCCTGATATATATATATATACACACAGTGTATTGAGTGTGCACTATATATCGGTGCATTTGGGGGTGTACGGTATATAGCACACTACTTGGCGTGTTGTCTTCAAATATATACAGTCTAGTGTATACAGATATACACGCAGCGTATTGAAAGTAAACTATATATCGGTGCATTCGGGGGTGTACGGTATATAGTACAGAGTAGTGCGGTGCTAAAAAAACAAAACAAAACATCATGTCAGGAAGGCCTCAAAGGAGAGGCAGACACTCCCAGGCCACTAAAAGAGGGCAAGCAACCTCTGTGTCTTCAGTGAGAGGTGGCGGACGTGGTGCATCCTCTGCAGGCGGGTCACGCTTGTCCTTTTTTTCTGCTGTTGGACATGCTATTGAACCACAACATGCAGAAGAGTTGGTGGAGTGGATAACAAAGCCGTCCTCATCCTCCTCATCCTCTGTCACCCAAGCTCGTACAAGTTTGCCTTCCAACGCATCTGGCAAAGCAGCCTATTCCACCGGATCCTTGTCCACAGTTACTTCTTCTGTAAACCCACCGTCATGCACGGAGGAGTCACCTGAGTTGTTCGACCATAGTGTTGGTTACATGCTCATGGAGGATGCGCAGCAGTTTGAAAGCTCCAATGTTGGTTCCCAAGTTGAGGAAGGGAGTAGCGTGAGCCTAGAGACAGGGGGTGCCACAAAAGGACAAGAAACTAGCAGTCATGTTCCCCCTGCAGCAGCATACTGCCAAGTTTGCTCCAGCGACGAGGAGGGAGGGAATGATGAGGACACAGACTGTACTTGGGTGCCTGAGAGAAGAGAGGAGGAAAGTGAAGAGGAGGAGGAGGCCCAACTCCAACAAGGCAGGATGTCCTCCAGGGACCAGCTTAAGAGCAGCAACCCAATTGCATCAGCCCACAGAGCTCCACAGGTGCAGGGCGCTGCTGCCTCCCCGCCGACTTCCAAAATTTCTTTGGTGTGGGCATTTTTCAGCACATGTGCCGTAGATCGCGCCATTGCCATTTGCAATCTATGTCTGAAGCAGGTCAAGAGCGGCCAGGACTCTAGCCGCTTGGCCACTACTGTCTTGACAAGACATATGATGACCAGCCATGCAGTCCACTGGCAAGAGTACCTGAAGAACCCACACCCGAAAATAAGGCGGACTCCTCCTTGCTCCTCATCTGGCATCTCAACTCCTACTATACCTGTCCAGTCCTCTCCAAAACCTGCACGGAGAGGAATGAAGGTGTAGCAATGCGTGCCACAACTAGTACTTGCAGCCAGCAATCTGCTAGCAGTACATCACCAGGTGAATTCAGCAAGCAAATATCCCTACCCCAGTTGCTGAACCGTAAAAAGAAATACAGTCCCAGTCATCCACATGCTCAGCGTCTTAATGCTAGCTTGGCCAAATTGCTAGCACTCCAACCGCTGCCTTTTCAGCTGGTAGACTCTGCCCCCTTTCGTGAATTTGTGGAATGTGCTGTCCCACAGTGGCATGTTCCCAAAAGAGATTTCTTTTCACGAAAGGCCATTCCAGCTCTCTACCATCATGTGGAAGGCAATGTTTTAGCCTTGTTGAACAGTGCGGTCAGCAGCAGGGTTCATATTACCGCTGACTCATGGTCCAGCAGGCACGGTCAGGGACGTTACCTTTCCTTCACGGCGCACTGGGTAACTCTGCTGGCAGCTGGGAAGGATGCAGTACAGGGTTCACTTTTGGAATTAGTTCCACCACCATGCCTCCAAAAAGCTGGTGGTGATTTTTCCACATCCGCCTCCTCCTCCACCCCCTCCTCTTCTTCTACCTCTGTGGCCTCTTCTACAGAATTGTCCTCTGAACCTGCAGTGCTCCCTAAGTGTTCAAGGGGTTATGTAAGCAGTCAGGCTAAAAGATGCCATGCGGTGCTTGAGTTAGTCTGTCTTGGGGACAGGAGCCACACTGGGGAAGAGATTCTTTCAGCTCTGCGGGGGCAGGCTCAGAGGTGGTTGACGCCATGGCAGCTTGAGCCATGAATTGTTGTATCAAATGAAATGATGTACCAACCTTCTCTCTGCCCTCCGACTGGGACAATTGACACATGTTCCATGCTTGGCACACATCTTGAATTTGGTGGTGCAGCATTTCTTGACCAGGTACCCAGGCTTACCAGATATCCTGAGGCAGGCCAGAAAAGTCTGTGGTCATTTCTGGCGTTCATCCAGCGGGAATTCAACCTGCCCAACAACCGCCTCATTTATGACATGCCCACCAGGTGGAACTCAACATTGGCAATTCTGCAGCGACTGCACGCACAGCAGAGGGCCATCAATGAGTACCTCTCTGAGCATGGCACCAGGTCAGGCTCAGGGGAGCATGGCTTTTTTTTGCCACGTCAGTGGCTAATGATCAAGGATGCATGCACTGTCCTGTCACCATTTGAGGAGGCCACAGGATGGTGAGCAGCGACAACGCATGCATCAGTGGACAGGGCACTTGAGGCAGAACAGAGGAAGAAAGAGGAGGACTTCCTTTCCTCTCAAGGCCCCCTTTATGCAGAGAGCATTCCTGCAGAGCCGCCAAACACACGGGAGGAGGAGGAGGATTGTGTCAGCATGGATGTGGAGTATAATACGCAGCAGTCTTCAAGGGATCATGGCTTTCAGGCCTCAGAAACCCAAGGAGTTGTACGTGGCTGGGAGGAGGGAGTTGCGGATAATGTCATCCTCAGTGACCCAGAGGACACTCATGCCTCCTCAGACTTACGCTGCATGGGCTCTCTGATTCTAAAAAGCCTGCAAAAAGACCCTAGGATTCGTGGTATGAAGGAGAGGGATCACTACTGGCTTATTACAAGGGACAAGTTGCAGAACTCATCCTGCCTGCTCAGAGGGTGCAGAGGTTGAAACATCTTCAGGATATCTTGAAGAAAAGTTTGTGCAATGCCTTTCCAGACCCTGGGAGTTTACCATGTCCTGCTGCTGGCCCTGGACAATGTGTTTCTGATGCTTCGGTCGTTCAGAGGCAGAGTGGTGGAGAAGGTGGCCGGCTGAGCGATGCCTTTAAAAAAATGTTCAGTCCTCAGCACCCAGGTCTGATAGGTTCAAGCAACCATCGTCAGCGTCTGCATTATATGATGCAGGAGTATATAGGGGCAAGAGCAGGCTTGGAGACCTTTCCAACTGAGCATCCACTGGGTCTTGAGGATGGACCAATTCCGGAACTTGCTCAATATGCAATTGAGCTTCTGGCCTGTCCTCGATCCAGCATGCTTTCTGAACAGACATTTAGTGCTGCTGGAGGGTTCGTAACCAATCAAAGAGTGTGCCTGTCCACAGACTCAGTTAACAGGCTCACATTTATAAAAATTAATCAGTCCTGGATCAGCAGCTATCAAGCCCCTGATGCTGATGCAACTGATTACATTTGCTAGGGATCTGGGATCTCTTGAAGACTGCCACTGCTCCTGTTCCTCCTGTCCATAATCTAGAACTATATATTGTATTTAGGGCACCACCAGCACCCAAGGCCCAATTGTTCTGCACCTTATTTACAAGGGCATGCCATAACATTTTTTAAATAATTTACAACAGGGGGCGGAGCCAACTGCCGAACAGGATGACCGCATAACAGAGGAGCTCTGTAACGGCAGCCACTAGAGAGCAACTTCCAAGCGACAGTTTGCTGGATAAAAGTCACTAGTGAGAGAGGGACGCAGGGGAGACTCCTCCAGTGAACATGGGGAAGAGAAAGCAGCACGGAGGACTGCGCAAACTGACGGAATTCTTCCCAGCAGCCGGGTCCTCTCCTAGTCAAGATGGCGCCGGCAACGAGGCCGCACAATCTGGAGCAAGGCAGCGTGGGGAATCGATCGGAGCATCCCAGCACGAACGCTGGGAAAGGTAACAGCTCTGTAACCACACACAGCTCCCCATGCACAAGCCCAGCTAAGGCCAAATTTAAGCAGGCATTTGACAGTATAGATGGCGACATGCCTGAGGAGGATTGCAACTCTCATGATGACACTAATGAGATGGTAGACAAAATTGAAAACTTCCCTACCCAGGATTAACCCCTTTCAGATACTGTTATGAAGGAGATGATGATCTCTCTGAAAGGTAATATACATAGGGACATGATTGCCTTTATGACCCAAATGAAAAAGGAAACAGAAGATCTATGGGAGAGAGTGCAGCATGTGGAAGACAAAATGGGGGACTTTGCCATTGTACATAATTAACTTGTGGATGCACATAACGATCAGGAGGAGAAACTTTCTGCCCTAAAAGCCAAAATCGCAGACCTAGAGGACAGGTCCCGCAGGTGCAATGTAAAATTTAGAGGAGTGGCGGAGTCTGTATCACCAGCAGACCTGAGAGGCTATGTCCGTCAGCTTATCACCACCTTCCTCCCTAATGTACCGGAGAGGGAGCTGGTGGTAGACAGGGCTCACCGCCTACCTAAACCCCCCATCTTTCAGAGGACATCCCAAGGGACGCAATTGCGAAGATTGACTTTTTTCATGTTAAAGAGGAATTGATGCAATTCGCCAGAAAACATACCCCTCTCCCGGATCCTTACGCAAGCATTTCACTATATACTGATCTCTCCCAATATACAATACAAGCGAGGAAGAAATTGGTTTCTATCACCAAACTTCTCAGAAATCATCAAATAATGTACCAATGGAGATATCCAGCTAAGTTACTTATCACAAAAAATGGAAAAACTTACACAGTTTCCTCCATAGAAGGTGGACTCCTCTTAGCCCGGAAATGGGAATTACTACCACCAGAGGATCTATCCCCTAAAGGGAAATCCACAAGCGGCCGAGTATCACCAGGCTGGGAAAAAACCTGACCTTTTATCCAGGGACAATAAAAATCAGTGGACACTGCCCTAGCTCCTATATCACCAACTGTTGAGCGCAGCAGCAGCTGCTCGGTGATTGAATTCACAGTTTCTAACCTTTTTCATGTTTCTTTCTGTTTTTGCTTTTTTGTTTTTTTGTCTTTTATTCCGAGGTCTGTTAGTGCAGCTGAACATCAATGGTGCTTTAAAAGAAGCTGGGTCGAAGGCGTGGAGATCACTCATAAGAAGGAGGCCAGCCTCTCGAAGACAGTTTCTACAACACCTTCATCAAGGTAATAGTGCTCCAATTACTCTAAGACCACAGCAACCCTTTGCATACTTTGCACCATTGCATTGATTAAACAGCCCATATAAAAGAACTGCATTATGGAATGAGACTATACAGTTGCAAGCTGATGTACTATGTGTTCAAGAGACACATTTCCTCAACCAGAAAGCCCCTAGATGCTCCCAAAAAACTTTCCGTATCTCTACAGTGCCAATGCAGATGAAAAGAAGAGGGGGGTTCTGATCGCTGTTAAAGACTCTGTAAACTTTAAATGTCATGATGTGACACAGGACCCCATAGGAAGGTATTTAATACTTAACTGCTCTATAAATGACCTTAACTACACAATTTGCAAATATATACACTCCCATTTCCCATCAGGTTCGCTTCCTACTCAAAACCTTCAAGAAAATTCAAAAATTGAGAGCTGGAGGGCTTGTAGTTTGCGGTGACTTTAACGCAACTGTTTTCCCAGAGCAAGATGTTTCCTCTCCTCTGTCTAAAAAAAAAAAAAAAAAAAAGATCTCCATTCTTCCACTTTTACATGACACAGGTCTAAATGATGCGTGGAGGTACACACACCCACAAGACAGAGTCTACACGTTTTTTTCATCTGCACATCATACCTACTCGCGCATTGACAAGTGCTTGATAGACACTCCCCTTCTTTACAAATTATCATCAGCAGAAATTTACACATTAAGTTGGTCGGATCACGCTCCGATTTCTATCACGCTCCAAGAAGGGAGTGCCCAGAGAGACGTGAAAATGTGGCGTAACAATACCTACTTACTGTCGCTTAAATCCACGCAAGAAAAAATGTCATCTCATCTCAAAGAATTTTTCAACTTGAACCCAAGCTCAGACTCTAATGTGAAAGGAGGTGGAGAATGCTCGCAATTGACACACTGCTTAAAAAAATCAAAGTACTAGAGGATAAAAATAAATCTGACCCCTCCTTAGGCTTATCCCAAACTTTGTTGCAATGCCGTCAGGAACTGCATATGATTCTTATGTCTCGGCAAGAAAAGTTGATGCAAAAATCGAGAGCCAAATACTATTTGCAAGGTAGCAGAGCAGGCAAATTATTAGCATCCCATCTGAAAACCAGGTCGGATAAAACCCATCTGTCATCCATTAGAGATCCTACCACAAATAAATTAGTATATCACCCGAAAGAAATTGCTAACGCATTTCAAAAGTATTATGAATTCCTCTACAACTTAAATAAAGACCCTGGCACACCGCAGCCAAATGATGCTATCATTTCTGAGTTTCTAAACTCAGTTAATCTACCCAAGCTGGATAACACCTTAGTGGAAACACTGAATGAGCCTTTCTCAGCACAGGAATTACTCTTAGTGGTAAAAGCAATGGCACAAAACAAATCCCCAGGGGATGACGGATTTTCCGCGGAGTATTACAAAACTTTTAGTGATATCTTAATACCCCACCTGACAGCAGTGTGCAATGCGGAGGCTGAATCCAGCTCCTTTCCTAAGGAGATGCTTTGGGCGGTGGTGATCACCCTCCCGAAACCCGGGAAAGATCCCGACCATCCGAAAAACTTTCGTCCTATATCTCTTATCAACACAGATGTAAAAAGCTATGCTAAAGCACTAGCAAATAGATTAGCCAAAGTAACACCACTGCTCATCAAACCGGACCAGGTAGGTTTTGTGAGGGGGTGTCAGGCCCCAGATGGTACTAGGAGGAATCGCGGAAAAGCGCAGTGCACCCTCTGTCTTTGTAACTCTGGATGCTGAAAAAGCATTTGATAGGGTGCACTGGGGTTTTCTGCGAGGAGGTTTGGATAAAGTGGGCATAGTGGGTTCTATCCAATCAGCTATCTTGGCCCTGTACTCTCAGGCATCTGCTATAGTGAACACCTCCAAAATGATATTGGATCCATTTTGGATCACTAATGGCACCCGTCAAGGGTGTCTGTTGTCTCCTATTATTTTCACATTGATCATGGAGCCTGGATCAAGAAGATCTAGCCCAGATGTACACGGAATAGCAGTGGGTCAGAGTTCCCATAAAATTGGGCTTTTTGCAGACGATGTCATTCTTACATTGACACGTCCTTTGATGTCTATACCAGCAGTAACCAAGATCATTAGGGCTTTCAGCGAGGCATCGTATTACAAATTTAATATGTCAAAATCCTCAGCCCTACTGGTTTCCATATCAAATAAACATTTAAACACCCTCAAGGATAAGTGTAAATTTATATGGGAATCCCACTCCATTTCATATCTAGGGATTAAATTAGTGTCCCTGACCTCCAAAACTTTTGAGTATAACTGCCCCAATACCTTGCAGACCTTGATCAAAGACATGTCACAAATAAATAGATTTGAAATTTCGTGCCTGGGACGTATCGCAGCATTTAAAATGCTAGTCTTGCCCAAGTTGATGTACCTGTTTAGAACCATCCCGGCCCCTATACCTAAACAGTTCTTTTTGCAGATTCAAGCAGCCCTCAAAAAATGTATTTGGAAGGGGAGGCCTGCCAGGATCCCATTCCATATTTTGGCTAAGCATAGCTGTGAGGGGGGGTGTAGGAGCACCCCAATTACAGATCTATTTTTATGCGGCAGTTCTAGACCAACTAAAAGCTTGGTTTAACCCGCACACAGATCAAAGATGGGTGGAAATAGAAAGAGCTTACATAGGTAACAAGGAGTTAACTGCCTTATTGTTTGCCACGTGACATGGGACTCTAATGAAGCAACTGGACTTTCCAGCAATTCAATTATCATTACAGATTTGGACACTAATAACACAACGTAATACTTACCCGCCATCGCAACAAAAAATAGATATCCCTTTACAATCATACCATTTCTTAATCTCTAACCTCAACACCAGTATGTGGGGATTAAGGGGGTGCTCCACCTTAAAAGAAGTGTCTGAGGATCTTAGACATGCCGACCATCTTACTTGGGCCCAGATAAGTTCCTTTACTAAGAAGCAGAAGATAAATCATATTCTGATACCAACCAGCATATGGAACTATTACAACTCTAGCTATGACAAAAAAGGAGGCATCTCATGGTTCTAAAGGCATTACGTTAATGTAAGATCCCCTTCGAAGACTTCGTATCACCTTACGTGGGAGATGGAACTAGGGTAAGAATTCTCAATCACAGAATGGAACCTGGCTTGTAGAGTGCCTCTTATCATGTCCCACTGTGTAGATCATTGGGATAACGCCTTAAAAATCCTCTATAGAGGATATTTTACCCCATATAAATTATCTAGAATCTACAAAGACCACTCTCCACTGTGTTGGTGACAATGTGGGGAGGTAGGAAACTTATTCCATATACTGTGGGGCTGCAAATCTATTAGGAGTTTCTGGAATGCAATATTTTCCCTGATAACTAGATTAACAGGGAAATGCAGTAAAGCCTCTCCGCAACTAGCCTTGCTAAATCTCAATTTGGACACCTTTCACAAAAAATATAGAACAATTATAGCTCACATCTTAATAGCGGCAAGACTTACCATCACTAAGAGGTGGAAAACTATAGAGGCTCCAGCTGTGAATAAGGTAATTCACAGGGTGAATACACACTATATATATGAATGAATGGTTGCTCTTAACAACGATACCTTAACAGTGTTTAATGAAAGATGGTCTAGTTGGCAATATAATATAATAAGGTGTAATGGGGCTTAACCTTGACTAGTTCTTAATGCTCTGACAGACCCAGTTTCGGAAATATTTTCATTCTTTGCTTTTTTATTCCTTTCTTCTTTTTCCTTCTCTTTTTTTTCTTTTTCTCGAGTTATGCACATCATATGTTTATTTTTCGGATAAATGTTGTCTCGACTGATTGATATGGATTACGACTTACTAAGCCTTGTCCAATCGCTTCTAGCATGGACAACATTTAGTAACAATAGCATCAGGATGAGTAGGCAACCTACATACTCTGATATTGTATAGGTTCAATTAACTTTTGAGATTAGTATAAAAAGCGGCTTGTAGCATTGAGAGAGTTGAAATATGTATCAGGTTATCTCAAAATGTCAATTTCCTTGCGTTGTTATCTACATGATATGATAAACTTCTTGTATTAGTTCCTACTGCTGTATTGATGCATACTTTTCAATAAAAATTATTGGACATTAAAATAATTTACAACATCAGACTCAGTTCCTCCGTCCAACAAGAGTAACTGCAAGGGGATACAGTGTTCTGGCACCGCCAACACACAAGGCCCAATTTTGGCCACCTGTTTGACTGGTGGCTTTTGTCACAATTTGTAAACTAATTTAAAACTTCAGGCCCAGTTCCTCTGTCCAACAAGAGTAACTGCAAGGGGTTACAGTGTTCTGGCACCGCCAACACACAAGGCCCAATTTTTGCCCACCTGTTTGACTGGTGGCTTTCGTCACAATCACAATGTGTAAACTAATTTACAACTTCATTCCCAGTTCCTCCGTCCAACAAGAGTAACTGCAAGGGGTTACAGTGTTCTGGCACCGCCAACATACAAGGCCCAATTTTTGGCCACCTGTTTGACTGGTGGCTTTCGTCACAATTTGTAAACTAATTTACAACTGCAGGCCCAGTTCCTCCGTCCAACAAGAGTAGCTGCAAGGGGTTACAGTGTTCTGGCACCACCAACACACAAGGCCCAATTTTTGGCCACCTGTTTGACTGGTGACTTTCGTCACAATTTGTAAACTAATTTACAACTTCAGGCCCAGTTCCATCCGTCCAACAAGAGTAACTGCAAGGGGTTACAGTGTTCTGGCACCACCAACACACAAGGTCCAATTTTTGGCCACCTGTTTGACTGGTAGCTTTCGTCACAATTTGTAAACTAATTTACAACTTCAGGCCCTGTTCCTCCATCCAACAAGAGTAACTGCAAGGGGTTACAGTGTTCTGGCACCGCCAACACACAAGGCCCAATTTTTGGCCACCTGTTTGACCCTGGGCTTTCGTCACAATGTGTAAACTAATTTAAAACATCAGGCCCAGTTTCTCCATCCAACAAGAGTAACTGCAAGGGGTTACAGTGTTCTGGCACCGCCAACACACAAGGCCCAATTTTTGTCCACTTGTTTGACTGGGGGCTTTCGTCACAATTTGTAAACTAATTTACAACATCAGGCCCAGTTCCTCTACCCAACAAGAGTAACTGCAAGGGGTTACAGTGTTCTGGCACCGCCAACACACAAGGCCCAGATTTTCTCCACCTGTTTGACTGGGGGCTCTCATCACAATTTGTAAACAAATTTACAACTTCTGGCCCAGTTCCTCCGTCCAATAAGAGTAATTGCAAGGGGTTACAGTGTTTTGGCACCGCCAGCACCCAAGGTCCAATTTTTCGCCACTCGTTTGACTGGGGGATTTTATCACAATTTTTAACTAATTTACAACAGGAGTGCCCATGCCAAAATAAACAAAAAAATGACGCGCGGTTCCCTCCAAAATGCAAACCAGGCCCTTCAGGTCTGATATGTAATTTAAGGGGAACCCCGTGCAAAAATGTAAAAAAAAATTACGTGCGGTTCTCCCCAAAATCCAAACCAGGCCCTTCAGGTCTGGTATGGAATTTAAGGGGAACCCCGTGCCAAATTTTTGAAAAAAATGGTGCGGGCCCCCTAAAATCCAAACCAGACCCTTATCCGAGCACGCAGCCCTGGCATGGCAGGAGGGGGTGGGGACGAGTGAGCCCCTCCCCTCCGAACCATACCACACATGCCCTCAACATAGGGAGGATGCTGAGGATGCCATGTTGATGGGGAGAAGGGCCTCATCCCCACAACCCTGGCCGGTGGTTGTGGGGGTCTGCGGGCAGGGAGCTTATCAGAATCTGCAAGCCCCCTTTAATTAGGGGGCCCCCAGATCCCAACCCCCCCATGTGAATAGGTTTGGGGTACATTGTACCCCTACCCATTCACCAAAAAAGGAGTGTAATGTAAAAAAAAAACAATAGGCAGTTTTTGACAAGTCCTTTATTTTGTAAAATACCTCTTTCTTCTTTCTTCTTTCTTCTTTCTTCCTCCAACTTGTCCTGGCCCGGTCCTTCTTCTGGTCTTCTTCTTCTACTTTAAGTCTTCTTGCTTCCTCTCCTCTTTTAGTCTTGTTGCTTCCTCTCCTCGTCTTCAATCTTCTTTCTTTTTTCCCCGCCGCCGCTCTCTTCGTTGCTGCAGTCCAGCCACTGTGTGTCTTGCCAAATGGGCAGTCTTCCCGATGACAGTACTTTTATAAGAAGGGGTGGGGCCACTCAGTGATGTAACTGAGTGAACCCGCCCCTTCTGATGTCATGTGATGTCAGAGGGGGCGGTTCACCCATTTACATCACGGGAGGCCCCACCCCTTCTTAAAAAAGAACTGTCATTGTGAAGACCGCCCATTCGGCAAGACGAGCAGGGGCTGGACTACAGCAGCGGAGAGCGCAGCGGCGGGAAAAGAGGAAAGAAGATGAAGATTGAAGATTGAAGACGAAGAGCGGAAGCAAGAAGACTAAAAGAAGAATAAGAAGACCAGAAGAAGGACCGGGCCAGGAGAAGATAGAGGAAGAAAGAAGAAAGAGCTATTTTACAAAATAAACTACTTATCAAAAACTGCATATTGTTTTTTTTTTACACTACACTCCTTTTTTTGGTGAATGGGTAGGGGTACAATGTACCCCAAACCTATTCACATGGGGGGTGGGATCTGGGGGCCCCCTTATTAAAGGGGGCTTCCAGATTCCGATAAGCCCCCCCGCCCACAGACCCCCACAAGCACTTGCCAGGCTTGTGGGGAAGGTTCTCTTGTCCCCATCAACATGGGGACAAGGTGCTTTGAGGTGGGGGGGTGGAGCCCCCCTCCACCAATGCACCCATACTCTCCATGTTGACGGCATGTAGCCTGGTATGGTTCAGGAGGGGGGGTGCTTGCTCGTCCCCCCCATCCTAACCGGCCAGGACTGCATGCTCAGATAAGGGTCTGGTTTGGATTTTAGGGGACCCCCACGTAAAATTGTTTTTAAATTTGGTGCAGGGTTCCCCTTAATATCCAAACCGGACCCGAAGAGCCTGGTTTGGACTGGGGGGGGGGGGGGACCACAAGCACTCTTTTTCAGCAATTTTTTTTGTATATAGCCGGGAACCTAAAATACATTACAGCCGCAATTTTAAATGACATTTTTTCCTATGGAAATGTCATTTTGCTCTCGCTATGTTCTACACCTCACAGAGATGCGCCCTTTTACACACAGACTAAGGACACCCCCCAGGCACAATATTTAAAGGAATTTTTCTTTCTTTTTTTAAGCATTATTAAAATCACTGCTCCTGAAAAAACGATTGATTTAAAAAAAAAATGTTTTCATTGATACATGTCCCCTAGGGCAGGAACCGGGTCCCCATACACTTTTTAGGGAAATAACATTGCATATAAGCCTTTAAAATGAGCACTTTTGATTTTTCATGTTCGCGTCCCATAGACTTTTATGGTGTTCGGATGTTCGCCCTGAACTTTTTGTCTGTTCGCATGTTCTGGTGCGAACCAAACCGGGGGGTGTTTGGCTCATCCCTAGTATTGAGTGTACACTATATAGCGTTGCATTCGGCGGTGTACGGTATATAGTACACGTGGTGTCTTAAAATATATACAGTCTAGTATATATATATATACACACGCACAGCGTATTGAGTGTACACTATATGTCGGTGCATTCGGGGGTGTACGGTATATAGCACACTACTTGACGTGGTGTCTTAAAATATATACAGTCTAGTGTATCCAGATATACACACAGCATATTGAGTGTACACTATATATCAGTGCATTCGGGGGTGTACGGTATATAGCACACTACTTGACGTGGTGTCTTAAAATATATACAGTCTAGTGTATCCAGATATACACACAGCGTATTGAGTGTACACTATATATCAGTGCATTCGGGGGTGTACGGTATATAGTACAGTGTGGTGCGGTGTTAAAAGAAATACTCATCATATCAGGAAGGCCACAAAGAGGCAGGCGCTCCCAGGCCACTACAAGAGGGCAAGCAGCCTCTGTGTCTTCAGTGAAAAGTGGTGGTGGCGGACGTGGTGCATCCTCTTCAGGTGGGTCACGCTTGTCCTTTTTTTTCTGCTGGTGTACGTGCTATTGAGCCACAACATGCAGAAGAGTTGGTGAATTGGATAACAAAGCCATCCTCATCCTCCTCATCCTCCTCATCCTCTGTCACCCAGGCTCTTACAAGTTTGCCTTCCAACACATCTGGCAAATCGGCCTATTCCACCGGATCCTTGTCCACAGTTACTCCTTCTGTAGCCCTACCATCATGTATGGAGGAGTCACCTTAGTTGTTCGACCATAGTGTCGGTTACATGCTGATGGAGGATGCGCAGCAGTTTGAAGGCTCCAATGTTGGTTCCCAGGTTGAGGAAGGGGGTAGCGTAAGCCTAGAGACAGGGGCTGCCACAAAAGGACAAGAAACTAGCAGTCATGTTTCCCCAGCTGCAGCATACTGCCAAGTTTGCTCCAGTGACGGGGAGGGAGGGGATGATGAGGGCATGGACTGTACTTGGGCGCCTGAGAGAAGAGAGTAGGAAAGTGAGGAGGAGGAGGCCCAACTCCAGCAAGGCAGGATGTCCTCCAGGGGCCAGCTTAAGGGCAGTAACCCAATTGCATCAGACCACAGAGCTCCACAGGTGCAGGGCACTGCTGCCTCCCCGCCGACTTCCAAAATGTCTTTGGTGTGGGCATTTTTCAGCACATGTGCCATTTGCAGTCTATGTCTGAAGCGGGTCAAGTGCGGCCAGGACTCCAGCCACTTGGGCAGTACTGTCTTGACAAGACATATGACGACCAGCCATGCAGTCCGTTGGCAAGACTACCTGAAGAACCCACACCAGAAAACAAGGCGGACTTCTCCTTGCTCCTCATCTGGTATCTCAACCCCTACTATACCTGCATTCCTCTCCAAAACCTGCACTGAGGGGAATGAAAGTGTAGCAATGTGTGCCACAACTAGTACTTGCAGCCAATCTGCTAGCAGGTGAATTCAGCAGGCAAATATCCCTACCCCAGTTGCTGAACCGTAAAAAGAAATACTGTCCCAGCCATCCACATGTTCAGCGTATTAATGCTAGCTTTGCCAAATTATTTGGTTGGCCAATCCTAGCTTGGCCAAATTCAAGGGGCAATGCAAGCAGTCAGGCTAAAAGATGCCATGCGGTGCATGAGTTAGTCTGTCTTGGGGACAGGAGCCACACTGGGGAAGAGATTCTTTCAGCTCTGCGGGGGCAGGCTCAGAGGTGGTTGACACCACGGCAGCTTGAGCCATGAATTGTTGTATGCGACAATGGTACCAACCTTCTCTCTGCCCTCCGACTGGGACAATTGACACATGTTCCATGCTTGGCACACGTCTTGAATTTGGTGGTGAAGCATTTCTTGACCAGGTACAAAGGCTTACCAGATATCCTGAGGCAGGCCAGAAAAGTCTGTGGTAATTTCCGGTGTTCATACAATGCCAGTGCCCGGCTGGCTGACATCCAGCGGGAATTCAACCTGCCCAACAACTGCCTCATTTGTGACATGCCCAACAGGTGGAACTCAACTGGCAATGCTGCGGCAGCTGCACGCACAGCAGAGGGCCATTAATGAGTATCCCTGTGAGCATGGCACCAGGACAGGCTCAGGGGAGCATGGCTTTTTTTTTGGCCACGTCAGTGGCTAATGATCAAGGATGCATGCACTGTCCAGTCACCATTTGAGGAGGCCACAAGGATTATGAACAGCGACAATGCATGCATCAGTGACACTGTCCCACTAATATTCCTTTTGGAGCACACGCTTCGTGGAATCATGGACAGGGCAGAGGAATTTTTCCTTTCCTCTCAAGGCCCCCTTTATGCAGACAGCATTCCTGCAGAGCCGCCAAACACATGGGAGGAGGAGCAGGAGGATTGTGTCAGCATGGATGTGGAGTATAATATGCAGCAGTCTTCAAGGGATCACACTTTTCAGGCCCCAGAAACCCAAGGAGTTGTACGTGGCTGGGAGGAGGTAGTTCTTGATAATGTCATCCTCAGTGATCCAGAGGATACTCATGCCTCCTCAAACGTATGCTGCATGGGCTCTCTGATTCTGAAAAGGCTGCGAAAAGACCCTAGGATTCGTGGTATCAAGGAGAGGGATCATTACTGGCTGGCAACCCTTCCTGATCCACATTACATGAGTAAAGTTGCAGAACTCATCCTGCCTGCGCAGAGAGTGCAGAGGATGAAACATCTTCAGGATACTTGAAGAAAAGTTTGTGCAATGCCTTTCCAGACCCTGGGTGTCAGGAAACAACCGCTGCCCCTGGAATTCGGGTCTGGAAGGCTGTGTGTGTGCGTATGCGCTGGCATTGGTGCCCAAATGGCCCATTTAAGCGGACAGCACCCTGCAGCCAGTGCTGTCCGTTCTACAGCGTTCCAGTACCCCTGACCCCTGTGATCTGTTCAAGTGAGCTTCTTGTTATCTGTGACCCGGCTATCCTTTGACCTGCTTGTTAGCTGTCTGCACCGACCCCGGCTTGCCCACAACCACGTCTTTGCTTGACCCCTGTTTACCTCTGCTGCCTGCCTGTTGCCAACCCTGACTGTACCTGACCATCCACCTGCCTGCTCCTTCTGTACTGCACCGCCAGCCTGCTACCGACCCAGCCTGCATCACTACTCTTCAGTCTGCACGAGTGCTTCAGCAGACCTTCACCTGCCACCTGTGACCCAGTCCGACCCTCGTGCCCTCCTGCACTCCCGAGCCACCTGTCTACTCTAGGGGCTCCTGAATCAGGATAGTAAGAGAGGTTGCCCACTGTATAAGCCAGACTCTACCACCAGGTACGTTATAGTAACGGACAACCATGGCCGAGTCTGCCCAGGGACCCTCTCCTACGAAAGAACTGTGCCGGCATTACTCAGGCGGTGAAAGATCTTCAAGATGGCTACATCCAGCTGGAGGACCGAGTCCTGGAGCTCTCTGCACCACTCATATCTGGTTCCGACCAACCTCCTCTTCATACCATTGTCACCCTGCCCACGGAACCCGAGGTGCTTTTACCCGAACAGAGAAACAACAAGAAATTTCAGGCTTTCCACAATTCTTGTGAACTGTTTTTTGCTCTTCAACCCTGCACCTTTTCCCAAGAAGCCACTAAAGTGGGACTGGTTATATCCCTCCTCCGGGATGAGCCTCAGGCCTGGGCTCACCGGTCCTCATACAACTGAGCCATTGCCAGGAAGAAGCGTGCGAGGTCTGTGGTTTCTGGGCAGAAGACCCCAGAAACCACAGACCTTGCACGCTTCTTCCTGGCAATGGCTCAGTTGTATGAGGACCCTCACCAAGCCTCCACCGCAGAAGCTGCGCTCCATGTGCTCCAGTAGGGTAACCATACAGCGGAGGACTGTGTGTCCGAGTTTCGGCACTGGAGCGCCGACACTGCGTGGAATGATGCAGCTCTCTGTTTCCAGTTTCGGTTGGGCCTTTCCAAGCCACTCAAAGAAAAGTTAGCTCGTGTGGGTATACCCCATGCCCTGGACGCCCTGATCGATCTGGCCATCCAGATCGACCGCCGCCTGTGGGAACGCAGCACCGAAAGGTCAGTCCTCCCGGTGTACTCCTCCTCTCCAGAGAACCACTCAGTGTCCATGCCAGTTGGCCCCCGGCTCTCACTCCTGAAGAGAGACAGAGGCAATTGTCCCACAATTTGTGCCTATATTGTGGAGGTTCTGGACATTTGGTGCTGTCCTGCCCCGCCAAGCGGGTAAGGGTTCCCCTATCACTAAAGGGGAGGTACTGTCTCTGCCTAGCCCTAAGACTCACCTGGTTCTCTCCATTGTCCTGCAGCTGCCCGTTGGGGACATCCCAGTCCTAGCAATCATAGACTCAGGAGCCTGTAGCTGCTTTGGGGATCTGAGCTTCGCAGCCCATCACCGGATTCCTCTCAAACCCAAGGCTCATCAGATGATCATCCGTCTGGCCGATGGGTCCACCATTAAGTCTGGTACTGTCACTCACGAGACCGTCCCTCTCCTAACCCGAACACCCAACGGTCACTCAGAACTTCTACTATTGGATGCCATTGCGTCCCCTCTTTTCCCTGTCATTCTTGGGCTCCCCTGGCTCCGGACACACTGCCCACACATGACTGGGTCACTGGCAACGTTCAGTTCAAATCCACTTGCTGCCTCCACCACTGGCATGACCGTGTCATGTCTGTATTCTGATCCTGACCCTGAAACTCGCCTTGCTGTTCCCATGGTGTACCACGATTTCCTGGGTGGGTTCAACAAGAAGGGGGTGGATGTCTTGCTGCCACACCGATGCTACGATTGTCCCATTGAGTTGTTAGCTGGTATGGAGGTGCCCTTTGGCAGGATCTACCCACTTTCTTTTTTGTTTACAAAAGATTTTATTGGAAGGTAAATCGCAGGAATACATGCATTTGATAATCAAAAGTGGTTATACAGAGATCAGAGCATGGGAGTAATTCACAGAGTGTTCAGAACAATGTGCATATTCGGAATATGAACAAACCTAGATATAGTGCTTTAAATATATGTGATTGCACTAATTCTCTAAGAGGTACACAATTCAGCTATTTCCTATGAAATAATGAGGAAGGGAATAGTGGAGTAGGCACCAGAATGGGTAGAAAAAAAAGAAAAGAAAATGGTTTATGTCAATTGGGTTCTGAGACCCTATCCCAACTTTCCCATTTCCTTTCAAAGATATAAAGGGTATCATTGAGTATGTGGTGTATCCTCTCCTCTCTGAGTTTCACAGTTGTCATTCTATTGATAACTTGTTGCCATGGGAGAGATGAAGTACGCCAATTATAGGCTATCATCCATTGAATTGAATTAAACTGAATATGGATTAATCTAGTCTTCGGGATAGATAAGTCTGCTATATTAAGGAAAAGGAGACACAAATAGGGTAAGCGTCATTTGGTTTATCAATCAGTTTGGTGATTATTTTAAGCGCTTGATTCCATATAGGTTTAAGGAGGGGGCATTCCCAAAATATATGAAGCAAAGTGCCTTGCTTATCACAACCCCTAAAGTCATTGGGTGGAGAAGAGAGGTAGAATACGTGGATTTTAGAGGGAGTCAAGTACCATTGGGAGAAAAGTTTCAAAGAGGATTCCCTTAGGGTGGGGGCACAGGTGCTTTTATTGAGATTCTCCGACATATGCAGCCATTCTTTTAGGGAGAATGACTGTTTCAGGTCCTCTTCCCATTTGAGCATGGAGTTAGACTTAGAATCTGATATAGGAATTTGACGTGTCTTATAAAGTGTAGATATTTGACCTTTACCTCTAGGGGAGGATATGCATAAGGTTTCAAATGCTGATTTTAGAGGGTGTATTGTTAGAGCAAAATACTCCGAGAAGAATTGCTTTATTAGGGTATAGTTATGTTGTTCTTCTTGTGGTAGGTTGTATAGTGTTTGTAGAGATTCAAATGAGTGAAGTATATTATATTTTGTTAAGGAATAAAGAGAGGTAAGACCTAATTGTATCCAGGTATGAAATGTTTCAGGGTTATTAAATGCTTCACGAAAGCGAGGGTCACCTAAGAATGTGGCTAAAGGGGGGTTTGTAGACTTGAGGTTGTAGACATCCTTGTATCTGCGCCATACCAGGTTAGCTTGAGAGACAATTGTGTTAAGTTTGGCTAGGGCTCTGGGTGGTATATTAGAAGCCCAAAGTATACCATAGAGGGAATATGGTAGAATAGAAAAAATTCAAATGCAATCCATGGGATACTTTTCCCAGTGGAGTACCATTGGGCTAATTGGGAGTACCTAGCCGCAATATAGTATTGCCATAAATTGGGAAGCCCAGAACCTCCTTGTACTTGCGGTCTATAGAGTAATGAGCTACTACATCATGGTCCTTTGTTGGCCCAAATAAATGTATTAATTATATGTTGAATGGAGTCCAGTTTATTTTTTGAGATTAAAATTGGGAGGGTCCTGAACAAATAAAGTAATTTTTGGTAGGATTGACATTTTAACTGCACAAATTTTTCCTAAAAAGGAGATGTGAAAGTGTTTTAAGGGTTAAGGTAATCTTCTTAAAAATGGGGAGATAATTTAGATGATATAGAGATTTGTATGATGGGGATATATTGATGCCTAGGTATTTAAAATGATACGGGGCACCATCCAAAATCAAATTTTTCTTTAAGTTTAGATATGGTATCCGGATTTAAAGCGGAGTTCCACTCATTTTTTGGTTTATTAAAAGCCAGCAGCTACAAAAAGTGTAGCTGATGACTTTTAATAAACAGTAACTTACCTGTCTCACGGCCCAGTGATGGCTGCACCCGAAGCCTCATTCATCTCCCCCTCCTCCTCGTGGTTCTGTCATTGCAAGTGTGGGCACTGGCCATGGCTTCACGGCTGGGCACGCACTGCGTATGTGCGAGTCGCTTTCCTAGTGGCCAGGCATTCTTCTGGGACCTGTGACATGTACATGAGATACAGGCTGTTGTCTTTTACTTGGAGAGATACTCAGACTTTGGTCTTGAAATGCGTATGTTTGTTTTAGATGTGCTGCAATATTTACTTACTCATAATTTCTTCATGTTCAACAGAGAGTTCTATTTACAGAAGAGGGGGGCAGCGATGGGGGCCAAGTTTTCCCCATCGCTGGCCAATTTGTTTATGGGGTGGTGGGAACGCATGTTTATATACGGATCCAGCAATCCATTCAGAAATAGTATACAGTTGTTCTATCGCTACATAGATGATCTGGTTTTCATAGTGGATGATAAGTTAGGCTCTTTGGAATCTTTTTTGGAGTACCTTAATCACAACAATATGAATTTACGGTTTACAGGGTACACAAATAAAATTAAGGCAGACTTCTTAGACGTCCATTTAAGTGTGGAAGGGGCAAAGGTTCATACAGACCTCTTCAGAAAACCCCTCTCTGGGAATACCTTGTTAAGCGCTAATTCAGGACATCCCAGACATACGATCAAGGGGATCCCTGTTGGTCAATTTTTAAGGATCCGTCGTATTTGTAGCATACAAGATACATACCATAAACAAACCTTGGCACTGTATCAAAGATTCCTAAGGAGAGGATATCCGTGATGGATGTTGGATAGGGCTATTAACCACAACAGTACCTGGCACGAAAACCCCCTTCCTGTCCAGGCCATTTTTCAGCTTTCAGCGCTATCACACTTTGAATGACAATTACTCAGTCATGCAACACGGGTAGGTAGTGCCTATAGGAGAGGAATCCTTAGAAACTATGTCACGGTTCCAAACAAATACCATACATAGAACATACGATGTTTATGCTGCCTAGGAATTTTTAACTGGTTGTCCCTAGGGGAACTAGCATACAGACCCTACAGGACTTAATCGCGAATTGTTCCATAAGGGTCTCTCCCCAAAAGACTTCTCCAGACATACTTGGAAACGGGGAAGGTGTGAATTTACCTGCAGATTCTTCAGACGGAATTAAAATAAACACATGGGACATTTGGCATTTAAGTATAACAACACTAATTCCATGAGGTTTTTTCTAAGGTTTCTCGGAT